>CM065485.1:38747569-39332413 GCA_032873175.1 Leptopilina drosophilae
AATTAAAAAAAAAATTGTCTAAACTTCAATTTTATTAAAAAAATTTAAGTGGGCAACATTTTTTAAATTAATTATTAAAATTTCTTCATTATTAATCGCACTAAGAAAAATGAATAACATTAAAATTCAATTAATAATCAATTTTTAAATTAAAATACTTTAAAAATTTTATTTGCTAAAATGTTTCTAAATTTCTTTAACAAATAATGCAATTTTATTCCTAAAAATTTGATTACAATTCTTCGAAAGAGTTCAATTATTTTTACAAATTAAAATTCAAGAAATTGTTGAATTTTGTAGAAAATTTAGAATTTAAAATTAAATTACTGTCAATATAAGATAAAATGCAAATATTTTTAATGAATTTCTATGAAAATTAAACCAAATGAGAAAAAATATAGAAAAACAAATTTTTCGTGTTTCTTGAAGATCCAAAAAGTGTTTTTTAGTGTTTCAATTTGTACAGTAAAAAAATGATCTTTGACTTAAAAATAATAATAATTTTGATTCAATACATAATAAACTACTACATATATTTGAATTAAATAAATGTTTTCTCATTGTACCTTTTTAAGATTAATTACGAAAAAATCAAAAAAATGTTTAAATTTAATTTTTTAATAAAAAAATTTATTTGATTCAAATAACCGATTATTTGTCTATAATCAAATAAATATTTACTTGAATCAAATAATTTTTATTTGAATCAATTAATTAGTATTTGCTTCAAATACTGAAATATTTGATTCAAATACAATTTATTTGCTTCAAATACTGAAATATTTTATTCAAATACAATTTATTTGATTCAAATAAAAATTATTTGATTCAAGTAAATATTTATTTGATTATAGACAAATAATCGGTTATTTGAATCATTAAATTTTTTTTTCAGTGCACTTTTCTACAAATTTTTTCGGTCCTAAAAATACTTTTTTAAAATTAATTCTTGAGTGTAAATAATAATAATAAATATACTATAACGTTCGCAATATTTTTTCCCCAATTTCTACGAGAATTTTTCAAAAGGACGAGGATTTTACTTTTTTCCCGTTCGCTCGATTGCATTGTGAATATAATAACGTCGCGACGACACAGAATTTTTTTTTTCGCATGTCTCGACCTTTAATATATTATAAGAGAGCTCACGCGCGCTAAATGCTTGTATACTTGCGTATTTGAGGCAGGTCGGCAACGTCAATGGAAGTTTATGTCGTATAATCGCGACGCGTATTACCTTCAATACAAAACTCGATAACAAGCTCTCTGCGCTTCCTTCAGTTATACATATAAACACGTTTAGCTATGTGTATAAGGCAAGGTCGCCGCTGGATATCAATTCAATCATCGTTCGCCACACTATTTTTAGCTCTTATAATGCAATTTAAGAAACTGTTTCAAAATTTATGCAAAATCGATAAATAAATGAAGAAAAAAACGAGAAGAGATGAAGAAAAAGAGGTTTTTTCGCTTGAAAAGAAAAAAATGACCTATACTGTTGCTGTGACAATTTTTCATTACAATTTTTTCTATATAAGACTATCAACATTAAGAAAAAAAAACTTATCAAAATTGTTGCCATACAATAACAGTTTTTGAAAATAAATCATTTCTTTTCTGGAATTTTATCAAAATTGAAAAACAATTTAATTCACAGGAAGAAATTTATCACAATTCTTTTAAATACTTGATTTTTTTGTAATAATTTTAAGCAATATTTAAAATTATATATTTTGAATATTATTTAAAACTTTTTATTAAATAATATTTAAAATTATTTATTTTAACTAATATTTAAAATTATTTATTTTAACTAATATTTAAAATTATTTATTTTAAATATTCAAAATTAAAAAACAACTGAATTTACAGGAAGAAATTAATCAAAATTCTTTTAAATACTTGATTTTTTTGTAATAATTTTAAGCAATATTTAAAATTATATATTTTGAATAATATTTAAAACTTTTTTTTAAAATAATATTTAAAATTATTTATTTTAACTAATATTTAAAATTATTTATTTTAAATAATATTTAAAATTATATATTTTAAATAATATTTAAAACTCTACACTGAGAAAACAATATATTTGAAACAAACATAATTATCTTTGTTATACATTAACCAATTAAAATTATCTTTGAATTAAACATAATAATTTTGATTCAATACATAAAAAATTTGATTCAATAAAAATTATGTTTAGTTCAATTATACACTAAAAAAAAAAAATTTATTTGATTCAAATAACCGATTATTTGTCTATAATCAAATAAATATTTACTTGAATCAAATAATTTTCATTTGAATCAAATAATTTTTATTTGAATCAAATAATTTTTATTTGAATCAAATAATTTTTATTTGAATTAATTAATTAGTATTTGCTTCAAATACTGAAATATTTGATTCAAATACAATTTATTTGATTCAAATAAAAATTATTTAATTCAAGTAAATATTTATTTGATTATAGACAAATAATCGGTTATTTGAATCAAATAAATTTTTTTTCCAGTGTAAAAAACGTTTAATGCAATAATTAATTAATTAATTTTTTTTTTATTTTTTTGATTCACTACCTATTTTTGAATTAAACAAAATTTTTTCTCAGTGTATATTTGAAATAGTATTTAAAATAATATGTTTTAATAAATATTTTGAAAATAATATATTTTAAAAAATATTTAAAATAATATATTTTAAAAAATATTTAAAATAATATATTTTAAAAAATATTTTAAATAATACATTTAAGAAAATATTTAAAATTATACATTTTAATATAGCATTGAAAATTATCCATTTTAAATAATATTTAAAATTATACATTTTAAACAAAATTGAAAATTATACCTTTCAAATAATATTTAAAATTAAATATTTTAACTAATTAAATACTTGTCGAAGTTTAAAAAAAAAAATTTTCCAATATTATTTAGAAAATAACCGAAGAATCGACTTCTAAATTATTTTCCGTTTACACCGAACATTAGAAATTCGTCCGAAAGAAAATTGTAAGTACAGTCCTGCAGCAATGATTCGGATAAAGTTTTAAGAAAAAATCTTTTTTTTAAATTCTTTTTTCTTCTTTTTTCTTTAAAGCCGACTGACCGACGGCGAGACTAGGGCAAGGCGAGCAAGATGTTAGCCTTGGATTCATCGCGAACAAAAGTAAATAAATAAAAAGTATTAACGAGTTCGAAATTTTGTGCAAAATTTATATATATATATATATATATATATATATATATATATACTTGGTTTTAAGATATAATAAATTGTTTCGTAAATCATAAAAATGTCTCGTGTGTCTATATAACATTTTTCATGCCGGTTTATCAAAGAATGGTCTTCATTTTTCTTCATAAAGAAATTATTCAACTTTTATTTTTTTTATTAATTTCGCGAATCTTATATTTAAAAAAAAAGAAAGAAAGAATTAATAATACGCTTTTAATGAATTTTTTCGTGTAAAACTAAAATTATCACTTCAGTGGAATAAAAATTATAATTCAAGTGAAAGAGATTACTTTTTTATTGTAGAAAATAAAATTTTACTTATTTGAAAACTTTATATTACTGATAATTTTTGTTAATAATATAAATTATTTATTTAATTCCCAACTTCTTTCACCTTTATGTAAATTAATTATTATTAGAAAATTATTATTAGAATTTAAAATTACTTTATTTAAAATTGTTGTTTATATTAATATTTATTAAAAATTTAATTTAAAGCAGAGAAATTATATTTGAACCAATATTATTTCAGTATTTGAAGCAAATACGATTTATATGATTTAGGTAAAATTTATTTGAAAGAAAAAAATATTTATTTGACGACAGACAAGTAATCGTTTATTTGAATTAAATTAATTTTTTCAGTGTGGTCTTAAAAAATTAATAAAAATTCCAATAAAGAAATAAAAATACACTGAATAAATAAAATAACTAAATAAAAAATAAATCAAATAAATAAAAAATAAAATAAATAAATAAAAATAAATAATTTTAAAAAATAAAATAACTAAATAAAAAATAATATAAATAAATAATATATTAAAATTGGTAATAAAATAATAATAATAATAATAATAATAATAATAATAATAATAATAATAATAATAATAATAATAGTAATAATAATAATAATTTAAATTGAAAATACAATGAAAATTAAAAAAATGATTGAAAGAAAATTTCAGTAAATTTAAAATTAACCGAAGGTTCGAACAGAATAAATAAAATCGCTCTTTTTATAATGAGAGTTTATAAAATCTAAATATAGTCAGAAAAGTAAATATGCGTGTATATAGATGTATATATATATAAATTGTGTACAAGCGTAATGTGTAATTTGAAACTTTCAAAGACTATTGGACTGAAAGTTTTCAAGATTGTTCCTTATGAGTTTTTTTTCCAACAATCGTTTCCTCCTCAATATTTATAGATTTTCAGCGCAAGGAAAATCCGAAGAGAATTTATTTATTTTTTCACTTAATTGCCGAATAAAAATAATTGCAAATATTAATTTTTATCAACGAAATAAAATTATGTGAAAAATATCAATTTTTATTTTAACCATAAAAATATTTCATGTCATTTAATTTTTTCTTTTTAAATATTAACAAAACTATTTCTCTCTAAATTTCAATTATAGAGTTGAAAAACTAATTGAAATTTGAAAAAAAACACTAACTTAATGAGATTTCAAAATTTTCAATAATTATTTCATTAAAATTTAATTTTCATTAGGTAATTATTTTCATTAAAATTTAATTTTCATTGGGTAATTATTTTCATTAAAATTTAGTTTTTATTAATTTAACTAACTTTTATGAAAAAAATTAGAATTTTTTATATGTTTAACAACTTTAAAAGTTATTTAATTAAAATTGTAAAAAATTTTCCAACTTTAACAATCCGAAATTTATTTGAATAAATTTGTCAGAAATTTTACTAATTCAACTATTTTGAAGTTTTTAAAAAACTATTTTACAAATTAAATTTAATTTAATTTATTTTTGGCGCAAATTTGACTAGTTAAACTTTCAATTTTATTTAATTAAAGTACAAATTTTCACAGATTCAATTATTTTGAAGAATAAAAAATTGTTTTAAAAAGTTCATTCTATTATTTTTTCTAAATTTACTAATTTAACTAAATTTTCAAGTTAGCAATTCGTAAAGAATTTTCTAAATTTAACTACTTTAAAGATTTTAAAGCAATATTTGAAAATTAAAAATTCAATTAATTCTAGTGAAAAATTTAAATTAAAAAGTTTAAAACTGAAAAGGAGTTCAATTAAATCAAATTTTGAATTTTTCAAATTAAAAATAAACTGAAAAAATAAATAAACCGTTACTTGTTTATTTGAAAATCAATATTTGTTTGTGCTAAATATTTTTTTAAGTCGCGAAAGTGGTATTTATTAATTTTTTGTCTATTCGTCATTATTTCATTTTTTTTTACTCACAACTAAAATTTTCTGTTTAAATTTAGTTTGTTTAACATTAAATAAAAATTATTTCATCCAAAAAAAATACTAAAATTTGAATTTGATTATTTATTATTTATTTGGTAGCAAATAATTACTTAATAGAATAAAAAAACCATTTTTTCAATGTAATTACTATATTAAATCTGATTTATTCTACGTTTAAAGATGACTAATTAAATTTTGTATTAATTAATTTAAAAAAATGTGCAAACTTGATTTTTTTAAATATAAAATTGAATTGTTGCAAAGTTGTTTTTTCGAGATATGTAAAAGAAAATTTTTTAATTCTATTGTTACAGGATAATAGTCAATTAAATCTTATGATTCAATGAAAATTATTTGTCTGAACTTAATTATTTTTAACAACAAAATATTATTTAGTTTGAATAAATTTTAATTGGTTCGAATCAATTTTATTTTGTTCAAATCAATTTTATTTTGTTCGAATCAATTTTATTTGATTCGAATCAATTTTATTTGATTCGAATCAATTTTATTTGATTCGAATCAATTTTATTTTTTTCAAAACAATTTTATATTTTGTTCGAATCAATTTTATTTTGTTCGAATCAACTTTATTTGCTTCGAATCAATTTAATTTGGTTCGAATAAATTATACTTGGTTGAAATAAATTTTACTTGAGTCAAATAATTTTTATTTGGTTCGAATAAATTATACTTGATTGAAATAAATTTTACTTGAGTCAAATAATTTTTTTTTTGTTCGAGTAAATTTTATTTTGTTCGAATCAATTTTATTTGCTTCGAATCAACTTTATTTTGTTCGAATCAATTTAATTTGGTTCGAATAAATTATACTTGGTTGAAATAAATTTTACTTGAGTCAAATAATTTTTATTTGGTTCGAATAAATTATACTTGATTGAAATAAATTTTACTTGAGTCAAATAATTTTTTTTTGTTCGAGTAAATTTTATTTTGTTTGAATTAATTTAATTTGGTTCGAATAAATTATACTTGGTTGAAATAAATTTTACTTGAGTTAAAATAATTTTTATTTGGTTCGAATAAATTATACTTGATTGAAATAAATTTTACTTGAGTCAAATAATTTTTATTTAGTTCGAATAAATTTTATTTGGTTCGAATAAATTTTATTTGGTTCGAATAATTTGATTGAAATAAATTTTATTCAATTCAACTAATTTTTATTTGATTGAAAATATTTTTACTTGGTTCAAATTTTTTTTTCCACTATATTTGTTCATAAAAAAGTCTAATAAATATTTTTAAAGTTGTTTGTAGATTAATGAATTAATAAATAATTAATAATAAAATAAATTAACATTAATAAATGTTGGGAATTAAAAAAATTCAAAGTTGATGATAGGGAAATAATTATAACCGGGAATTTTTGTTAAACAAAAATAGTAGACACCCTGACGAAAAAAAAATGTTTATTTAGCCACGCAGAGTTTTGGCTCTTCTTACGTGATACCGAATTAAAATTAAATGAGGCGTGTGAGCCTTCCTTTTTTTTACAGCTTTTTTCTCTCTCTCTCTCTCTCTCTCTCTCTCTCTCTCTCTCTCGTAACTGATCTGACACAACCGGAGTTTCATTTTTGGTCCCTCATGACATCGTTTTCGATATCGTTCTCTCTTGCCAGGTCGAAAGTGAAATCGACGCCTGATTGGTCGAAAGTGGCGGCGCATAAATATAAGAGAGAGAGAGGAGAGACACGCGGTATTATTATTATTGCACGCGGCGTATAATTTTGCGCTTTATACTCACCAATATACCCAGGAGAGACGAATATTGTTATATCGTGGGATAAGAATGTATGTCTAGTTTAGTGGGTAAATAGGTCGCGAGGGAAACCGACAGTTGATTACGCAATGCAATTCCAGAGTTATACAAGTATTGACTCACCGGATTAACAAGTAGGCTGAGTGAAAACGAAAGCTATGGAGAGCTCGTTTTTATGTATATATATATATAAATATATATACGCTTTGTTCAAGACACCTTCCATCTTATAATATATCACCATATCTGTATGCCCTCACATGTGTATAATTGTAAAATACATGTGTATTCTTGCACGCAGTGAGTCCACACGGATTGTGGTCTGAACTTTAGCTTTCAGTTTCGAGGAAAAAAAAATTACTATTTACATATATTCGTCGTTAAATGAAAAAAATTAGAAAATTAAATTTATTCGTTTAAATATATAAATGTATTATGGGTTTAAAATTTAAAAATGAAGGCCGGGGGAATTTTTAATTGGAGAAATTAATTAGTTTTGTTAATTGTACGGGCAAAGAAGGAGTAGAGTAACTTTTACTATATATGTACGCAACCAGAAAGAAACTTTATTCATCCGGAGATAATTTATTTGTGTTAATTAAGAGTAAATTTATCTCAGTGCCTACGAAATCATTTTCTTTGGGTAACAATTTTATTTCAGACAATTGGAATTTTTATTTGAGTAGAATGGAATTTATTTTATCCAAATACAATCTATTTGAACCGAATAAAATTTATTTGAACCAAATAAAATTTTTTTGAACCAAATAAAATTTATTTAAACCAAATAAAATTTTTTTGAACTGCAAATAAAATTTATTTCAACCAAATAAAAAGTATTTTAACCAAATAAAAATTATTTAAACCAAATAAAATTTATTTGAACCAAATAAAACTTATTTTAATTAACCAAATAAGAATTTTTTGAACCAAATAAAACTTATTTTAATTAACCAAATAAAACTTATTTTAATTAACCAAATAAGAATTATTTGAACCAAATAAAATTTATTTTAACCAAACAGAGATTATTTGCACGAAATAAAATTTATTTCTATCAAATAAAATTTATTTGAAACGAACAGAATTCAGTTCAATAAGGAATAATTTATTTCTGCTAAATAAAAATTTTTCGATTCGAAGACAAATTAATTGGGCCAAATATAATTTTGTTAAAATCACAGAGAATTGATTAGAAGCAAATAAAATTTACTTCTGCCAAATAAAATTCATTTCTAGCATAAATAAAAATTATTTGAATCAAACACAATTTAGTTGAACTGGGAAAAATTTATTTCTGACAAATAAAAATTATTTGGTTAACTAAACAGACTTTATTAGAACCATAGAAAAATTATTTGTATCGAACAAAAATGATTTTAAATCAAATAGAATTTATTTTGAACCAAATAAAATTTATTTCAATAAAATAAAAATTTGTTGACTCGAGAAAAATTTATTTCAATCGAGTTTTATTTATTTGAAATAGATAAAATTTATTTTAGACCAATAGGAACTTATTTGAATGAAATAAAATTTATTCGAACTAAATAAAATCTATTTTAAACAAAAAAAATTTATTTGGACCAATCAGAACTTATTTGAACCAAGTAAAATTTATTTCTGCCAAAGAAAAATTGTCCAGTTCAAAAACAACTTATTTCTAAACCAAATAATAATTATTTGAACCAAATAAAGTTTATTCGAACCAAATAAAATCTATTTTAATTAAATAAAATTTATTTGGACCAATCAGAACTTTATTGAACCAAGTAAAATTTATTTTTGACAAATAAAAATTTTCCAGTTCAAAAACAACTTATTTCTAAACCAAATAATATTTTTTTGAACCAAATAAAGATTATTCGAACCAAATAAAATCTAGTTTAACCAAACAAAATTTATTTGGACCAATCAGAACTTATTTGAACCAAGTAAAATTAATTTCTGACAAATAAAAATTTTTCAATTCAAAAACAACTTATTTCTAAACCAAATAATAATTATTTGAACCTTGGTTCAAGTAATTATTATTTGGTTTTTTGGTATAGAAATAAATTTTACAATTTATTTCTATACCAAACAAAAATTATTTTTACCACATAAAAATGATTTGAGCCAATCCGAATTTATTTTGAAACAAGTAAAACTCATTTCTTTTAAATAAAAATTATTTGAATACAGAATTTCAGTAAATTAAATTCATTTGTAAAAAATAAATACCAAAAAAACGTTGATTTTGAAAAAAATAAAATTTAATTAAAATCACTAATTTAAGTAGACTTTAAAGTTTACAGAATTAGTTCTATTGAATAATTTAAATTTTCATTAAATTAACTGATTTTCATCATAAAATTTTTTTTTACTAATTTAACAACTTTAAAAATTATCTAATTGAATTTATAAAAAATAATTCTACTTTAACTATAACTTTCAATTTTAAAAATACCAAAAAAATAATACCAAAAAAATAATAAATAATAAATAATAATAATAATAATAATAATAATAATAATAAATAATTATTAATAATTATTGGTATTATTATTTTTTGGTATTTAAAATTTTAAAAGTTATTTAATTAAATTTGTAGAAAATTATTCTACTTTAACTATAACTTTCAATTTTATTTCAATAAATTTGAAAATTATATTTCATTTAGTGACTGAATTTTCACTATTAAATTGATTATTTTTAACTATTTCAAATTTGGAGAACTCAGTATAAACATCTGTAAAAAATGAAATAAAAAAATCTCAAAATTCATTATTACAAAAATGTTATCTAATTTAAATTAAAAAAAAAACAATTACAGTTTTAGATGCATTGGAAAACAATTGGATTCAAATAACCAATTACTTGTTCAAATAATTTACATTCACGAAGGAAATAAATTTAATTTGGTTCAAGTAATTTTTATTCAATTGATTTCATTGCAAATTTCAATAAAATCATTGAAAACAATTACATTTTGTCGAGAAATTCATTTCAAATTGTATTAAAAATAATTAAAATCTTCTGAATGGTTTTATTATTTTCAAAAATAATTAAATACTTGTAACGAATTTTAGTAGATTTCAAAATAATTGAATTGCTTTGGCAAAAATTTTGTTATCTGCAAAAATAATTAAATGCTTGCAAAGAATTTTATTAAATTTTAAATTAATTAAATTTCTTGTCAAAAAATTGGTTCTTTGTGAAAAAAATTAAATACTTGTAACGAATTTTAGTAGATTTTAAAATAATTGAATTGCTTTGGCAAAAATTTTGTTATCTGCAAAAATAATTAAATTCTTGCAAAGAATTTTATTAAATTTTAAATTAATTAAATTTCTTGTCACAAAATTGGTTATTTTGAAAAAAAATTAAATTCTTGCAAAGAATTTTATTAAAATTTAAATCAATTGAATTTCTTATCAAAAAATTTGTTTTTCGTCAAAAAAATTAAATTCTTGCAAAGAATCTTATTACATTTTAAATTAATTGAATTTCTTGTCAAAAAATTTGTTTTTCATCAAAAATAATCAAATTCTTGCAAAGAATCTTATTAAATTTTAAATTAATTGAATTCCTTGTCAAAAATTTTGTTTTTCGTCAAAAATAATTAAGTTCTTCATAAGGAATTTATTCTTAATTTTTCTAAATAATTTTAATTGAATTATTCGAGATAATTAAATTAATACTTTTAAATATTTTATAAAATTCTTTAAATAATTTAATTATTTACTAAAATTTAAATAAATTGCTATACTCAAGATTGTCATTAATTCAATTATTTTTACGAATATAAGAATTAATTTTTTCCAAAATTCAATTATTCAAAAAATTCAATAAAATTAGTTGCAAGAATTTTATTAATTATTTATTTTGTCGAAAAAAGTAAATATTTTCACTAATTTCATTCAAATTTTCGAAAAAAATACAATTATTTTTGAAATAATTGAATTAATTTAAATGAATGAATTAATTAATTAATTAAATTAATTAAGTTTTAAAATTTTCTTTAAATTTTTCATAAGTATATTCAATTTTAAGCAATGAAATTTCTTTTTTTAATTTTTTTTGCTTTATTAAAAAAAAATTAAATTGTCTTTTTTTAAAATAGAGAAAAATTGGGGTACATGTTAATTTTTTTTCCATCTATAATGCGAGTGTCAAGTGCTTTTCTCGTGCAGGTCTAATATATATTTATGTACACAGCAAAGTAAGAAAATAATAAAAAGGAGCATTGTCTCTGCAGAATGTCGAGAGAGCGAATAAATATATATATATATATATATATGTATTTCTTTTAAAGCGCACAAATAGTGGTATCTACTGTTTTGTAACATTGTCGTTAAGTTTTGCGCGATTATTCGTGAATGCGCAATATCTCCGAAACGGATCGAAGAATTGAGCTCAAGGTTATTCTACTGAAGCCAAAAGATTTGCAATACGTGTACCTATAATCGATGGTCGTTACTTTGGGTGTAATTTTTTTTTCTCTCTTTTTTTTTGAAACCAATCGTTTAAAAAATTATTTCGCCGAAACATCATTTGTGAACAATACATCGCGATGTTATGCGCTATTGCGGCAGCGTGTGTACTTTCTTTGTGGGCAAAATAAAAGAATCACAGACGAGAAAAAGAAATCGAATCGCAAAATAATTCGAGAAATAATTTTTGGTATTCGAGAAATATAATTATTTTTGTACTCGCAGTAATAAACGATTTTTTATTCTAATTCAATTTTTTATTCTCTTTTCAAACTCACGAAAAAGATATATTTTCGACTGAGAGTCAACTAAATTTTCTGATTCAATTAATTTTGACGAATAACAAAATTTTTGACAAGGAATTCAATTGATTTAAAATTTAATAAAATTATTTGCAAGAATTTAATATTTAATTATCTTTGCAATTAACAAAATTTTTGCCAAAGGAATTCAATTAAATAAAAATCATATAAAATTATTTGCAAGAATTTATTTATTTTTGCAGTTAACAAAATTGTTGCCAAAGGAATTCAATTATTTTGAAATCTAATAAAATTCGTTACTTAATTTAATTAATTTCGGTGATTAATTATTTTCGAAAAAATAAAACTCTTCAGAGGATTTTAATTATTTTTAATACAATTTTGAAATGAACTTCTCGACAAAATGTAATTATTTTCAATAATTTTATTGAAAATTTCTAATTAAATCAATTAAATAAAAATTACTGTAACCAAATTAAATTTATTTCCTTCGCCAATGTAAATTATTTGAACAAGTAATTGGATATTTGAATCCAATTGTTTTCCAGTGCATCTAGAATTGTAATTTTCCATTTTTTAACTTCAGTAAGTTTTTTAAAAAAGTTTTTTTTTTAAATTTACTGTATTTTACTACAAAAATTGTAAAAATAATAAGATATTTCATTAGTTTTACAATTGTTGTAGTAAAATGCAGTAAATTAAAAAAACTGTTTTAAAAAACTTCCTGAATTTAAAAACTGTTTTCTCAAAATTTATTATTAGGAAATTTTTGTAATATTGAATATTGAGATTTTTAATTTCAATTTTTACAGATGTTTATACTTAGTTCTCGAAATTTGAATTCGTTGAAAATTATTAATTAGATAGTAAAAGTCAGTCACCTATTTAAGTATCATTTTCAAATTTATTAAAATGAAATTCAAAGTTATAGTTAAAGAAGAAATTTTATTTACAAATTTAATTAAATAACTTTTAAAGTTGTTAAATTAGTAGAAAATTTTATGATGAAAGTCAGTTAATTTAATGAAAATTTACAGTATTCAATAAAAATAATTATTTAAATTTTTAAGTCTACTTAAATTTGTGATTTTAATTAAATTTTAATTTGTTTCAGAATCAAACGTTTTTTTGATATTTAATTTTTGGAAATGAATTTAATTTACTGAAATAAATTCTGTATTCAAAAAAATTTTATTTAACAGAAATAAGTTTTACTTGCTACAAATCAATTTTGATTTGTTCAAATCATTTTTATGTTGTAGAAATAAATTTTATTTCATATAGAAATAAATTGTACTTGGTTCAAAAAATTATTATTTAGTAAAAATAGTTTTTATTTCGTTAAAATAAATTTCATTTTGTTCGAATCAATCTTATTTGGTTTAAATAAACTTTATTTGGTTCAAATAAATTTTATTTCGTTCAAATAAATTATACTCGATTGAAATAAATTATACTCGATTGAAATAAATTTTATTCGATTCAACTAATTTTTATCTGATTGAAATAAATTTTACTTGGTTCAAAATAAATTCTGTTTGGTTTAAAATCATTTTTATTCGATACAAATAATTTTTGTTTGCCTTTAATAAAATCTAACTAAACAGATTTTATCTTAAATTTAATTTAAGTAAATTATTTTTATTGTGTGGAAATAAATTTTACTTGGTTCAAAATTTCAAATAATAGTTATTTGGTAGAAATAAATTGTTTTTGAATTAAAAACAATTTTATATGTCAGAAATAAATTTTTTCCAGTTCAACAAAATTTTGTTTGGTTCAAATAATTTTTATTTGATAGAAATACTTTTTATTTGGTAGAAGTAAATTTTATTTGCTTCAAAGAAATTCTCTGTGAACGAAAAAACGAACCAGAAAACGATAAACAGACCAAAAGCTTGCAAAAAAATTTGATGATTAAAAAGTGTTCTGTAGCTGAATGGTTAGCGTACCCGACTCGCACTGCGAAGCGGTTCAAGGTTCGAATCCCAGTCCTTACAGATTTTTTTTATCTCTCAGAAAGTTAAGAAATTATTTACTAACTAACCTAAGGGTAAAATTAGTCCAAATATTTCCTATTACAAGTGTCATTACTAGCAGAATCATCAAATTTTGACAAAAAAAATAGTAAAAATTGTTTTTGTCCAACAAAAAAGTGTCAATTTTCCATCTTTGAAATGGGAGAAAAAAATCACACATCTCCTTGAGACGATTATTATTATAATAATATTTTCTCCGTAAGGTGAATAAAAAAAAATAAGAATATACTGATTGTTTTTTTTTCCTTCTCGTCGACTACGACGAAGCGCTCGTCTGGGATTACGACTCATCGCGGTGTTTATTAATGCCGGTATTGAGTTTAAGTTTATTCAATAGCGGGTATGCCATGACATACTAACCAAGTGCTCGAGACCCACTTTGGCTACCGGGTGACCTCCATAGAAATGGAATGGATAGGATAGGGTGATAGTGCATGGTGTTCGTTTGTAGGTATATTTTAAGCGACGCACGCAACGTGTTCGAAACCGTTTCGATCTCGAGGCCGTTTTTGCCGCGCGCGCGAGATATCGTCCTTCGATTTTTCACCGCGGGAGGACCTTTAAAGGTGCTTTCTCATTATCTCTTTGTCTCTCTCTCTATCTTTTTCTCTCTCCCTCTCTCTCAATTCTATAATCTATGTGCAAAACTTTACTCCGATCTTTAATTCTTTCTCTCTTTCTTTTTCTCTCCCTCCTCTTTCTTTCCTTCATTTTTTCATCTCGCACTACGCAAATTTATTATTATTATTTTTTTTAATAAAAAATATAATATAATATATAATATTTTTTTTAAT
Organism: Leptopilina drosophilae; assembly: GCA_032873175.1. Lineage (NCBI taxonomy): Eukaryota > Metazoa > Arthropoda > Insecta > Hymenoptera > Figitidae > Leptopilina > Leptopilina drosophilae. The sequence goes on from CM065485.1 coordinate 38,762,416, forward strand.
AATAAAGAAATTGATATTTTTAGCTAAAAAAATTATTTTAAAGGGATTTTTAGTTAAAAGCATATTTAAACTAAAAATATTTTTAACTGAAAGAATTTAAACTAAAAATATTTTTAACTGAATGAATTTTTACTAAAATTATTTTTAACTAAATAAATATTAACTAAAAATATTTTTAACTGAAAGAATTTTAACTAAAAATATTTTTAACTGAAAGAATTTTAACTAAAAATATTTTTAACTAAATAAATATTAACTAAAAATATTTTTAACTGAATGAATTTTAACTAAAAATATTTTTAACTGAATAAATATTAACTAAAAATATTTTTAACTGACAGAATTTTAACTAAAAATACTTTATTTTCTCTCCAAATTTGAATCAGTAAATTTTATTCAAAAATTTTTAGCGAATACTATTTATTAAGAAAATTTACTAACTCGAAACAAAAAGTTAGTCATTAATTAAAATTAGTAAACTTATTTACTAATTAAAAGTCACTAATTAAAATTAGTCAAAAATTTTACTAATTAAAAGTCAATAAATATCAATAGTAAACATTTTTACTGATTAAAAGTAACTATATTAAAATAAGTAAACTGTTTTACTAATTAAAAGTCACTAAATATAATTAGTGAACATTTTTACTGATTAAATGTCACTAATTAAAATTAGTAAACATTTTTACTAAACTAAAACTAATTTTTACTACACTAAATATAATTAGTGAATATTTTTACTGATTAAATATCACTAATTAAAATTAGTAAACTGTTTTACTAAACTAAAACTAATTTTTACTACACTAAATATAATTAGTGAATATTTTTACTGATTCAAAATTTAGAGAGAAAATAATTGCACAATATAATGAAAAATATATTTGGTTAAAAAAACTGTAAAATTACTAATTAGTCTAAAATACAATTTATTAGTAATATTTACTAATTCAGAAGTAATAAGTCAATCACTAATTCCAATTAGCTAACAATTTTACTAATTCAACTTATTAGTAATATTTACTAATTCAAAAGCAAAAAGTCAGTCACTAATTCAAATTATATACTAAACATTTTTCCTAAATCGAATTTCAAGAGTAAATCCTCTTTTACGAAAAAGATTTATCTTTTTTTTAACGAATTAATAGAAAATAAAAAATATAAAATAAATGGAATATAAATTGAAAATAAATTGAAAATAAATAGAAAATAATAGAAAATAAATTGAAAATAATAGAAAATAAATAGAAAATAAATTGAAAATAAATAGAAAATAATAGAAAATAAATAATAGAAAATAGAAAATTAATAGCAATAATATAGAAAAAATATTAAATGTTTTCTATTTGGGAAAAAAATAACTATTAATAAAGAAATATTTAAAAAAAAAACGGAAAATTCAGTAAATTAAAGGAAAAAAAAACATTATTTCAAATTGTCCTGCGGCACTTAACGATCACCTTGTATATATATTTTTCAGAAAATATAACGCGAATCATCATGAGGGCATCCGAATCAGAATTATTATTGTGTATACACTGTGACACCTCTCACGGACGACAATCGAGGACTTTTTCATAAATAATTATCTGATTTATAGGAAAGAAATAAAATTTGCTGCAAGAAAATTTTTATCGTCGATAAAATGCTGAAAAACTTTAATTCACGGAATGTGAAAAAATTTCCACGGCTTTTGAGAGTTTAATAATCATATCTTTCGAATTATTTCTATTTTTCTTAATAATCATAATTTACATCATAAATCATAATTTTTAACAAATATTAATCATTTTAAATAATTTTTTTAGAAGTATTGTATAATATTTATAAAAATAATGTATAATTCTTTCCAAAAAAATTTATTTAAAATAAACTGAAATAAAAAAAATAAATTAAATTATTTTAAATTAAACTAAATTAAATAAAATTAAATATTACTTTTACAAAAATTAGGCTTTCCTAAATAATTGAATTTTTTTTTTGGAAAGAATGTAACGAAAATTTAAATGAATTCAATTTTTTAAAAGTATTTAATGAATATTTAAAAGGACTGAATTTTTTTTGTAAACAACTATTTAATCTATATTTTTAAAAAATGCCATTATTTCGAATAATTTAATTAAAATTGTAAAAGAATAATTGAATTTATTTCTTATTATGTATGAAGATAATTAAATTCTTCTAAATAAATTTTATCAAAAATTTTAAAAAATAATAACAATCCTTCAAACTATTTTATTACAAAATATTTTAAATAATTGATCTGTTTCATATTTCCTTGAAAATTGTATTTCAAACAATTCAATTCCAGAGAAAAATGTATTATTCTCGTCAGATTTTTGCGACGAATTAATAAATCTATTATTCTATAATAATTAATAATCTATTATTTTATTAAATTTTTAAAGCTAAACGAATTTCTGAGAATAATTTTATTACATTTCAAAAATAATTGAATCATTGCGAATGAATTTAGTAAAATTTTTCTAAATAATTAAATTCTTGCGACGAATTATTAAAAAAAATTGTTCAAATAATTAATTGTTTTTCTTAAACTTTGTAAAAATTGTGTTTTAATTAAATTAATTAATTGAAAAAGGGAAAAAGTTCTCGTGTTACTGTTATTATTGAAAATACGAATTTTATTAAGAATTTTTAAAATAATTCAATTCCTCACAAGAATTTTGTATTATACGTCGGTGAAGTTCGCAACGTTTATGATCAACGATTGAAAGAAAAAAATTATTTTCCAACGAAAAAAAAATAATATTTATTTTTCAGAAATATTTTCTTTTGTAAATCATTATTAAAAAAATTAATCGTACAATTTTCTTTACAAAAATTTATAACAATTTCCTCAAAAAATATTTGTTTTCTAAAATCGTTGACTATAAACGTTGTAAACTTCTCCAACGTTGTATTATTAATAAAAATAATTCAATTCCTACGGAGAATTTCGTAAAAATCTTTTTAAATAATTTATTGTTTTCGAAAACTATTTTGAAAATTGTGTTTTAATTTTTAAATAATTGAATTTTTGTAAAAATATTATTATTCGTGAAAATAATTAAATGTCTGCAAAAAAAGTTTATATTTTTTTTTCTAAATTCAATTTCTTTGGAAAATTTTTTATTTAAATAATATAGATAACTTTTGAAAATAATTGAATCGGTGAAAAGAATATTATGAAATTTTTTTTTTGAATTATTGTTTTTAAGAGTTTTATTAAAATTATTGAGAATAATTTGTTTATTTCAAGTATTAACGAATTCAAAGTAGTTACTATTGTTATTATTATTATTTTATTATTATTTTTATTTATTTTTATTTTTTTTTTAAATTTATTTTTATTTTTTTTAAATTATTTTTTTAAAGAGTTTTATTAAAATTATTGAGAATAATTTGTTTATTCCAAATATTAACGAATTCTATTGTTATTATTATTATTTTTAATATTTTTTATTATATTATTATTATTATTATTATTATTAATATTTTTTTATATTATTATTATTATTATTATTTTTAATATTTTTTTATATTATTATTATTATTATTATTATTTTTAATATTTTTATTATTATTATTATTATTATTATTATCTATTGTTATTGAAATTTCTTTGACTTTTCAAGCGAAAGAAGTGACCATTATTATTATTTCTTATTTTCAATTTTAAATAATGTAAGTTCAGAGAAAATCAGACTCAAAAATTTCAAATATATGGAACGATCACACGAAAAACTATTCCTTAGAAACATCGCATCTTATCCATGAATAATTTTTAATTATCGACCTTTTCAAATAATAAAAGCCGCCTATGGGACCTTTTCAGAAATGGAAATGTCAGAGTCAAGAAAGTTTCGTCACTCTTCTCTCCATTTTTTTCCATTCGAGAAATACCTATCTATATATACAAGAATTACATTATTACAGAGAGAATCCGATTTTTTTTACGACACACAATATAATGCTCGCCTCTTCAAGAAATAAATGAGATCTGTCTTTGCGGTTTTTCCCCACCCCTTTTTTTCTTTGTAAAAAAAATAAAATAAAATGTAATTGTAGTTTTTTTCTTTTATTTTTACAACACAAAATTCGCGGAGAAAAATTAAAATGCAATGAAGAAAAGAAATCGTAAAATACGAATTGTATGTAGGATAATATATATATTTTTTTTTTTTTGAAGCGAAAAAAGAAACTTTCGTTTGGCCACTTGTTGGCGGCTATATAGAGGTAAGAAACACTTGGTTTGGCGAACCCTGGGGACACACAGAGAGCAAAAGTAGACGAAGATTGTGACATTCTGTGAGAGGAAAGATGCGAGTCTCTCTCTGTCTTTTGAAACCAACACCAAGTCTTTGGAGTTTCGATATCGATCTCTGGGGTGCTCACCTATCATAAATTATTTAAGGACCAAACTTTTTCAACTACAGTAGAAATACACACGTTTTTGTATAAATAAAGAGCATTTCTTTCTCTCTCGTGTAAAAAGAGAATTATTTATTTTTCAAAACTCAGTTGAATATGAGATGAAAGAGAACAAAAAGGGGAAATTGATATAAAGAAATAAATAAATACAAAAAAAAATATAAATAGAATTGAAAATTGAAAATAAAAAATGAATATTTTTACACTAAAATATTGGTTTTCTGAAATATTAAATTTAAAATATAAAAGAGAACAAAAGAGGAAATTTGTAAATAAATAAATACCATAGAATTGAAAATTGAAAATAAAAAATTGATATTTTTACACTAAAATATTGGTTTTCTGAAATATTAAATTTAAAATATAAAAGAGAACAAAAGAGGAAATTTATAAATAAATAAATACAATACAATTGAAAATTGAAAATAAAATTTATATTTTTACACTAAAATATTAAATTAAAAATGTAAAAGAGAACAAAAGAGGAAATTTATAATTTATGAATAAATAAATACGATATAATTGAAAACTGAAAATTGAAAATTGATATTTTTACACTAAAATATTGGTTTTCTGAAATATTAAATTTAAAATATAAAAGAGAACAAAAGAGGAAATTTATAAATAAATAAATACAATATAATTGAAAATTGAAAATAAAATTTATATTTTTACACTAAAATATTAAATTTAAAATATAAAAGAGAACAAAAGAGGAAATTTGTAAATAAATAAATACCATAGAATTGAAAATTGAAAATAAAAAATTGATATTTTTACACTAAAATATTGGTTTTCTGAAATATTAAATTTAAAATATAAAAGAGAACAAAAGAGGAAATTTATAAATAAATAAATACAATATAATTAAAAATTGAAAATAAAATTGATATTTTTACACTAAAATATTAAATTAAAAATATAAAAGAGAACAAAAGAGGAAATTTGTAAATAAATAAATACCATAGAATTGAAAATTGAAAATTGAAAATTGAAAATAAAATAGAAAATAATGTAAAAAATGAAATAAAATAAAAACTATTTTTACACTAAAATATTTTATTACTTTATTTCCAAATGTTTGTGGAATATTTTAATTATACTATTTTATTTCGAAATTTGTTATGAAATGTTTTTTTAAAAAAATTATGTGCGGAGAATTTTGTTTAAAATATTTTATGGAATATTTTTTTTTAAGTTAGTGTGTGGAATTTTTTTTTAAGTTAGTGTGTGGAATATTTTATTTTAAATATATTTAATAAAAATACTTTATGGAATATTTTTATCAAAACATTGTGTGGAATGTTATATTTAAAGTATTCTATAAAATATTTTCTTTAAGTTAATGTGTAGAGTATTTTATTTCAAGTATTTAATAAAAATACTTTATGAAATATTTTTCTCAAAATATTGTGTGAAATATTATATTTAAAAGCATTTTATAAAAATATTTTATGGAATATTTTCCTCAAGATATTGCGTGGAATATTTTATTAAAAGTATTTTCTAAAAATAAAATTCCACGGAATATTTTCCTTAAAATATTTTACACGAAATTTTTTATTGAATATTTCTCGCAATATTTCAAAAGAAAAACTGTAAAAAAGAGTAGTAGAAAAATTAAATAAAAAATTCAAAAATAAAATTGAAAATAAAAACAAAAATAAAATGAAAAATAATATAAAAAATAATATAAAAAAGAAAATAAAAAATAAAACCAAAAATAAAATAAATAATAATATAAAAAAGAAAAAAAATAAAATAAATAATAATATAAAAAAGAAAATAAAAAATAAAACCAAAAATAAAATAAATAATAAAATAAAAAATAAAATAATAAAACAATAAAAAAATAAAATAAATTTGGAATTTTCTCTATATAGAAAATACACTCCCCATGTATACAATAATAAAAATTATTATTCAAATAAAAATACTCTCCTGAACTATATATCGTGCGCGCACACAAACACACGAGTGCCGATATAATTCAATAAAATAAACAGGCAATTAAAATTTGAAATATCGAAATTGACCGACATGAAAAATTTTCATAGATAGACTTTAATAAATGTACGTAATTAATTATGGAGAAACGAGTCCAATTCGTCTAAGCGTGGACTTTCGCTTTTATATTCGCATTAACTGAATCGATATATATAAAAATAAAATTGCGCACTGCTGTAAAATATACCTTAATGTACAAGTAAACAAAACGGTCCCAATAAAAGAAACAACACTATATGGACTATAAACAATAAATTATAGACGGTAATATAATTTTTCATTATTTTTTTTACTAACAAAAAAAAGAGAGAGAGAGAGAAATAACTATAGACAAAGGAAATTTAGAGAACAAAAGATAAAGAGGAAATTTAATTCAATTTCAACATAAATTACAATTATACAAGGAAAATAGCTAAATAAACGTCTATGTAAGGAAAAGCCGTAAAGAAAATTATTTCATGTTGTAATATATAATTATGATGAAACATATATATATATATATATATATATATATATATATATATATATATATATATATATATATATATATATATTATATATATATATATATATATATACACCAAGAAGGATGGTGATAAAAAAAACAAAGCAATCTTCATTGTGAATCGTTTTCTTTATAGACGAACATCTTTGATTCTTGAAATTTTCAGGAGAAGAGATCGTTTAAGTCTCGCGAGTTCGAAATTAAATGAATTTAAAAATGTTGTATGCTTAACATAAAAATAATATTTAATTTAAAATAATTTAATAAATTTTTATTTAATAAATTTAATTAAATAATATTTAAAATAATATATTATATAAATATAATAAATATTAATTATACTTATAATACTTTTCATAATTTTCCCTCAATCACTCTATAAATTTCAATTTGCAAATATTGTATAATTATGGATAAAAATATAATTATATTACAAAATTTAATTTTTACTTTAGAATTATAGTAAATTTTTCTGACAAAATAGTAAAAATTACTATTTATTAGAAGAATTTTCTCAATCGAAAGCAAAAAATAAGAACTTTTTACTAACAGAAATTTAGAGAGCACGAATACAAAACAATGTTTTAAAAATATTTTCATTAAAAATAATTTTCTTTATTACTTCTAAAAATTATGGCTTTAAGCGCTTTTCAAAATCGAAGCATTTTCTTCGTTTAAATTTCTAAATAAAATTATTCACAAAACTTTGATTATTTTATTTTAAAATATAAATTTTTACAATAATCAACATTTGAAGTTAAATTTCTTGAAAAAAGTTCATTGTTTTTAAAAAATTCAGTAAATTTGTAAAATTTAGTAAAGAATTTGAATTCTTTAAAATTGAATTATTCTCAAAGGCTCCCACCTACACAGCGCTTCTAATATTCAATTATTATCTAAAATTTTATCAGAAATTCATTTCTAAATTAAACCTCGTTAGAAAGTTCAACGAGAATTCAATTATTTAAATTTTTGAAAACCAAATAATTTATTGAAAAATTGAATGTTTTCAAAATTTAATTCTCATACATAAAGAAATATATTAGTAAATTTTTAAATAAGAATTGAATTTTTAAACAGAAATTTACTACATTTTTTTTAAATTATTAAATTCTTTCAAAAAATTTAATTAAAAATGTTTTAAAAACAATTATAAATTTTTCAATAAATTTTTAAGTAAGAATTGAATTTTTAAACAGAAATTTACTAAATTTTAAAAAAAATTATTAAATTCTTTCAAAAAATTTAAATAAAAATGTTTTAAAAACAATTAAAAATTTTCCAACAAATTCTTAAATAAGAATTTAATTTTTAAACAGAAACTTACTAAATTTTTAAAAACATTACTAAATTCTTTCCAAAAATTTAATTAAAAATGTTTTAAAAACAATTATTGAACACTAATAGTTGCATTTTGTCGAGAAATTCATTACAAAAAATGTTATTCAAAACAAAATCCTACAATGAGTTTTATAATTTATAAAATTAATTGAATTCATGCAACGAATTTTATCAAAAATTTTAGGATAATTGATTTTTTGAGGAGAATTTAATTTAATTATAAAAATAATAATTGGTTCCTTGCTAAGAACTTTGGTAAATTTTTTTTAATAATTGACTTATTTTTGCGACGAATTTCCAAAAAAAAACTTTTAAAATAATTCATTGTTTTCGAACAATTTTATGAAAATTCTATTTTAATTAATTGAATTCCTGAGGAAATGTTATTTTATCAAAAAAATTTAATTCATGTGACGAATTTTATAAAAATCGTTCTAAAAACAATTGACAAATAGAATTTAAAATTTTTTCTGAAAATTGTGTTTTAATTCATTGAATTCCTGTGCAAAATGCTCATTATTAAAATAATTCCATTCTCGTAAACAATTTTATTCAAAATTGTAAAAATAATTAAATTCGTACAGAGAATTTTATAAAAATCTCTCTAAAGTTTTAAACAATTGATTTCTTTCGATATAATTTTGATAAAAATTATGTTGTAGATAATTGAATTCTTGTTAAAATTTTATTAATCAAAAAAATAATTCAATTTTTGCGAATAATTGACTAAAAATCGTTAGAAAAAAATCAATTTTTAAAAGGAATTATTTATTAGAATGATAAATGTTTAAATTCATTGGATTTTGACTTCTTGAGAAATTTTTGAAAGTAATAAAACAATAAAGTCGTTAGAAATAATCGTTTCAATAATAAATATTTTGAGAAATTTTTGAATAAAATTAAATCATTTTAAAGAATTTTTTAAAAATTTATTGAAATGTTTCTAAAAAACTTTATCAAAATTTTTGAGAACAATTTTTTTCATTCCAACTATATTAACAAATTTAAAGTTATTAATAACTAACATAACAGGGCTGCCAGCGTACTTAGAGGTTAAAAGTAGTGAAAAAAGTGAGTTTTTGATTGAAAAAAGTGAGTAAATAGTGAATTTACAAATATAATAGTGAGTAAAAGTGAGGTTAATTTTGGCATATTTTTGAAGATTTAAATTAATAATTAATCTTTAATATCAATTTTCTTCTCAATTTAATAAATAATAGGTACAGATATTTAATACTTTTACCATTAATTTTTATTTTTTTTAAACTTTCTTAACAAAAATCGCAAAATTGAGTGTCAAAGTCTGCAATGAAACCATATTTGACTATGAGTATTTCTACACTGCACCAAAACTTTCCTAAAAATTTATAAAAGATTTTACATACTTGCAAACTTTGAAAAATTTTACGTTGCAAACTTTAGTGAAAATTGTGCAAGAGATTTAAGGGGACTTTCTGGTTTAGGATTTAAAAAAATCGATTTTTTTCTTTTTTTGCTTTAAAATGTTCCTTAGTATCATAAAATTACTTTCCCAAAACAATTATGAAAAAATATGCGAAAGAAAAAAGTTATAGCAATTTTTATGTCCGTTTCTTAACGGACTGTAGTAGAGGTACACATTACATGAAAACTTTAAACGGGGAGTAACTTTTCTCGAAATCTACCAAACCGATTTCACAGTCAAAACCCCCTTTTTTATGCGGGGGTAAATTGACCCTAAAACGTTGCGGTTTTGCGATTTTTTTAAGTAAAATGTTTATAAAATATTAAAAAATACATTTAAAAATAGTTTTTTAGGTTTTTTAACCTAGAACAAATACTTATGAACAGAAATCCAGTTTGAATTTTTAATTTATGAGGTACTGGTCATTCGAAAAGTTACTCCCCGAAAAAGGTACCTTTTGGAAGACACACCTACATCTGCGAAACGTAACTAAATTTACTTCAAAAAGTTTTTAATATTCTTTTCGCGTAATGTGTTACAATGTCCAAAAAGAATTTTGGGAAAAACTGTTAATACTTTTTTTCACAATAAAAGTTTAAAAAAGTGTATTTTTTGTCTATTCCAAACTAGAAAGTCCCCTTAAATGTCCCACACTGAGAAAAATAAACATGACTGGGTACTGTCTAGACAGGAGTGGTTCCTGTCAAAAAAATTTTTGTAATTAGACAGTACTCTTTGCTTTCTGGACAAGAACTATTCTTGTCTATAAAGGAATCAGTTAATGTCTGGACATTAATCGTTCATGTCCAAACAGCACTGACAGCTGACAAACTCAATTGTTTTTTTTGGACAGGAACCATTCCTGTCTGGACAGCACCCAGTCATGTTTATTTTTCTCGCACTTCAATAAATGTTTATAGTCAAATTTTTACCAAAAATTTAGCTTCAAACTTTCCTGATTCCTGATGATTAAATTTACATATTCGACAACTCTATTATAAGCGAAAATGTAGCGTAAAACGTTCCTGAAAATTTTATATTTCATATTTTTCTGATATTCTATGATTGAATCGTATACTAATCACAACCAACAATAAAAGCTAAAAGTAACTTATAAAAATATTATCTAAATTTTTAGTAACATTTGTTACTCTTATTTTATTTTAAGAGATGTAAGTACATCTCTTTTAGAATTTATAATAAATCTGAAATTTTAAAACGTGGTTTAAAAACTTACCTATTTATTATTTTATTTAAAAAATAAAGAAACTGAAATTTTTTTTTACATTGCTTAGTTAAAAAAACACTATTTTGGAATTTTGGAGCCTATTATGCGATCATTATGCAAAAAGAGTAAAATTATGCAATCAGTAAAAATTGTGAAATATTGTGCGCTCTAGGAACATGTTGTTAAAGGTTTAAAACATGAATTAACATAATATTATAATGTTTCTACTCGATTTAAAAAAATTATGCAGTCGCATAATCTACCTTTCTCTACTCATAGTCAAAAATGTGGTTTTATTGAAAACTTTGACACCCTAATTTACTATTTTTGTATAGAAAGAGTAAAAATGTTAATTTTTATGGTAATAAATGCTCCCAAACAATTGCGATTTTAGTGTTTGGTTTGTTTACTGTTTTGTTTGTTTACATTTTTCAACTTGGACTTGCCCTTAAATAAAATTTTTTTTTTTTAAATAGAGAAATAAGGTATTTTACAAAAAATAGTGAGAAAAGTGAGTTTTTTTTTTAAAAGTGAGTAATAGTGAGTGACCTGAAAAAAAGTGAGTAAAAGTGAGAAAAGTGAGTCACTGGCAGCCCTGACATAAGTGTAAATTATTAAATAGTTATTATTAGTTTTTTTATTAATGAATACGAAGCCTGAAAGACTGTAATACTTTTTTTATTTTGGAATATTGCAAAAATACTGCAGAAACATCCGAGGAATATTGTTTCGGAATATTTTTGTAATATTAGAACAAATATTCAAATATTCTTTTGAAATTAATTGAAATATTGAAAAGTATTTCTAAGAAATACTCTGAAAAAATAAAGAGTGAAATATAGAAAAAAAAATAATTCATAGAATATTCAAAGTATGTTCAAGGAATAAGCGATTTAAGAGAATATTGAAAGAATACTAATGGAATATTTAGTAGAATATTCAAAGAATTGCACTGGAATATTTAGTGGAATATTAAAAGAATACCAATGGAATATTTAGTGGAATGTTAAAAGAATACCAATGGAATATTTAGTGGAGTTTTAAAAGAATACTAATAGAATATCTAGTGGAATATCGAAAGAATACTAATAGAATATTTAGTGGAAAATATTTATAATAATAATATTAGTATTGTTATTATTATTTATTATTATTATTATTATTATTATTATTATTAATATTATTATTATTTATTTGTTATTATTATTATTATTATAATTATTATTATTATAATTATTATTATTATTATTATTATTATTATTATTATTATTATTTATTTGTTATTATTATTATTATTATATTATTATTAATATTTATTGAAAGAATATTAACGGAATATGTAAAGTTTATTAATGGAATATTTAGCACAATATTGAAAAAATACTAATGGAATATTTAGTGCAATATTGAAAGAATACTAATGGAAGATTTAATAGAATATTGAAAGAATACTAATGGAATATTTAGTAGAATATTCAAAGAATTTTAATGGAATATTTAGTGGAATATTCAAAGTATATGTTAATGGAAGATTTAATAGAATATTGAAAGAATACTAATGGAATATTTAGTAGAATATTCAAAGAATTTTAATGGAATATTTAGTGGAATATTGAAAGAATACCAATGGAATATTTAGTAGAATATTTAAAGAATTTTAATGGAATATTTAGTGCAATATTGAAAGAATACTAATGGAAGATTTGATAGAATATTGAAAGAATACTAATGGAATATTTAGTGCAATATTGAAAGAATACTAATGGAAGATTTAATAGAATATTGAAAGAATACTAATGGAATATTTAGTAGAATATTCAAAGAATTTTAATGGAATATTTAGTGGAATATTTAGTGGAATATTAAAAGAATACCAATGGAATATTTAGTAGAATATTCAAAGAATTTTAATGGAATATTTAGTGGAATATTAAAAGAATACCAATGGAATATTTAGTAGAATATTCAAAGAATTTTAATGGAATATTTAGTGGAATATTAAAAGAATACCAATGGAATATTTAGTAGAATATTCAAAGAATTTTAATGGAATATTTAGTGGAATATTAAAAGAACACTAAAGGAATATTCAGTGGAATATTAAAAGAATACTAACGGAATATATTTAGTACAATATTCAAACAGTATTAACAGAAAGCCAAATTGGAAAAGTCCAATACAGTAAGAATGAAGTTAATTAAAATTCTTAATTAGAAAAGAAAAAAAAAAGAGAAGAAGAAAGAAAAAGAAATCCCCGAGTGAAATTATAGAAATTTTCAAAGTGTTCAATACACATATGTATATATATATATAAACATATTTGAGAGCATTTCTAGTTATCAAAAGTGAATACGGGGAGAATTAGCTAACCGGGAATACGTGTGGTATATATTCTTACGCAAAACAAGCGAAAGTAGGCGGTTGGCGGCGTCGGTAATGTGACTGCTTCGGCTATTATGTATATATATGTATACATATATATGTAGGATGAAATAATACGTGAGTCTGTTGCGTCCGTGTATTAGTTAGCTCGCTCACTCGCTCGCTCGTTCCTTTGGGTCGGCTCGGTTGGGAAAATATTGCGAAATCGTCCCGTACCTTTATACCAAAAGCGAGAGTGAGTCTGGCCAGGATTTTTTTTTTATTTTTTCTTCTTTTTTTTCTTTTTTTTTAAAGAAGAAAGAATGAACGTTAAAAAAAAGAAAAGAAAAAAAGAAAAGAATAAAATAACCAAGTGGAAAGTGGCGCGTACAATATCTGGGCCAGTGTTAGGACAGGGTTGACGAAAATCAATTTCAATCAAATATATCGCGCACAAAAACCCACGCGCGCAGTCTAATTCTTTTTTCGATATAAATAAATTATTAATATTGCGAATTTCGTAGAATTACTTCTCTAATTACATGAAATAAAATATAATTATAGATGGAGGAAAATATAATCACATAAACAAAATATAATAACAGAAAGTAAAATATAAGTAATTAAAGTAAAATATAATTATATAAAGCAAAATATAATTATACAAAGCAAAATATAATTATACAAAGCAAAATATACTTACATAAAGTAAAATATAATTATTTAAAGCAAAATATAATTATACAAAGTAAAATATAATTATACAAAGCAAAATATAATTACATAAAGTAAAATATAATTATATAAAGCAAAATATAATTATACAAAGCAAAATACAATTACATAAAGTAAAATATAATTATATAAAGTAAAATAGAATTATAAAAAATAAAATATAATTCTATGAAATATAACACAATTATTTAATTAACAAAAACAAAATTGCAAAATTATCTTTGTACTTAAGTTATTTTTGCTGGAAATATTCCAGCAAAATTTTACGAGAACAATGTCAGAATGTTCGAATTGAAAATTGAAAAAATATTGTCGGACAGTTCCAGTTAAAAATTTAGAGAATATTGTCGAAATATTCCAGGAAAATATTTAGAGAATATTTAAGGAATATTCCAATAGAATGTTTAGAGAATATTGTCGGAATATTGTGTAAATATTACAGTAAAATATTCAGAGAATATTTTCGCACTATTCCAGTGGAATATTTAGAGATAATATTGTCACGACGTTCAAGTTAAAAATTTAGAGAATATTGTCGAAATATTCCAGGAAAATATTTAGAGAATATTTAAGGAATATTCCAATAGAATGTTTAGAGAACATTGTCGGAATATTGTGGAAATATTACAATAAAATATTCCGTAGACTATTGTCGGAATTTTCAAATTAAAAATTTAGAGATTAATGTCTGAAAATTCAAGTTAAAAAATTAAAGAAATATTGTCGGAATATTACAGTGGAATTTTTAGAGAATATTTTCAGAAAATTCCAGAGGAATATTTAGAGAATATTTCGAAAATATTCCAGTGGAATATTTACGATATATTCCAGTAGAATATTTACGAAATATTCCAGTAGAATATTTACGAAATATTCCAGTAGAATATTTACGAAATATTCCAGTAGAATATTTACGAAATATTCCAGTAGAATATTTACGAAATATTCCAGTAGAATATTTACGAAATATCCCAGTAGAATATTTACGAAATATTCCAGTAGAATAGTTACAAAATATTCCAGTAGTATATTTAATAGATAAAAATTGTCGGAATATTTAGATAATATTGTCCAGATATTCCAGTCGAATATTGTCGAAACATTCCAGCAAAACACTTAAATAATATTGTGAAAATATTCCAGTGGTATTTTAAAGGAAAAAAATTCCAAAAAAACTCCAATATTTGGACAGGAAATGACATTCCTAAAATTCCTCAAAAGTTACGCGAGGCAATAATAAATTCCTAATAATAAATAATTAATAATTTTAATAATAAATTTCCTCTCTATTTTATATTTGCAGTACAAAAAAAAGTGGAAATTTACTGGGAAATTTAATAATCACTATGTGTGTGTAATAAGATTTTTCGAAAAAGAGGAAATGAAATTCAATCAATTTACACTCTCAATTCACGATTGAATGGGAATAAATAGAATTTTCGAGGTCCGCGTTAAAATTACACTTTTATTGCATTGGAAAAATCAGGTTAGACAAGGCAAGTAGTACTAGACGACATTAGTCAGACAGATAATATCACTGACAAACAGAGTAGTAGTAGTCTAATTGGAAGACAAAAAAAAACACACAATCAACTTCCATAGGTGTGCAATTAAATTACTAATTGCGAGCAATTAATTAATTACAACTAAAATTACATTTTACAAATGTCACATCTTAAGTTTATTTTTGAATTACAAAAAGCTAATTAAAACTTGGAGAAAAAAAAGTTTAAATTTAAAATTGTAATGAATATAAAATAATTATTTGCTAAAATTAATAATAAAAAGAAACTAATTGTTTAACATTAAAATAAAAAAATAATGGTTTTTTACGAAAATTACTCATTAAAATAAAAAAAAAATTGTTTAATATAATATTTTATATTTAGAAAATATTTTTTTTTAATAACAAGAATTGTTTAATACAATAATAATAGGAATAAAAAGTATTTGTTCGTTAAAACACGAACAAAATTGTTTATTAAACTATTGATAAAACAATAAAATAGTAATTGTTTGTTAATGCACGAAAATGAAATTGTTTATTAAAATAATAATAAAAAGCAAAAAAGTAAAAAACTAATTGTTAATAGACAAAAATAATTATTAATTAATTAATTAAAATAATAAAAAATAAAATATCAATTGTTTAATAATACAAAAAAATCCCTTATTAAAATATTGATAAAACAATAACATAATAATTGTTCGTTAATGCACGAAAAAAATTATTATAAAATTAGTAATAAAAAGGAAAAAATTAAAAAACTAATTGTTAATAGACAAAAATAATTATTAATTAATGAATTAAAATAATAAAAAATAAAATATAAATTATTTAATAATACAAAAATTTTTTTTATTAAAATACTGACAAAACAATAAAATAATAATTGTTTCTTAATGCACGAAAATGAAATTGTTTATTAAAATAATAAAAAGGAAAAAACTAATGGTTAATAGACAAAAATAATTATTAATTAATTAAAATATTAAAAAATAAAATAGCAATTGTTTGTTAATACAAAAAAATTGCTTATTAAAATAATAAAATAACAATTGGTTGTTACGACACAAAAAAATTGTTAATAAAAATAATAAAAGAACTGATTGCACGTTAATACAAGAAAAAAATTTGTCATTTAAAAAAAATTGTCATTTAAAATAATAAACAAAAAAATTAATTTTGATTAAAAAATTAAAATTTATTTTGTAATTTTTCCAACAAAAATCATAAAAAGAACTTTGTAAATATCTTTATTTAAACACTAGGATTTAATTTTTAATATTCTAACGAGCAGGAGATTTAGAAGAGAGAAGAAGAAAAAAAAACTTGAAAGTGATATTTTTCTATACCTTGACAAAGCAAGGTCGCATATATACACAAGAGGAGAGAGAGAGTTTTGAAAAAAAAACGTGTTGTAGAGACGATAAAAAGCAATTATATGATATATAGTATATATTATTATGAAATATATTCTTGCCAAAGGAATTATCAAATAGTTTTTGTCTGTCTAACATCGTAATCGGCAATAGAGAAATGATTGTGTATACGATTTTAATCAAATTAGAAACATCGACAGTTTCTGATCGCAGTGGCCTTCGAAAAATTAAATGTTAAAACTCGCCATAGACAAAAAACAACTAATTTCTTTTTTTTTCTCATTTTAAACGATTGAAAATATTTTTCATCAATAGAAATCAATGATTTATGATACTCGTTGAAATGGAAAATAATTTATCATTAAAATTAAGTATTAGATCGTTTTCAATATATGATTAGTCAGGCAATTTGTCAATTAGACGAATTATTAACTAACAAATTAAACAATTAATCTTATAAATTTCTTGTTAAACAATTAATTAAATTACTAGCTAATATATTAATCGATTAATCAAATGATTAGCTCATCGATTATTTAACTAATTTATTTAATTAGCCTATTAATTAATTAACTAATTTAATTATTAGCTAATTGATTAGTTAACTAATTAAATTATTAGCTAATCGACTAGTTAATTAATTTATTTATTGGCTTCTTAGTTAATTAGACAATTTATTAGCTATTCGATTAATTAATTAGTCAACTTATTAGCTATTCAATTAGTTGGTTAATAAATTGTTTAGCTATTTGATTAGTTAATTAATAAATTTATTATCTAATCGATTAATTAATTAATCAACTTATTAACTAATCGACTAGTTCATTAATTTATTTATTAGCTTATTAGTTAATCAGACAATTTATCAGCTATTCGATTAATTAATTAGTCAATTTATTACCTATTCGAATAGTTAATTAATAAATTTATTACCTAATCGATTAATTAATTAATCAATTTATTAACTAATTTATTAGTAAATTAATCAATTTATTAACTAATTTATTAGTAAATAAATAAATTTATTAACTACTCGACTAGTTGATTAATCAAGTCACCAACTAATCGATTAGTTAACCATTCAATTTATTAGCTAATCGATTAGTCAACTTAATAAATAAATTAATTAATCACTTAACTAAATCAATTAATTATAAAAATAAATCCAAGGAATTATTAATCACGAACGTAATTATTGAATTAATCAAATAGATAAATAATTAGCAGTTATAAATCAACAGATAAATTAAAAGTTAAATACTTAGTTACTTGATTACATTTATATATAAGTAGTTAACTATTATTTTCGAAGTGTAAACTAATTAGTTAACTATAATAATTGGCGCAATTAATCGATTAATTAATCAGGGAAATTTAATTAAGCAATTACTTAATGCTCTAATTATGTATTTAATAAACAGTCACTCTATATGTGACCTATATTGTTGACTAATTATTTACTTAACAAACGACCTAATTAATTTTATGCGAAAAGACAATATACAATATTGCAAGAAAAACAAGATAACAAACTTTAAAAAAGCAACAACTTTTTGAAAATTAGTTTCCTCAATAAACAATAACATATTAAAATATTTATGTTTTGCAAAGTAAACAATGTGTGAAAAAAATGTAGAAGAATAATTAAAATCTAAATGAAAGAAATTTTAGTTAATTTCACAATAAACTATCAATTAACTATCAATTAACTAATAATTAAAAATTAATTAAGTAATAATTAAGAATTAATTTTTTCAAAATTAATTAAGTAATAATTAAGAATTAATTAATTATTTAAAAATTAATTAACTATAATTAAGAATTAATTAATTATTTAAAAATTAATTAACTATAATAATTAACAATTAATTAACTAATAATTTAAAATTAATTAACTAATAATTAAAAATTAATTACCTAATAATCAACAATTAATTAACTAATAATTAACAATTAGTTAACTAATATTTAACAATTAATTAACTATCAATTAATTATTAATTTATTCATTTACAAAATTAATTTTAAACCAAAACAAAATTTGTTGTCCCTTAAACGAAAAGAATTCCGATAAATTGCAAAACCGAAAAATAATTTCACCTCGATATTAATGTTTATCAAGTAAGAAAAATTTTATGAATTTCTTTTTTTTATAATATAAAAAAAGGTGAAAAAAGTGAGAAAACATTTATGTTTTCGATCTTTTTTCGAGAATAAAATGGAAAATTGAGAATTAAATTATTATAAAATCAAAAAAATTGGATCAATTATAAAATAATAAAATAGAGGAAATATCAATAAAATCGAGTTTTGCCGCAAGTATAAAGCTTTCTTTTCGCCGAGAGGCGGAGCCTTGAGTGTAACATAATAATTATTGTTGTTGGCCTTTGTTCAGTAAAAAATCAAAATCTCCGAACGAAGGTCTCGATTATTACTTTTGCGCATATAACGTCATAAATTATTGTCTCGAGCCGCAAATTTATTTTCGGCAGCAATTTTCAAAACATATTATTGTATAAATAATAATATAATAAGAAAAATAGTTTGAAAACAAAAATGATAAAAAGTATTCAAAATAAATTAATTTTATAGCACTAAAATAATTTTTTTTAACAATAAAAATAATAGTAATAAAAATTATTATTATTATTATTATTATTAACAACAATAAATAAAATTATTCATTTTTGTTAAAATTATTATCTTATTAAAATTAAGATAATTTTAATTTTCGGAAAAATTTATTCTTCAAAATTTAATATTAATTATTATTATTATAATAAATAAAAATAAAGTAACAAAAATAATAATTTTAACACTAAGAGTAAAATCAAAACGAAATAATAATAGTAATAATAAATATATTCTTATTTCGTCAATTGTTACCCACTTATTATTCTCACTACACTACAGTCCTCAGTATTATTCTTAATTTTTATTACTATCATTATAATAATAAATTTTTTCTTTCTTCACTTTGATCAATATCAAATAGAGTTTATAATATCTATCCATATTTGTTTTTTCGACACAGATTGATATTTGCCAAGAGAAAATTTATAAGCTCAAAAAAAGTGAGAGAGAGAGAGAAAAAAAGTGCATTGTGATTTATCAGTTTTAAATTATCGAAGTCATTGTTTTATTAAATGTCAATCGATTAAAATAAATTGTAATGTATAGAAACTGAATTACAAGATTAGTTTTCGTAGATAAGAATTGACATATTGCTTTTTATGAATTCATTTTGCACCTTTTGATAACTCTATTATAAATTATAATATTTATATTCTATGAATATTATAACTATCCGGTTATTTATTGTTTCCTAGTGTATTCAAAAATAGTAAATTTTTTTTCCTATTGTATACTTTTGCCTTTAAAAAGCAATAAGTCAGAGCAAAAAAAAAAGAAGAAAAAAAAAATGTTGAAAATGGGTTAATTACCAATCCTACGCATTGTATAACTTTCAATATCCATTATGTATATTTATGTTAAAACAAAAAGGTAATTTTTAAATTCACTGTATTTTTTTTTTGTTTGAAAAATTTCAAATTGAAAAAAAATTGTCAATTCGGAATAAAATTTCCGAACCTTTCTGCTATTTTAATTATAATGTTTTAATTCATTTTAAAAATAATTTTTTAAATATGGTAATTTTTCCGAAGTTTCAAAAAAAAAACGGAAATTAAACGGAATTTAACTTTTTACTTTTTTTATTTTTAAACTTTAACAATTTTTCATTACTAAAAAAAAATTAATTAATTAGGTACTAACTTAATGCGTCAATAAAAATTTAAAAATTACAATTTTGTTACACTTTTTAAATTTAATTCCTGTTTTTAGAATTTAATTTAATCGTCAAAATTTAATTCGTATTTTTTCTATTTTTATACTTCAACAATTTTTCATTACTGAAAAAAATTTATTAATTAATTAATGCGTCAAAAAATTTTTGAAAAAAATTTAGTTACATTTTTTAATTTTAATTCCTGAGTTTTTAGGATTTAATTTAATTGTCAAAATTCAATTCGTGTTTTTCAGAAATAATATAATTAATTCCTAATAAAATTAAATACTAACTTAATGCAATAAAAATAAAAATTTTTAAATTACAATTTTGTTACATTTTTTAAATTTAATTCCTCAGTTTTTAGAATTTAATTTAATCGTCGAAATTCAATTCGTGTTTTTCGGAAATAATATAATTAATTCCTAATAAAATTAAGTACTAACTTAATGCAATAAAAATAAAAATTTAAAAATTACAATCTTGTTACATTTTTTAAATTTAATTCCTCAGTTTTTAGAATATAATTTAATAGTCGAAATTCGATTCGTGTTTTTCGGAAATATAATTAATTCCTGTGTTTCTCGAATTAATTAAAATAAATCCAATATTTTTAGAATTAATTAAATTAATTCCCATACTTTTGGAATTAATTAAATTCGCATGTTTTTTCAGATCAAGTTAGAATAAATTTCAACAATTACATCACAATTCAAATTAATTATGAATTTAATTAATTCCTACATTTTTGGAATTAATTAATTCTAATGTTCACTTGATCGAATTTAATCCGCATAATTTTTTTTGTAGATCAAGTGAGAACAAAATTTAATGAAATATGTTACTATTTAAATGAATAATTAAATTAATTACAATATTTGGTAATTTTTTTGAATTATACTTAAATTCCTAAATTTTTAGAATTAATTAAATCCCTACATTTTTAGAATCAAATTAAATGCCTATATTTTTATACACGGAGAGAAATTTCGTTTTAATATTTCGTATTATTATATTAGTATTTAGTAAAACCGATTGCAATTTGGGGAAATCGTGCACTTTTATTAATTATTATTACCATTTTTAAGAAAATTTATAATCAAATTATTACTTTGTATTATTCTGAAGTAACAGAAATTAGAATAGTCAGTAAGAAATTTTAATATTATAAGTAAGAAAGTCTACAATAGTAAAAAGTATTACTAGAGAATTATACTAAATACTATCGAAGTATTGCATAAATTGTAAATTTAGTAACGAATAGTGTTATCGACTATATTAAAAATTATGACCAGCCTAATAGCAGGCTTTCGGCTGTCGAAGAGTGGTTACGAAACTGTCCGAGATTAGCCGAACATTTTAGCCGAGCAGTTCCGAAATTATCCGAGTCAAACTTCATGGCATTTGAGACATTTAAGTTTTATTTCTCTTTAAATATAATTAAGTAAAAATTTACGATTAGATTAGTGGAAACGTCTATTTATTAATAAAATCTGCTAATTCAAAAGCAAAAAGTCAGTTGCCAATTCAAATTTAGTAAATACTTTTACTAATTAATTTAGGAGAGTTTTCAATTATTATTTAAAATTTTAACTAAAATATTCATATTTAAATTAATTTTTTATTAGAAAATTCTACGAAAATTCAATTAATTAAATACAAAAATAAATAATTTATTGAACAGTTGAATGTTTCTTAAAGTTGTTGAACTTTTAAAGAATTATTTTGACGAATTTTAATATAATTTTTAAGAATAATTTAATTTTTAGAGAAATTTTGATGAAAAAATTATATAAAAAATAATTGAATTTTTGTAAAAAATTATATAAATTCTTATTAAATTTTTATTATTTATGAAAACAATTAAATATTTGCGTAGAATTGTTAAAAAAGATTTGTTAATCATTGATTCTTTGGGAAATTTTATTAAAGAACTGGATATTAAAAATTCTTTATTTCAAATCAGTTTTTGAAAATAATTGAATTTTGGAGAAAAATGTTATTATTCATAATAATAAATGAATTTTGATGGGAAGTTTTTTAATTTTTTGAATGTGTAATGAATTTCTGCGAAGGAATCTATCTATTACTTTGAAAAATAATATTACATTCTTAAGACGAATTTTTAATAATATATTTCTTTTTAAATAATTGGATTTTTTTTGTGAAATTTTACTGAAATAGTAGATATTGAAAATAATTGAATTTTGATAAATTATTGAAATTAATTAAATTTCAACGAAGAATTTTTTTAAAATTGTGTCAAAAATAATTGAAATTCTGTGTTGAGTTTTATTATTTATAAAAATGGTTTTACTGCCTTGAAAATAATTTAATTTTTGCAATCATTTGTAACTTCTTCAAAATTCAATTTCTTTTAGAGTTTTTAACTAAACTAGTTCATTAGAAGATATTAAAAAAATGATTTAAGAAATGCTGCATTTTATATAAAAATGCATAAAATTTTTATGCCAATTAAATTAAATGATGAGTTTTTTCAAATAACTTTAAATTGGATATAACTTTAATGGAAATCAGTTTCTAGAAACAAAACAATTTTAAAAACAGTATTATGAGAAAACATTTCTCAATAAAATTTTGACCCAGCATACAAAATTATTTATTAATAACTTAAAAATAAATTAAGAAACTATGTTTAACAAAATATTGAGAAAATATTACTTTCTCGCAAGTTCAGAAAATTTCTCGAGTTTAGTATATAAGGAAGTTGAGAACTGTATCTCCCAATGTACAGCGTGCGTGCGACATTGCGTTTATTTGTATCGGTTAAGTTTATATGTATGCGTATTTAGGTTTTAAACATATATCTCCGAAATTGTATATAGTTGTGTTTATATGTATATAGTATAATGCTTGCGTTGACTCATTTGTGTGTATGTGTGTGTGTGAAATACTCTCGAAAAGCTTATTATATCCTTCTCCTTCTTACATCTTTTTATTTTCTATCCTTTTCGACTCACTCATAATTTTTAGTATTGACTATATTAAAGGTATTCTTTCGATACTTTCCTGGACTATAATTTTAATATAGTCAGTTTTAAAGATTATAATTCTTTTAATAATTTTTCTAAAATATATTAAAAGCTGCCTACTAATATGGACAATATTAATTTTTAATATAAAACACGATTTCCCTAAATTGAAAAAAAATATATTAAATTCTATTACCAATTTTAACAAATATTAATACAAAATCTCTCTCCGTGTAATTTAATCGCTATTTTTTAGAATCAAATTAAATGCCTATATTTTTATAATTAAATCGCCATTTTTTAGAAGTAATTAAATTCCTATATTTTTATAATTAAATCGCTATTTTTTCGAAGTATAATTAAATTCGAATGTTTATTAGAAAAAAAATAATTCAAATGTTATTACAAAAAATGTAATTATTCAAATGTTTATATTAGAAAAATTTAATTCGAATGTTTATTACAAAAAATTTAATTCAAATGTTAGTTAGAACAAATTTAATTCGAATGTTTATTACAAAAAAATTAAATTCGAATGTTTATTACAAAAAATTAAATTCAATGTTTATTACAAAAAATTAAATTCAATGTTTATTACAAAAAATTTAATTCGAATGTTTATTACAAAAAATTTAATTTAAATGTTTATTAGAACAAATTTAATTCGAATGTTGTTTTTTGAGAACAATTTCATCCAAATTTAATTAAATCAGACTAATTTAAATAATTTGAAAGTTCAATTTTCGAATGAAAGAAAGAAAGAAAGAAAGAAAGAATTAAAAAAAAGTGATTCAATCGAGTGAAAATTTCAAATACATATTTAACTTTCCCTTTTTCAAACATTTATACGATAATAAGATTTCTATTTAAACAGAGTGTGTGTGTTATGTCACATATTCTTTTTTCTTCCAATATATTCAAATATAATAGCGATTACATATATATGTCACACTGCGAAACAACCAAAATTACGTTACATATTTATAAGATAATATCTCAATATTTATTCATGATCATACGGTTTCTATTCATCATTTAACCAAAACGCAATCTCGAGTCATATCTGCCCTTGACATCATTTACTCTTCAGTCTACTTTTTTTATCGCAAAACCTCGTTGTCTTGTACCTTACACGTACATATAATCTTCTATATACTTAATTCAATATATATATGCACACACAATAAACAATTATAATATGACATAAATAAATTATGTGTATATTTTAATAACCGAGTTATTTAAATAGAATTCTTTTTAACACGATTTTTTTCGAACTCAATTTTTTAACTCAATTTTTAAAACTTAATTTTTTAAACTTAATTTTTTAAACTCAATTTTTTAAACTCAATTTTTTAAACATAATTTTTTAAACTCAATTTTTTAAACACAATTTTTAAAACTCAATTTTTTTAAACACAATTTTTTAAACTCAAAATTTTAAACACAATTTTTTAAACTCAATTTTTTAAACTTAATTTTTTAAACTTAATTTTTTTTAAACTTAATTTTTTTTTAACAGATTTTTTTTTTAACAGAATTTTCTTTTTTAAGCACAATTTGGGAAATTTTTTTTCTATGGTGGCTAGTGTTTCTATATATTTTTGTACGTATAGAAAATATTTCAAAAGATTGCGAAACAATATTTGAGGGGATGAGTTACAAAAGAAGATTTCGAAAGATATTCGATGAGAGAGAAGATTTCAAAATATTTTAACGATTTCAAACGAGTATGTATATATATATATATATATATATATATATATATATATATATATATATATATATATATATAGTATTTATATATATATATATATATATATATATATATATATACAAAAGCGAAATGGTGAAAAAATTTACTCAAAAATAAAATTAATTCCGTTTTTTCAGGTTTTAATTACATTTACTTTACTTGATAAAATAATTATTTAGAGTTATAGTAAATAAAATTCTGCTCGTTATGTTTTTTAATAAAAAATATTTTAACAAATTCTTTCAAAAATTATTTGTCCCTTCACAAAATTATTAGTCTTTAAAAATAAATTTTAAAGTCATGAAAAATTTCATAAAAAATTCTGGGAAAATGCAAATTATAATTATTATTAAGATTTTTTTTTTAATAACTATTTAACTAATTATTTTATTTAATATTTTTAATAGTATAATAATAAACAAGAGAAAATTTAATTATTTAATTTAATTTATTTTATTTTATTATTTAATTTAATTTATTTTATTTTATTATTTAATTTAATATTTGTAATAGTATAATAATAAACAAGACAAAATTAAAATTATTCTCTCTAAATTTAAATTATTAAAAATGTTTACTAATTTAAATTACTAGTGACTGACAATTTGCTTTTGAACGCTTAAAATTTATTAACAAACTAGTAAAAAATATACTACTTAAAACTTAAAAAAAAACTTAAACTTACTTAAACTTACTTGTAAGTAAAATTTACAAATTCATAAGTTAAAAGTCAGTCACTTATTCAAATTATTAAACATTTTGATAAATTCAAATTTAAAGAATGGAAAAATTATTTTTCTATTTATTAATAGAAATAACTATTTATTTTCATAAATTTAAACAATTTTACTAAAAAATTAGTATAAAAATACTACATTTTGTAAAAATTACGAATTCAAAAGCAAAAAATGAGCCACTATTTCAAATAACAAAATAATTTTTTAACAAAATCAAATTTAAAAAATATTAATTTATTTATCAGTAGAAATAACTGCTTATTAGTAAAATTTACGAATTCAAATGCAGAAAATCAATTTAAAAACTAAATTAAATTAAATTCAGTCACTAATTTAAATTAATAAACATTTTATACTTATTAAAATATAGAAAGTAAAATTAAATAAAATACTACAATTAAATACTAAAGTAAAAATGAAAATAAAAATAAATAAATAAAAATAAATAAATCAAAAAAATAAATAAAAAGAAATAAATAAAAAAAATAAATTAAAAAGATTTTTAAAAATATAATAAATAAATAAATAAAAATTTTATTAAATACTAAAATATATATTTATAAATACTAAAAATATTTTTTCAATCAATTGAAAAATTAAATTAAACTAAATTCAGTTACTAATTTAAATTAATAACCATTTTACACTGATTAAAATTTAGAGAGTACTTTATTTACAAATAAAAATATTTTTTTTTGCGCGAAACAAATAATTTTTGAAGTAAATGGAGGGAAAAAAATCCTCGACGACAAAATACCGGAAGTGTAAATCTCGAGACTACAAGTTTGCACACTAGACGGTCTAGGTTAAGGTTCACCATAACTGTATAGCCTTTTTTCACTCAACTATGTGCCCTTCGATTTAACTAGACTCTAGAATTCTAGACATTGCCATAAACGGATCCATAACCGACATCAAACAACCATGAAATACTTCATCTATGATACCTCATTAATTCCAAGGCTTATTTTATAACAATAAAAAAAAATATATTCATATCCTACTTTTTTTAAGTATTAATAAATATATTTTTTTATCGAATTTTTTTAATTCGTATTTTTTTAATTTCTATGTATTTCAAATTGTAATATTTTTAAATTAATAGTAAATAAATGTGGCTAAATAAAATGTGGATAAAGTTTCGAACGTTCAAATGAATGAAAATTTTTTTTACCTTAAGTTTTTTGAAAATTACTTTAAAAAAAGAAAAAATAATTAAAATTAAACTATATTTAGTTTAGAATTAGTTTGTTTTAATCTAAAAAATAATTTTTTTTGTAAAGCAATACAAATTACAAGAAGTAAAAAAAAAATATTGTCGTTCATTTGAACGTTCGAAACCTTAGGAACATTAAATAAATAATATAACTAAATAAATAATAATATAACAAAATAAATAATATTATAACTAAATATAATAATAAATATAAATATTATTTAATTCTCCCGTAACGATAAAATAAATTTATCAATTTAATTTATTTAATAGACAAATTTGTCCAATGAATTAAAATAATAAATTTATTAATTTATTTTAATTTAATTTAATTTAATAATAATAATAGCAATTTAATAGCAAAACAACATTTTTTATTTGTATTTTATTACTTATTTATTATTTTGATATTTAACTTTGTTTCTTAATTTTTCATTATAAAAGGAATAAATTTTGTATAATTTTGTAACAGGGGGGAAAGTTATTCTTCAATAAATTTTTTTTTTAATTTTTACTCTAAAATTATACATTTTGAAAATGTGTTTCAAGGATATCGTATAACGTTATATGTATGTATGTGTTATCTAAATTCAAATTAGTTACAACTTTGATCAACTTGAATAACTCAGGAACTTGCGACTAATTTGAATTTAGAGAGTAAATAAAGCTCCTATATACAGGCGAAGCTTCAGTCTTTGTTAAATTTTGGAAAAAAAAGTTCAAAACAAGAATAATTGAACGAAAATTCTAATTGTTAGCAAAATTATAATTTATCATTTTTTCATATATTATATGGAAAAATTATATTAAATAATAAATGCGAGAAATAAATAAACTAAATTCAAAACAAACTAAAAAATAAAACTAAAATAAACTAAATTCAACGAAATTTATTTATTTAATTTAAATAAATATTTGGTTTATTTTTATTTATTTTTATTATTATTATTTTACTATTTATTTATAATATCTTTTCATTATCATTTATTATATTTATTCTGCATTCGAAGAAAAAAATTATTTATTTGAATCACATTTTTCGTTGAACAAAAGAAATGCATTTATTTGTTTGAGTCAAAGAAAATTTTGTTGTTTCAAACAAAATATTTTTTTAAAAGAAAATTATGTTGATTGAAATTTTAAACATAATTTTTTTCTTTCAAAGAAAATATTGTTGATTCAAACATAATTTTATTGTTTTAAACAAAATTTTATTGATTAAAAAACTTTTTTTTTATTTAAACATAATTTTCTTGTTTTAAAGATAATTTTGTTGATTCATACACAATTTTTTGTTTCAAAGAAAATTTGTTTGATTCAAATACAATTTTCTTGTTTCAATGAAAATTTTGTTGATTTAAATACAATTTTGGTGTTTCAAACAACATCTTTTTGATTAAAACATAATTTTCTTGTTTCAACGAAAATGTGAATTCAAAATATAATTTTCTTGTTTTCAACAAATTTTTTTTTATTCAAACTTAATTTTCTTGTTTCAAACAAAATTTTGTAGATTCAAATACAATTTTTCTGTTTCAAAGAAAATTTTTTTTGATTAAAACATAATTTTCTTGTTTCAAAGAAAATGTTAATTGAAAACATAATTTTTTTGTTTCCAACAAAATTTTTTTGATTCAAACTTAATTTTTTTGTTTCAAAGAAAATTTTGTTAAATAAAACAACAACTTTTGGATTCAAACATAATTTTCTTATTTAAAGAAAATTTTGTTGATTCAAACATAATTTTCTTATTTAAAGAAAATTTTGTTGATTCAAACATAATTTTCTTATTTAAAGAAAATTTTGTTCATTCAAACATAATTTTCTTGTTTTAAAGAAAATTTTGTTGTTCCAAACAAATTTTTGTTGAAGTGTTTTGTTTAATTAGTTCCCATAAAAATTTCCCTCCATTAACCCAAACTCTTTCTTCAAATGCAATATTTCTCCAACTTAACCAGATTTTTAATTAAATCAAATAAACATTTATTTAGGTTAAACAAACTTTGTTCGAAAATAACCTACAAATTAGTTTTATATAACATATAATAGAGTGATTCAATCATAAATTTTCTCAGCGTGGAAAGAGAGAGAGAGAAATAAAAGACTATATATATATATAACATTACGTAAATCCCCAATATAATCCAAAATTCAAAAAGTTGGAAAAAAAGTTAGTTTCAACATTGATTGAAACAACAGCAATATTTTCCAAACTTCGTAGCATGTATAGGATTAATTTCTCCCAAAAATATATATATTATTAACTTTCAAAATATTTGACTCTTATTTTTACGAAACTATAATTCTCACGATGCGATATAAATATATTTTTATCCCGTTGCAATCAAACAATTATATATTAAATATGTGATTAAAAGAAATTTATTGAATCGAATAGAAAATAATATTCTCTTTAAAAAAATATTTCTGAAAATTTTTTACTTGAAAGTTTAAAAGAAAATTGTCATTTATAATTAAAGAAGTACTTTGAATATATACATTTAATATTTTTCCAGCAATATTTGTACTTTTCTTCAACAAAATTTTCCAGGTTAATATTTTTGTAATAATATTTGGAATATTTTAAAGTTTAAACAGAATATTTCTCTACTATTATAATTATATTTTTATTTTATTAATATTTAATATTTAATAATATTTTAATATTTAGTAATATTTTTATTTTATATTTTTTATTATAATATTTTTACTAAATAGGAAGAAATATTTATTAGAATATTCCAATGATACTGTTTGAAATATTCCGCAATATTTCTCAGTCACAATAATTTTTAAAATATTCCAATATAATTTTTAAAATATTCTAATAAAATATTACAAAATATTCCTTTAATATTTTATGAAACATATTCCACTAATATTTTTTTAAAACATTCCACTAATATTAATTTAAAATATTGCGTAAACATTTTTCAAACATTGCAATTATTTTATTTGTGATGATTCCACAATTTTTTTTTTTTTTTTTTTGAAACATTCCAATAGTATTTCTTATTATTTCCAATTAATATTAATTATTAAATCCAATAACAGTTTTGAAACATTCCATTAATATTTTTTTTTAAACACTCCACTGATACATTTTGGAAAAATTCCAGAAATATTTTTTGAAACATTCCACTGTTATATATTTTAAATCAATTTCAATAATATTTTTCGAAACACTCCACTAATTTGTTTGGAAACAATTTAAATAATATTTTTTCGAAATACTCCACTAATTTGTTTAAAAAAAACAATTTAAATAATATTTTTTCTAAATACTTCAGTAATTTATTTAGAAACATTTCACAATATTTGATAAAAAATCAATTTTTTTAAACATTCCAAATAATATTTTTTTAAACATTTAGAAAAGAAATCGTTTTTGAAAAATCCTACTAATGCATCTTGAAATTTTCTTTCAATATTTCTGGAAATATTCCTTAAATATTTTTTTGAAACATTCCACTAAAATATTTCTTGCAATTTTCTTTCAATATTTCTGGAAATATTCCTTAAATATTTTTTTGAAACATTCCACTAAAATACTTATAAATTTTTCACTCCTTTCTTTCTGAAACATTCCACTAAACTATTTTAAAACTTTCCAGTTTTATTCGAAACATATTCCACTTTTTTATTTTTTTTTTAAACATTCCTTTAGTATTTTATTCCTTTAATACTTTTCTAAATATTCCATTCGTTTTTCGCAACATTCCACTAATATATTTTTTAAATATATATTTCAATTATAATCAATTATAATTAATTAATTTTAATAATTATCTATTTCATATATATATATATATATATATATATATATATATTAATTTTTTTAAATATATTGATATTACACGAATATTCCTAAAAAAATTATCGTAAAATTTTTCTAAATATTCCAAACTAATATTCCAGAAGTATTCCACCAGACTATTAATATTATACTTCTCGACATTCCACAATAAAAATATTCCTATAATATTCCTCAATAAAAATATTTCTCAAATATTCCAAAATAAAAATATTCCATCAAAAAAAATTCTCCTAAAATATTCCACCAAAAAAATTCTCCTAAAATATACCACAATAAAAATATTCCTAAATTATTCCACCAAAAAAATATTCCTAAATTATTCCACAATAAAAATATTCCTAGAATATTCCTCAATAAAAATATTTCTCAAATATTCCACAATAAAAATATTCCTAAAATATTCCACCAAAAAAATTCTCCTAAAATATTCCACCAAAAAAATTCTCCTAAAATATACCACAATAAAAATATTCCTAGAATATTCCTCAATAAAAATATTTCTCAAATATTCCACAATAAAAATATTCCTAAAATATTCCACCAAAAAAATTCTCCTAAAATATACCACAATAAAAATATTCCTAAAATATTCCTAAGATATTCCACCAAAAAAATTCAAAAAACAAACAAAAATAGTTCTATCCAAATTTCCCAAATATTCCACCAATATTTTTCTGTCCTCCGTTAAAAATAAAAATTCCAAAAATATCCACGCATCAAAAAAAAAAATAAAATAAAAAAACGAAATGCATTCAACAGATCCGGTATTATTATCATCATCGTGTGTGTGTGTGTCGTCTTACTCTTCCTAGAGGAATAGTTAACGGTGAGGTGGTCGCGAGGGGGAGGAGGCATATAGAAGGCTAAGTGAGACTCGCGGGCGTCGCGTAGATCGACCACATGAGGCGCGTCAAGGGGGGTGGTGGCAGGAGGTGGAGAAGAAGGGGAAGAGTGCGGGAGGAATTGGTGTCATTGTCAGTGGGTAATCAGGTCACTAGGCCAGTGGGACAACCACTTTCGATTTCAGTCCTTCTGTTGGCCGTGTAACTCCGCGTGGCGCGTCTCGCGCGTTATCTCAACACGATTTCAGAGAGGGAGTGAGGAGAAGAGAGCATCGATGAAAATTATCCGTATAGTGGGGAAAGTAGGGAGGGGGAGAAGCGGAAAGATTTCCTCATTTCAAAATAAATATATATTATCTATAAATGTTTTTCCATATATACTATTTTTCCATTTCTTTCCCTTTCTATAGAATTCCCCTCTTCACCATATTGCAAAATAAATAGTAATTCTCCTATTTTTCACTATTTAAAAACAAAAATCCGCCTCTTTACCACATTTCAAAATAAATAGTAAATAGTAATTCCCCTATTTTTCAATTTTTTAAATAGAAAACCCCCCTTTTTACCACACTTTAAAATAAATAGTAATTCCCCTACTATTTTTAATTTTTTTTAAATAGAAAATGCCCTTTCCTTGCCACACTACAAAATAAATAGTAAATTCACTACTAGTTTTCAATATTTTTGTGTACCCCCCCCCCCCCCCCCCGACACCACACTGCAATCTAAATAGTAATTCCCCTACTATTTTTAATTTTTTTTTATAGAAAATTATCCTTTTTGACTAAATTTCAAAATAAATAGTAAATAGTAATTCCCCTACTATTTTTAATTTTTTTTATAGAAAATTACCCTTTTTGACTAAATTTCAAAATAAATAGTAAATAGTAATTCCCCTACTATTTAAAATTTTTTTCAATAGAAAATAACCCTTTTTACCACAATGAAAAATAAAAAAGTAATTTCCCTACTAGTTTTCAATATTTTTGTGTAAAATCCCCCACCTGACACCACACTGCAATTTAAATAGTAATTCCCCTACTATTTTTAATTTTTTTTTTATAGAAAACTACCCTTTTTGACTAAATTTCAAAATAAATAGTAATTCCCCTACTATTTTTAATTTTTTTAAATAGAAAAAGCTGTTTTTTACCACATTGCAAAATAAATAGTAATTTCCCTACTAGTTTTCAATATTTTTGTGTTAAATCCCTCCCCCCCCCCTGCCACCACACTGCAATCTAAATAGTAATTCCCCTACTATTTTTAATTTTATTTATAGAAAATCACTCTTTTTTGACTAAATTTCAAAATAAATAGTAAGTTGTAATTCCCCTACTGTTTTTAATTTTTTTTTTTTAAATATAAAATCGCTCTTTTTACCACACTGAAAAATAAATAATAATTTCCCTACTACTTTTCGATATTTTTGTGTAAAATCCCCCCCTGCCATCAATCTAGAAAATTGAAATCAATCCTATAAATTAGGAATTTGTCCTACTAGATTCAAAATACCTTTACTAAATTTAAAACCCTACTACTAAATAGGAAACTTCTTGACTAAAATCTCTTGACTGAAATCTCTCGACTAAATTGAAAAGAAAAACTCCCCTATCTTTTCTTTGGAATTTTTCCCCGTTTTTCTTCATTCTTTTTCTATTAACTAAAAATTGGCTCTCTACTAATTTCGATTTATGAATACTAATACTAATTTAGTAGTAAATTCGAATTTTAAATTCCCTTCTACCTATAAAATTATCTTCCTACTAACTAAAAACTTTGCAAATACTAATTTAGTAATAAGTACTATAGTTAAAAAAATTGTTTCTTATTATAAAATACTCTTCCTACTAACTAAAAACTTTGCAAATACTAATTTAGTAATAAGTACTAATTAAAAAATTTTCTCCTATTATAAAACACTCTTCCTACTAACTGAAAACTTTGCAAATACTAATTTAGTAGAAACTGCAAACTAAATATCTCTCCCTACTAAACAGAATTTTGCTTTTAAAAATTCTTCACCTACTAATCAAAATTTGTCTTAATATAAACTTAATAGAGAAACTACCATGAGTAAAAGTCTTCTACTTTTACTTTTAGTTGATAGTTCCTACTAAATTAGTATAAAAACTTTTTTAGTAGTTAAAAAATTGTGAGAAAAGATCCGAATCAATAGCAATTTAGATAAATTAAATTATATTTACTAATTAGTAGTTTAGTAATTTCTACTGTTGATAGTACTCTCTAAATTTAAAGTAGTAAAAATTTTAGTAATTGACTACTTTTAAATTGTAAAATAAGTAATTGACTTTTTGCTATCGAGATATGAAATTTTAGTAATAAATCGTAATTACTAATAATTTAATAGTAAAATTTAC
This sequence comes from Leptopilina drosophilae, assembly GCA_032873175.1. Taxonomy (NCBI): domain Eukaryota; kingdom Metazoa; phylum Arthropoda; class Insecta; order Hymenoptera; family Figitidae; genus Leptopilina; species Leptopilina drosophilae. The sequence continues at coordinate 38,796,880 of CM065485.1, forward strand.
TAATCTAAAAGCAAAAAGTTACTCACTAATTCAAATTAGTAAACATTTTTTCTAAATTAGATTTAGAGAGTACCTACTAAATCACTTTTAGTAGTTTTTAGTTACTAGAATGAGTATTTTAACCGGAGGGGGGATTTTTAGTCACTAGCTCCTACTAAATTGATATTAGCAGAGTTTTTACTTAATAGGAAAAATAATTATACACATATTATATAATTACACTGAAAAAAAAATTTATTTGATTTAAATAACCGATTATTTGACTATTATCAAATAAATATTTACTTGAATCAAATAAATTTTATTTGAATCAAATAAAAATTAAATTAAAAAAATAAATTAAATTAAAAATTGAATCAAATAATTTTTAATTCAATCAAATAAAAATTACTTGTTTTAAGTAAATATTTATTTAATAATAGTCAAATAATCGGTTATTTGAATCAAATAAATTTTTTTTTCAGTGTACACATTCTACTAAATAGGGGGAAGATTTTTACTTTTTTGTCCCTACTGGAATAGTATATTAGGAGATTTTTCACTTAATAGTAGGGAAAAATAGTAAAAATAGTGAAAAAATAGTTTAAAAAATTGGAAAAAAGTAATAATAGTAAAAAAATAGTAAAAGAAGTAATAGTAGTAAAAAAAAGAGAAAAATAGTAATTGTAAAATAGTAACAATAGTTAAAAATAGTGGGAAAAAATGGTATACATTGGGGAGTTCTATTTAGTAGCAGGGAGAGGAAACTCGTAGTTAGTAAATCCTACTAAATTACTATTATCACAGTTTTTACTTAGTCAAAAGAGAATTTTAAGCAAATGGAGCGCATTTTTATTTACCAGTTCCTATTAAATTGAGGAATTTTCTATTTGGCGAACATTTATTCAGAGTCTTTATATTTATTTATTTTTTTATTATTATTTTATTTATATTTAGTGGGGAAAAAATTATAATCAAAGGATAAAATCAAAATTAGTAGAAGGGAATTTTTAGTTAGTAGGAAACAAAAAAAAACAAAAAAAAAAGTAGAAGAAAAAGTAAGAAAAAAACGAGACAGCAAAAAATTCTTTCTATTCCAATAAAAAATTACAATTTCGTTTTATTTTACGAGAAAAAATAATATTGTAATTGTAAATAAAGAAAAGGAGAGTAAAAATAGAGAAAGTTGGATAATCTCCCCCATTTTTCCCCTTTTTTTTATTTTTTTATTTTTTTTTCTTTTTCTTTTATGTTATTCTTTTTCTGTTATAATCTGCAACAATTTACGCGCGGAGAACAGAATCCGCGAGAGCTCGTTCATCGTCTCTCTCTTTCTCCTTCTCTCTCTCTCGTGGTAGTCGAGATAGCGAAAAGTAGGACGCGTATTAAAAACCACAGACCGTATCCCGTGGCGTCATATATATTCACCTTCTCTCTCTTACTCGCGCGAGTTGATTACTCAATCGAATTCATCATAATAAGCGGCACATATAATCTCCGATTAGAGTCATTGATATTTCACACGCAGGGAATTCACACAGGCCGCATCTTTATTTTATATATACATATATCTATATATGTATATATGCTTTTGTATTATACATATATATATTCTTGTGTGTATATATAAACGAGATGATTTAAATGTGAACCACTTGCGACAAGTGCTGCCAAGCATTGACTCAATTCCCTTCACTCTCGATTTTAAATACTAATTATTCGACACTTTTACCTTATATATATATGGGTGAATTTTCTGAAAGTGACACTTTTAAATTTCAGTTTTTCAATTAATTTTTTTCTTCAATTATATGGTTTTTTCTATTAAAACTACATAATTTCATACTCAAGAGTAAGATTTTTAGGTTGCGCAAAATTAATTCTTAAAAATATTAAAGTTTTTTTCATTTGAAAAATATTATTGTTGCTCCATTAAATTAATTTTATTTAATTGGCGAGCTTTTCTAATAAAAATTCAAGCTAATATCGCGTTATAATTTTTGTCGATTTTTCTTTCAAAAATTTTTCTATTTATTATTTTCAATATACAAAAATTACTCAATCAAAAATTTATTTATTTTAAAATGAATTTAAATAAATAAAATTGATTTAAGAATTTCAATTTATTTGAGCAAATTTTCTATACTTTTTTTTGTTTTTTCCTAAATATTTACTCAGGTTCTGGTTTAATTTTTCTCTAGTTTTCTTTGGGTTTTTTCTAAGCAAATATTTTTTTATTTTGACGCAATTATTTTCTCTCTAAATTTGAATTAGTAAAAATGTTTAAAAAAATTTGAATTAATGATCGCGATTTACAATTTGTAATATTTACTAACAAAATTTGGGAAAAATAATATTTATTAGTAAAATTTACTTATTAAAAAGCAAAAAATCAGTCCCTAAGTCAAATTAGTAACATTTTTTTCTAATTCAAATTTAGAAAAAAAATAATTGTGTTAAAATAAAAAATTTTTGGTTATAGATAAAACTAGAACAAATTTTACTAATAAATTAGTAGAAATTAGTATTTATTAGTAAAATTTACTCATTTAAAAGTCAAAAAAATGTTATTAGTCAAATTTACTAAGTCAACAGTAAAAAAAGTCAGTCACTAAAATTTCCAATCGAAATTTTTACTAATTCAAATTAGAGAGAAAATAATTGGCTAACTTTTGCTTTTGAACTATAATAAATTTTACTCATAATTTAGTGAAATTATTATAATTATTAAAATTTAAATTAGTTACTAACTTTTGCCCTTGAATTAGTAAATTTTATTGACTGATTTTAATAGTCAATAATAATGCTACTAATTTATTAACAATATTTACTAATTCAAAAACAAAAATTCAAGTACTAATTCACATTTTTTTAATACTTCAATTAATTTTCTACAAATTCTCTAACGAATTAATACAAATGTTTACTATAATTAAAATTAATGGCGAACTTTTTTCAGAACTAGTTAATTTTGCTAATTAATAAAAATAGTAATTAGTAAGTCAATCACCAACTTCAATTAGTTTTAAAAAAAATTATTACTAATCCCAATTAATAAATTTTACCAACAAATAGTAATTTCTATTTATTTATTAGAAAATTTTACTAATAAAAAGTAATTTTGACTCATTTGTTAGTAAAATTTATTAAATCGAAACAAAAAAGTCAGTTACTAATTCAAATTAGTAAATTTTACAAAAAATAGTAATTTCTACTTCTTTATTAGTAAAATTTACTAAATCGAAACCAAAAAGTCTGTCATTAATTCAAATTAGTAAATTTTACCAACAAATAATAATTTCTACTACTAATTTTAATTACTTGACTAATGAATCAGTAAAATTCACTAAATCGAAACAAAAAAGTCAGTCACTAATTTAAATTAGTAAATTTCACCAACAAATAGTTACTTCTACTACTAATTTTAATTATTTGACTAATAAATCAGTAAAATTTAGTAAATCGAAATAAAAAAGTCAATCACTAATTCAAATTAGTAAACTTTTTTTACAAATTCAAATTTGGATTCATGAAATAGTTAATAATAACTAAAATTTTGCGTAAATAATTCACTTAGTCAATTTTAACTAATTATTTCCCTTATTTTGTTTTAATTACTAATTAGAAGAGAAATTACTGTTTATTAGTAAAATTTACCAATTCAAAAGCAAAAAATCAGTCACTAACTCAAATTAGAAAATATTTTTTACTCATTAAAATATAGAGAATATTTTATTAAAAATTAAAATGAATAAACGAAAATAAAATACATTCTATAGGGAAAATTAAAAATTATTAATTAATATTATTAATAACAAAAATAGTAATAATAGTGGCGCCAATTATTACAGCAATTGTAATAATGGATTTAGAGAACAATTGATGAAATATAGTTCAAAGATGACTGCGTCTATATATATATTATTATAGTTTCAAGACGAAAGGCTTTTTCTCAGTTCAATTGTCAACTCCATAATTAATTAGACAATTTTGACTAATGAATTGTCAACATTATTAATGAATTGTTGGTGATAAATTATAGATATTAGTGAAAACTATTGTCATTCTATAATTTTACAGAAAAATACTTGTATATATAATTAAATTCTATTTAATACTTTCTTATTGGAAAAATTTTCTTCTTCAAAACATTGATTTTAAATATTTATACAAAATTATAGAAATTGAATATTTAAAGTTTTAATAATTAAATAAATTAAATAAATTAAATAAATTAAATGTTTTCAAAAAATAATGGAAAAATAACAAAAAAGCGCCTTTTTAGAAGAGAATATTAGAAAGTCTCAAAATTTAAAATAGAAAAAATTGTTTTTTAATTTAAATTTTAATAATGGGAAACTTCGTTTTTTAATTAGTAAATTTGACTAGAAAATGATATTTTTCACTAATTTTTTAATAAAATTTGTTTTAACTTTATCTATAACCAAATATTTTCTATTCTAGCGCATTTATTTTCTCTCTAATTTTGAATTTAGTAAAAATGTTACTAATTGAATAAAGTATCTGACTTCTATTTTTTAAATTAGTAAATTTTACTAATAGAAATTTCTACTAATTTATCAGAAAAATTTGTTTCAGTTTCAATCAAATATTTTATTACTATGTAGTCCAATTATTTTCTCTCTCTAATTTGAATTAGTAAAAATTTCGATTGGAAATTTTAGTGACTGACTTTTTTTACTGTTGACTTAGTAAATTTGACTAATAAAATTTTGACTTTTGAATGAGTAAATTTTACTAATAAATAGTAATTTCTACTAATTTATTAGTAAAATTTGTTCTAGTTTTATCTATAACCAAACATTTTTTATTCTAACACAATTATTTTCTTTCTAAATTTGAATTAGAAAAAAATGTTACCAATTTGACTTAGTGACTGATTTTTTGCTTCTTAATAAGTAAATTTTACTAATAAATATTATTTCCCCCAAATTTTGTTAGTAAATATTACAAATTGTAAATCGCAGTCATTAATTCAAATTTTTTAAAACATTTTTACTAATTCAAATTTAGAGAGAAAATAATTGCGTCAAAATAAAAAAAATATTTGCTTAGAAAAAACCCAAAGAAAACAAGAGAAAAATTAAACCAGAACCTGAGTAAATATTTAGGAAAAAGCAAAAAAAAATTATAGAAAATTTTCTCTAATAAATTAAAAATTTTTAAATCAATTTTATTTATTTAAATTCATTTTGAAATAAATAAATTTTTGATTGAGTAATTTTTTGTATATTGAAAATAATAAATAGAAAAATTTTTGAAAGAAAAATGAAGATTAAAAAAAAAAGGGAAACGAAAAATTAAAAATAAAATACAACTTAGTAAATACGAGTCATTGAAAATACTTTTTAAAAAAATTCATTAAAAAAAAAGAAATAAATCGACAAAAATTATCTAACACTTCTCAATTATAAATTGAAGACCAACAACAATACTTGTCATGAAGTTCGAATCGATAAAAACATTATTCACGAGAGAAAATAAGAAACAAGGTGTTACAGCGAGAGAAACATTATAATAACAAAAAAAAAGAAAATGTATATATAAACGAAAAAAAAATGTAAAGCACGTATAAATATAAATTAGTCCCAGTCATGCGTGAAATTGAAATAAACGTGTAATCAAAGCAAATAAGACAGGAGGAGCCATCTATTGTACAAATTTTGTATCATTGATCGTTAGTGAGACATTGCTCGTGAAAAAAAGAAGGAAAAAAAATAATGTATATATGTAAGTCTTTCTCTCTCTCTCTCCCTCTCCTTCTCTCTTTTACTCTTTTTACTCTTTAAATACGAAGTAACCCCGATTTATATGAAACGAATGGAACTGGAATTTAATCGGTTTTGCTAATTGGCTTTGGGTTTTATGGTTTTTTTTTTTTTTTTTTTTTTTTTTTTTTTTTTTTTGCTACTCTTTTTTTCTTTTTTTCGACTGGAAGAGAGAAAAAAAAGGGGGAGAGGAGGGCTTATAAATAAATTTTTTTACAACGCTTATCCGTCACGAAACACGCACGAGCTTCGTTTACGCGACCCACTTTGTTGCTATCGGAGCTCCTAACCATTTAGAGTATTTATTAAACACGAAGAAAGACTCCTTTGGAGTATATAGTGTGTGCTGCCATGCTCCCGCGCTTATTATAATCGCAGAAACATAAAAATCTAGAACAACGTTCTCTCTCAACAGACATCATATCATTTTCCTTTTTTTTTTACAAATATATTTATTTAGTTTTTTTTTTCATATCAGTTACGTTGCGATAAAAATGTACAAAAAAAGAAGAAATTTTTCGATATAAAAAACATTTTTTAATGTAAAAAAAAATTTGTTCATGTAAAAAAAATTTTTTTGATGTAAAAAAATTTTTTTTTGATATAGAAAAATATTTTTTGATGTAAAAAAAATGTTTTTTGATATAGAAAAAAATTATTTGATGTAAAAAAAATTTTGTTTTGATATAGAAAAAAATTTTTTGATGTAAAAAAAAATTTTTTTTTGTTATAGAAAAAAATTTTTTTTCATGTAGAAATATTTTCAAAAAAGATCAAAAAGTGGCGAAGGAATTTTTTTCTAATTGTGCTAATTAGGTGTAAGTAATATTTAATGGGTTTATATTCAGAAAAAAAGGCTCGGAGAGCAAACAGTTTTTATTTGTTTCAAGTAAATTTACTTTGGTTCAAATAAACATGTTTACTTTGTGTCGAATTAAATTTCTGTTTATAATAATGTAAATAAATAACTCCAAAAAAATTTATTTTATTTAAAAATCAATTTATTTGATTCAAAGACATTTTTCTCTTTAACATAAAGAATTATTTTCTTTGATTCTATATCAATGAACTTTTTTTTTTAATTTAATGAAAAAATTTCTTGAATTCAAAAATAATTTTTTTCAATCAAGGGAATGTATTTTTGAATCCAAATAATTTTTCTTGAATCAAAGAAATTTTCTATAATTAAAAGAAATTTTCCTTGAATCGATGAAATTCTTTTAAAACCAAAATAATTTTTCTTGAATCAATGAAATTTTCTTTAAATAAAAGAAATTTTCCTTGCATTAAAGAAATTTTCATTAATTAAAATAAGTTTTCCTTGAATCAAAGAAATTTCCCTTGAATAAAAATAATTTTCCTTTGAATCAAAATAATTTTTCTTTAATCAAAGAAATTTTCTTTAATTTAAAGAAATTTCCCTTCAATTAAAGAAATTCCTTAAAAATCAAAATAATTTTCCTTGAATTAAAGAAATTTTCATTAAATGAAAGAAATTTTCCTAGAATCAAAGAAATTTTCCTTGGATCAAAATAATTTTCCTTTAATAAAAAAAATTGTTTTTGAATAAAAGAAGTTTTCGTTGAATCAAAGAAATTCCTTTTAAATCCAAATAATTTCCCTTGAATCAAAGAAATTTTCTTTAATTAATATAAATTTTTCTTGAATCAAAGAAATTTTTTTTAATTAAAATAAATTTTCCTTGATTCAAAGAACTTTTCTTTAATTAAAATAAATTTTTCTTGAATGAAAATAATTTTTCTTTAATAAAAAAGAATTCTTATTTAAATAAAATAAGTTTTCCTTGAATAAAAAAAATTTTCCTTGAATCAAAATAATTTTTCTTGAATGAAAGAAATTTTCTTTAAATAAAAAATTCCCATTTGAAAAAACAAAAATCCATTTTGAATCAAACAAAACGAATCTATACGCGTAGAGAAAAAATTTACTTGAATCAAAGACATTTTCTTTGAATAAAAGAAATTTTCCCTGAATCGAAGAATTTTTCCTGAATTCAAAAATCATCTTTTTGTTAAAAAGAAAACTTTATTTTAAATCAAATCAAAACGAATCTATTTACAAATAGTAAAAAAATTTACTTGAATCAAATATAATTTATTTGTAATAAACAAAAATTTTCTTCGACACGAATTTAATTTGATTTTTATTTTTGGATAACCCTTTTTTTTATTAAAAAATTAATTTAAACCAAATAAAAAAACAAAAAATTTACTTGTCTGAAAAAATGTTTTCAGATAATTTTATCCAGCATAGAGGATGAAATAATTTTTTTTTTCCTTTTGAAAATATGTATATATAGTTTCAAGAGAGTAAATCTTTGGGAAAATGTTTATTTTCTCGAACATAGGAAAAATAAATTTTATACATAAATATACATATAGACGAAACTAATAATATTCTCAAACAACACGTGTTGTTACTTTAATAATGTTTTCGCAATATATTTTTAGATATTATCGCTGCGGGTAATATTGTCAAATTCATGAATTCCGAACGATTCGAAAAGAGCAGTGTACATTATTAACACGTGCGAAAAGAAATATATAAAAGATAAACAAAACAAACACAACAATTTCACTTCGTCATATTGTACTTAAACAATAAAATGACTAATTACTAATAAATAAAAAATTTAAAAAAAAAATTCCCCCCAGAAATTATTCACTAAACAATTATTTCTTGTATACTCACAATTGTTATCAATTCCAAAAAATTTTTCTTGATTTTTTTTAATCACGGAATGAAAAAACAATACGAAAAAAATTAACTTTTTTTCAACTTTTTTTTTTCAACTCTATATTATAAATAAACTTTCAAGACATTCTCATTTTTGAGGAGATTGTACAAAAATAGGAGAATATTATGAATATTGAAAGGAAAAATGAATATATATATATTTACAAACAAGAGATATTGGTTATTAGTTTATGAAGAATGTGGAAGCATCCCTGATGAATTGAACATTTTCCGTAAAACAAATGATTTCAAGGAAAACTGATTACGCTAATGCGACACAGTATGCAAATGAAATACGTTAAAAAGTTCACGTGTCACGCTTTTAGTTCAGTTCAAAGTCCGTTAGTTACTGGCTATTATACATTATATTACAAATGTGTCATTGTTAAAACCCTGACTGATGATAAAAATATACCTGTAATTTCACTACTTATTCTCTGCCATTTCAGATTTAATTCATTTTTTTGTTTTCACGGTTAACATTTGTGTGTCTCTTTAATTTTTTAACTCATTGATTACTAGTTAATCATTTTTTTCCTATTAAATTATTTAAAATTATTTTTAATTAAATTGTTAATCATTTTTATTAAATTATTAACTGTTTTTTATTAAATTACTTTTAATTATTTTTTATTCAATTATTAATTATTAATTATTCTGTATTAAGTTATTTTCAATTCTTTTTAATTAAATTATTTTTAATTTTTGGTATTAAATTATTTTACAACTATATATTTTGGAATTAATTTACACCTATTTTTTATTGAATTATATTACAATTATTTTTTTTTAATTATTGTCAAATTTAGTTATTAGTTAATAGCAGATAACAATTATTTTTCTATTCAAATACCAAAACAAATTTTAACGAATTAATTTCAAACTAATTTGAACTGAAAAATAATTTTTCTACTAAAATACCAAGTTTAATTTTAATTAATTAATTCAAATAATAACTTCAACTAAAAGAATTGAATATTTTTGTATTCAAATACCAAAATAAATTTTAACGAATTAATTCCAAATTAATTTGAACTAAAAAATAATTTTTCTACTTAAATACTAAGTTTCATTTTAATTAACTAATTCAAATGTTAATTTAACTAAAAAAATTCATTATTTTTCTATTCAAATACCAAAATAAATTTTAACGAATTAATTCCAAATTAATTTGAACTAAAAAATAATTTTTCTACTTAAATACTAAGTTTCATTTTAATTAACTAATTCAAATGTTAATTTAACTAAAAAAATTCATTATTTTTCTATTCAAATATCAAAATAAACTTTAACGAATTAATTCCAAATTAATTTGAACTAAAAAATAATTTTTCTACTAAAATACCAAGTTTAGTTTTAATTAATTCATTAATTTAACAACAACTTGAACTAATTAATTAAAAAGTTAACTTTAACTAAAAAAATTAATTATTTTTCTATTTAAATACCGAAAATAATTTAAATTAATTCAATTCAATTTAAATTATTTCAACAGAAATTTTAATTAATTAATTCAATAGAAATGTCACTAAATTAATTCCAAGAAATAATCTCAAATACAAAATAAATTACATTTTTTTCTATTCAAATACCGAAATTAATTAAAATTAAAATAAAAAAATAAGCGTCAATTAATTAATGCACCGTGAATTTTAATTAATTTAAACATGACTTTCAATTAATTAATGCAAAATTAACTGCAATATTAAAAAGTAAAAACTCAGAAAAAAGACATTGAAAATTTTAATTCGCTCCACTTTTTTGAAGAAATTTGACATGTTGGAAGTTATATATATATACACAAAGACCGGAAATAATTCGATGAGGAGAGTTATTTTTGTTATATTTTAATTTAGTCATCAATGAAGAATTTAGAAGAAAAGGAGAAGAAAGAAGAAAAAAAGGGGAAAAATGAGAGATTATAATGAAAACTGAGAGACTCAAAATGATTATATAAACAAGAAGCGTTGTGTAATTTATATACAGAAGTGTACTAAAATAATCAACGTTAGTTACTTTTAATCAGAAGCAGAAGAAAACTCTCTTTGAGAAAACCTATAGTAATTAATATTCTCTTCTTCTAATAAAATTAAAATTTCTCTTTTAATATTTCATTCAATTGAATTAAAAAATTCAATTAAGTATTTTTTAATGAAAACAGAAATTAGTTTACTCTCCGTGAAGGCTAATTTACTTTTTCAAATTAGTAAAGTATACTAAACTATACTAATTAAGAAGTCGTAAAATACTAATTTTTAGAAAAATGTTACTACTTCGTTTCCTCTCTAAATTTGAATTGTAACGAATAAATTAAATGTTTGCTAATTAAAGAAATCTGACATTTTTAATTAGTCAATTTTATTCTTAAATACTAATTTTTAATTTTCTTAATTATAAGAGCAAAATTTACTAATTCAAATGTAGAGAGAAAATAAATTTTTTCTATATAGTTAAAATATTTCCAGTTAAAAATATTTTGCTAACTTAAAATACTTTTAGTTACAAATATTTTTAGTTAACTTAAAATACTTTTAGTTACAAATATTTTTAGTTAACTTAAAATACTTTTAGTTACAAATATTTTTAGTTAACTTAAAATACTTTTAGTTACAAATATTTTTAGTTAACTTAAAATACTTTTAGTTACAAATATTTTTAAGTAACTTAAAATACTTTTAGTTGCAAACATTTATAGTTAACTTCAAATACTTTTTGTTGAAAATATTTTTAGTGAAAATACCTTCAGTTAAAAATAATTTTAGTTAAAATACTTTCAGTTAAAGTACTTTCAGTTAACAATACTTTGAGATAAAAATAATTTTAGTTGAAATAATTTTTGTTAAAAATACTTTTAGTTCAAATATAGTTTTAGTTAACTTCAAAAACTTTTTGTTGAAAATATTTTTAGTTAAAATACTTTTAGTTCAAATAGTTTTAGTTAACTTCAAAAACTTTTTGTTGAAAATCTTTTTAGTTAAAATACTTTCAGTGAAAAATAATTTTAGTTAAAATACTTTCAGCTAAAGTACTTTCAGTTGAAAATACTTTTAGTTAAAATACTTTGAATTAAAAACATTTTTACTAAAAATACTTTTAGTTAAAATACTTTGAATTAAAAATATTTTTACTAAAAATACTTTTAGTTAAAATACTTTCAATTAAAAAATATTTTTACTTAAAATACTTTCAGTTATAAAATATTTTTAGTTGAAATACTTTTAGTTAAAACTAAATTCAAATTCAAATTTAGAGCGAGCGGTATATTGCCAATTATTTTATTTACCCAAATTTTAGTAAAAAAAGTGGTAATAGTAAAAAGTATAATCAAAATTCTTACAATTTAAATTACCAAACTAATTGGCAAAAATCAACAACTAATTACATTTATCTTTATCTAATTAAAATAATATCTAATCTATACTCTATATATACAATGTCCAAAACCCTAAATAATTCAAATATTTCCCAAAAAGAAGATTTGACTTTGCAACTTTGTGCCAAGTTCAATTTTCCCAAAAATAGAAAAACACTCCTCTAAATTAATTTACAGAACAGAAAAATGAATTTATCATCGGGGGATTTTATTAAATTATACTTCTCGTGCAATTATTATAAAATTCTGTTAATTCTTTCTCTTTGTGAATTGTGAATAATTATTATATGTGCGGCAAAGATAAGCAAATGACAGTTTTGAAGAATGAGAGGGACTGCGCATTTAAATAGAGGAGAGTGAGAGAGAGAGAGAGAGAGATGAGAGAATCACGTCTCTCGCACAGTTCATCATTATATTATAAAATTAGTGCTGCTCATCATTATGAAAAATAGGTTGCCTGAATATTTTTTAACGCAGTTAAAGTCGGGTAAGAAAACGTTGAATAATAATTATTGCTAGCTCGGTGTGTTATTGAGTTATTCCAATGCGAGTTTATCAAAGTGGGTCAAGCGATTCAATAGGCGGCTGGCTGCTGCAGAGGAGAGTAAATGCAACCGTTTTAACTCGTGGGAGTACACGGACAGCATTATATATATATATATATTTATATTTACTATATATATATATATATATTTACTATATATATAATAATAATATTCGAGTGATAAAAATTGATACTAAAGTGAATCGAATTTGATGCCGAAAATTTGAATCAATTTTTTTATTCGATCCGAATTTTCGGTATCAATTCGTTGCAATTTGATACACTTTTTAGTTAACACTTATTTTACATTAAATTATATTAATTATATTTTACTTTAATTATTCAAATTTATTAATTTACTAATTTATTATTTATTATTTATTATTAATTAATTTATTTATTTACTATTTAATGAATGAAGCTATCACTCCAAAATTTTAATAACAGAGTAGAAATTATCGATCATTCCGAGTCAGGTTATTTATTTATAATTTATTATTAATTAATTTATTTATTTATTTATTATTTATTAAATTATAATACAGTTTATCTTCGGATAGTTTTTTGTTGATCGAAATTTTACAAATAAATAACAAATAAAAAAATAAATAAAAAAAATAAATTATTTTAAATAAATTACAAATTTAAATAAATTAATAATTAATAATAAACAAGTAAATAAATTTAAATAAACAATTAATTTCAAAGTTTTTTGTCTCATTTTGATATATCTGCAAAATTTGTGATTAAATTATTGTTAACTATTTTTTATTATTAGCAGACGTGAGAAATAATTACAATTACAAAAACAATAATTTTTGTTTTATTTGAAAAAAAATATCAATAAAAATAAAATTTTTCGACAATTATTTTCTATTATTATTATTATTATTATTATTATTATTATTATTATTATTATTATTATTATTATTATTATTATTACTAAAATTGAACATAAGACTGCAATAATTCAACAAGCATCTAGGGCAAAGGTGGGTAACTTCAGTAACACTCTCTGGGGTGTCATTCATCTTAATTTATCTTCTCTTTCCAATTTTACCGGGCAGATATTTTCTTTTTTCTTTTTTAAATTAAATTAAATTACTTTCAACTCTAGAGATGGAAAAAAAATCCCCTTTTACCATTTATAATTTGTATTTCGTTATTTAAATGCGCTCGTAACAATTTTCCGCGTGAAATCCCTTTTATTTAAATATTCGCACGTATACTTTTAACTTATTTTTCTTCTTTTTTCACTAAAAAAGACGAATTAATTCTTTTAAGCTATAAATAAATATTTGAATTACCATATTTTCGATTTCACTTACTGAACGTGCAAAAAGTTTCAAAGTAAATATTTCATTCATAATAGTCGAGAAATTGGCAAATTCAATCAAATATAAATTTAAAAAAAACTATATAAATTGTAATTTGTAATGAATTAGTAAAATTTACTAATTCAAATTTAAAGAGAAAATAAGATGTTTTAAATTAAAAATATTTTCACTTAGGATTAATTTTATTTGAAATACTACTTTCAGTTGAAAATAATTTCAGGTAAAATACTTTCAGTTCAAAATATTTTTACTTAAGATTAATTTCAGTTGAAATACTACCTTTGGTTTAAAATAATTTTAGGGAAAAAAATTTCAGTTATAAATATATTTTTACATAAAATATTCTTAGTCTTAAAATATTTTTAGTCATAAAATATTTTTATAGTTGAAATACTTTCAGTTAAAACTCTTTTTAGATGAAATTTTAAAAAAATTCACTATATAAATTGTAATTTCTAATAAGTTAGTAATATTTACCAATTCAAATTTAGAGAGGAAATAAATTATTTTTAGTTAAATTACTTTTTATTAAAAATAATTTTAGACAAACTACTTTAAGTTAAAAATACATTTAGTCCAAATACTTTTAGTTACAAATATTTCTAGTTAACTTAAAAAACTGTTAGTTACAAATATTTGTAGTTATCTTAAAAAAATTTTAGTTACAAATATTTTTAGTTAACTTCAAATACTTTTAGTTGAAAATATATTTTTAGGCAAAATACTATAAGTTAAAAATACATTTAGTCCAAATAGTTTTAGTTACAAATATTTTTAGTTAAAGTACATTCAGTTAAAGTACTTTCAGTAAAAAAAAAATTTCAGTTAAAGTGCTTTCAGTTCAAAAAACTTTCAGTTAAAAAAACTTTCAGTTAAAGTACTATCAGTTAAAAAAACTTTTAGTTAAAATACTTTAAGTTAAAAATATTTTTACTTAAAATATTTTTAGTCAAAATATTTTTACTTAAAATATTTTTAGTCAAAATATTTTTACTTAAAATATTTTTAGTCAAAATACTTTCAGTGAAAACTCTTTCAGTTAAAGTACTTTCAGTTAAAGTACTTTCAGTTAAAAAAACTTTTAGTTAAAATACTTTGAGTTAAAAATATTTTTACTTAATATATTTTTAGTCAAAACTATTTTTCGTTACAGTACTTTCAATTAAAAATAATTTTACTTAAAATACTTTTAGTTAAAAATATTACTAGTTAAAACATTTTTATAGTTACAAAATATTTTTTTCGTTAAAATACTTTTGGCTAAAAATATATTTTCCGTTGTAATACTTTTTGCTAAAAATCTTATCAGTTCGAATATATTTCAGCTAAAAATATTAAATACCAATACTAGTTATTAATATTACAATTCTTTAAATTTTACTCAAAAATAGTAATTTCTAATACTGAAAAATTAATTAATTTCTATTAATTTATTACTAAAATTCACTAATTCAAAAACAAAAATCCAGTCACTAATTAAAATTTAATTGACAATAGTCAAGTATAACCAGCGAATTGAATCAAATAAATTTTTCAAAAAAAATCGGCATCGTTTGAACTCGTATAAGATTAAAATAAAAAAATTAACTTTGCTGAAAAAGTGAAAATCCATTCAGTAAAAAATTCATTTCGCAAAAAATTCTTTCTCTCTAAAAACGAAAACTTTTCCTGGCAAAAAAGAAAATAATTTCCCACGATAATAAAATAAGGCTTCTAAAGTAGAAAATTAATTCATCACACTAATTTCACGATTTAAGTTATTTAAGCAGAAAAATTTGCATTTACAGAAAATGAATAAGAGAGTAAAAATCCTTTTTTTGCGGTTTGTATGTGTGTAAGTGTGTATTCTAACAAAAGTTTTCTCGTGCGGCACACAAAAGATGTTTAAATTCCACTCTGCAAAGAGAACAATATGCAACTCTAGAGAAAGGATTATACACATATATATGTTCGTTTGAAAAAAACTTTCCCCAAAAAATAATCAACTCTTACTCAATATACAAGCAGAGTGAGGAGAGAGGTAAGTAGGTTCCATTTGTTTAAAGTGTTGCACGTGATGAGCGTTAATTCCCCGATTCTTTTAAGTACACGACAAAAAGACACACAGACACATACATAGATACATTAATTTATTTATGTATATATGCATATTTATAACAAAGGAAGTGGCATTACAAAGAAAATAATTTTTATATATATGTATAAATAACGAGAGAGTGTTTTCATTTGTGAAGAGTTGGGATCTTTATTGTGAAAACGACAGTAAACTGTATGCATCTATTTCTCTCTCGCTCTCTCGCATGCAGAGTCATAAATATCAATCTTTATGACCTGAGGAGAGGACGAGAGGAGAGCACACGGCACTCTTCTTCTTTTTCTTTTTCTCTTGAGTGGAGAGAGAGAGAGAGTATATAGGGACAAGACACAATGTCAATAACTGCCAAAGCAATACGAAACACGAAGGAATGAACGACGAGAGAGCCAAAGGGAGAGGTATACGTGCGTATAATTTAACTTACATGCCGTCGGTTCTGAAATGAGGTAATAAACAAGCCATGAACTGTAAACGGAGACGTTTTTCCATTGTAATGGCCATACGGCAACTTGCAAAAGGCGCGTCCCAAAGCGAATCACTAAAACTAGCAAAGAGAAAGTGATTCGAGAGAAACTGAGAGAGGATCCCTCTAAAAGCCAATAATGTAAAGAGAGAGAGAGAGAGAAAGAAAACGTACCTACGCGAAAATATTAAAAAAAAAATCCAGAAGAATTCTTTGAAAAAAGTTTGTTTCTCCTACTTTTGAACTTTTTTCAAAAACTAATATGTAACTATAAATGATAATTGTCCTTTTAACTATCTCAGGCTTCGCACTCTATTATGAGTTTAAAAAAAGTAGCCTCGATGACAAAAAAAGTAGGAAATAGTAGCCTTGGTGACAAAAAAAAAGAATTACAGAATTTCATTAAAAACTTTTTAGAAAATCGAATTTTCAAAGTACTTTAACTTAATAATTGATAAATAATTAAATTTTATAAGGAGTCACATTCTAATGTATTCACGTTTCTTACCGCGAAGATTAATAATCAAGATTTTTATTAGTTAATTTAAAAAAAATACACACTTCTAATTTTTTAATAAAATTGAATTTTCGCAGTTTTTTTTTAAAAATAACATTTTTTAATTCTGTTATTTCAAGATAATTGAATTTCTATAAACAAATAATTGAAAATTTTTTATGTAATTGAAATTTCTTTACATTCTAATGAAAATAATTTACTTCTTTTAAAGAATTTTATTTAAATTTTTCTAAATAATCAATGGAAGTTAGTCACCTTATAATTATAATTTTATTCTTAAAAATTTATTCGCAATACATTTAATTATTTTCTTAAATAGTAAAACTTGGACAAAATTAAATTACTTTTAGGAATTTTATTAAAATTCATTGTAAAAGTTCAATTATTTCTATAAATAACAAAAATCCATTTATATTCACCAAAAGAATTCAATTATTTTCAAAAATTTGTATTAATTCAATAATTTGTATATCTACTATTTTAATAAAAATTCCAAAACGTATTCAATTATTTAAAAACAATTTTTACAAAATTCTACACGAATATTCAATTATTTTCTAAAAGAATGAAAATTTCATAGGAATTAAATTATTAAAAATAGAGTTTATCTGAATTTTTTTAAAAACCAATTATTTGAAACTTTTTTTTATAAAATCCTTGCAATAATTCCAATTATTTTTATAAATAAAAAGACTCATTGCGGAAATGGAATTATGTTTTATACAATTTTAATCAAATTCGTCGAAAAATGCAATTATTTTTAAAAATTTGATTACATTTTGTCTAAAGAATTCAATTATTTTCATTAATTTCCATAAAATTAAAAGAAAACATTTCAATTATTTTCAAAAGTAATTAAATTCTCCATAGAAATTCAATTATGTTTGAAATTTTTTTGAAATTCACCGAAATTTCAATTATCTTTATAAATAATTAAATTAATTCTCTATAATTGGATTATTTTGAAAAATTTTAATAAAATTCTACGCAAAGATTTAATTATTTTCATAAATATGTAATAACATTCATTGGAAGGATTCAATTATTTTTATAAATAGTAAAATTCTTTGCAGAAATTCAATTAGTATCAATATATTTTAATGAAATTGAATTAATCAAATTTTCAATTATAATTATGAACAGAAGAATTTTTTTGAAAAAATATAAAAATTCTTTGTTTATAATTAAATTATTTTCCAAATTGTAGATTTATGTTCGAAATGAAATAAATAAAAATTCGATGAGAAAATAAAAAGTGAAAAGTCGTTCATGAAAACTACTAAAAATTAGTAAAATTTTACTAATTCTTAGTAGAATTCTACTAATTCAGATTTAGAGAGAATAACTAAAAATTTCGCTAATATAGTCAAATTTGTAGTTGTTCCAGGTGAAGATTATTTTTCGCGATTATTAAAAATTATTATTACATTATTATTACATTATTATTAAAAAAATACATTTTTTTTACTAAACTCTCTAAATTTTAATTTGCAAACCTAAACACGTTTACCACTACTAATTATTGACAGAATCATTCCTTTTGAATTAGTAAATTTTGCTAATAAATTAGTAGACATAAAAGATGATTAAATTCAATATTGTAATAGCTCAAGCCATTAGGCAAAACAAATATAAATTCTAACATCTCCCATTTCAATTAATTTATGGCTAACAGTTTTCTTGAAAGTATCAAATTGATACTAAAGTGGATCCAATTGGTGCCAAAAATCTGGATTAATTTTTTATTTGATCCACTTTTTGGTATCAATTCGTTGTAATTTGATACTTTTAGGTTAACAGTGTTTCCAAAAAAATTAAATTGTTTAAAAATATAATAATAATAATAATAATAATAATAATAATAATAATAATAATAATAATATAATAAAAATATAATAATTTATTAGTAAAATTAATTAATGTAACTATTTGAAAATAATTGCTTTTTAAAAAATAATATTAACATTTTTTTAATTAATTGAATACTTGATGAATTGTTTGAAAATTTTTTAAAATGAATCCAATTTTTAAACAATTTTATTCAAATTCTTAAAAATAATTCAATTTTCCAAAAAATTTTAAAGATATTCCACAAATTATTAAGTTCTTTAAGAATTTAATTAAAAATATTAAAAATAATTATACGATACGTTTGGAAATGATTGTTTTTTTTAAGAATGTTGTTGGAATTTTAAAAACTAATTGATTATTTTTACAATGTTATTGAAATGATAGAAAAAAAATTTTTTTTAAAAGAATTTTATTAACATTTTTAAAATTAATTCAATTTTTTAAAAACTTTTTAAAAAGAATTGAATTTTTTTTAAATTTTATCGAAATTTAAAAAAAAAATAATTGAATTGAAATTTTCGAAAATAATTCAATAATTCAAAAAAAAATTTTGATATATACAGTGGAACCTCGATTATCCGAACTAACCTAGGCAATGCCTGATTCGGATAATCGAAAATTCGGATAATAGAGGTTTTAATGTTTTTCATAATTAAAGTAAAAAAATTGGATACTTGAACTATATGTATTTAATTTAATACATTTTTTAAAGATATATAAGTATATTTATGTAAATATATATTAATTTATAATAATATATTAATAAAACACAGAATATATGATTTTTTAAAACCTTTTTGGCATAAACAGAAACATAAATAATAAAATAAATAGAGAAAATAAATTTTAAAATTCGGATAGACAAAAAAAATTCGGATAATAGAAATTCGGATAAAATGATTTTCGGTTCGGATAATCGAGGTTCCACTGTACTTGATAGTCATAATTTTTTTAAAGGATTTTCATTAACATATTTTAAATTAACTGCATTTTATAACAAATATTTTTGAAGATTTTAAAAGAAAATAAATTTTTGAAGAATTTAATTGGAAAAATTATTTAATTTTCTAAGAATTTTAAAGTTATTCCAGAAATTATTTAATTTTTTAAGAATAAAATTGAGAATTTTTAAATAATTGATTATTTTAAAAACTTTGAGAAAAGAATTCAATTTTTAACAAATTTTATTGAAATTTTAAAAAATTATTGAATTCTATGAAGATTTTAAAGAATTATTGAATTTTTTCAGAATTTATTTAAAACTTTCGAAAATAATTCAATATTTCAAAAAATTTATTAAAATGTATAAAAGTAATTATTTTTTTCTAAAAATGTTATTAACATTTTCTTAATTTAATTCAATTTTAGCAATTATTGTCTTGAAGGTTTTTGTGATAAAATGAATTTTTTGAAGAATTTGTTGAAATTTTGAAAAATAATTGAATATATTTTAAGGTTTTAATTGAAATTTAAAAAAACGTTAAATATTTCAAAAATTTTATGGTAATTTTTGAAAATACAAAATTTTTTTAATATTTCAAATATTTATTTTCAAATATATCAAAAATATCAATTCTTTGAAAATTTAATTTTAAGAATATTTCAATATTATTCTTATAAAATTCAATTATTAAAAATTTCAAAAAAATTCTTTTAAAATTTTGATATTTTTAAAAGTTTTAACTTATAATTTACAAGAAACCTGCGGAAAATCTGCGCAGTAAATTTACTAAAATTTATAGAAATAATTAAATTTTATTAGAATTTCATGGTCATTTTTGAAAATATTTAAGTTTTAAAATAATTCAATTATTTTTCATGAAGTCATTTATTCTTCATCAAAAATATAAGAATTATTAAAAAATTTCAATTTTCATAATATTTCAGTAAAACTCTTATAAAATTCCACTATTTATAAAAAAAATCTCAATAGAATTCTTTAAGAATTCGATTATTTATAAAGGTTAAAAATTAAAATTCAATATTAAGAAAAATGTTTACAAAATTTATTGAAATTTTTACAAAATAATACAATTTTATGGGAATTTTATATAGACATTTTTGAAAATATTAAAATTTTTAAGTAATTCAATTCTTTTTTGTCAAGAATATGGCAAAAACATTCTGTGGAAATTCAATTTTAAAAATATTTCAATAAAATTCTTCTAAAATTTCATTTTTTCCAAAAATATTAACAAAATTCTTTAAAAATTCAATTATTTATAAAAGTTTCAATTAAATTATTACGAAAATACGTAGAAATATTATTACTAATTTCACTAGTTTCGTCACTGACTGTTTGCTTTTGAAATAGTAAAATTTTACTAATAAATACTAATTTCCACTAATTTATTACTAAAATTTACTAATTCAAAAGCAAAAAATCCCGTGTTCGACCTGTGCTAAAAAAATAAAAATGGAATCAAGAAAAAAATATAGAAAAAAATAAAAGAAAACGAAAAATAAAAAAAATATATACACACTGTTAGAAAAGAATTGAAAATTCAACAACTTTTCAATTACACGTGTTATTGAATTTGAATTCAATTCAGGTTGAATTGAAAATTAAAGAACTTGAAATGAATATTCATTAACTTGTAATTGAAAAATACAGGCAGTTATTGAAAATTCAGTACTGTTATTGAAAAAATGAATATCTATTGATTTGTAATTGAAAAATACAGATGCAGTTATTGGAAATTCAACACTGTTATTGAAAATTCATTACTGTTATTGAAAATTCAATACTGTTATTGAATATTCAATACAGTTATTGAAAATTCAATAAACTGTGAAAATATATTCCTCTTTCTGAAATGTTTGTCACATCTGGTTTGTCCAAAGTTGACCGCAGCTAAGGGTTTCGCCTTGCAAGAGATTCTATTTTATGACTCTTCAAATGCCAGTTTTTTTATCATAGGTTTATTTAGACTAAAACTTTGTGAAATTCTTGGAATAAAGAAATGTTTGGAAAATTTCCACAATTTCTTAGAAGTTTTTGTCAGAAAGGTCCTTTTAGCGTCAGTTGCTTTACAGCATTTTCCAGAGTAACTACATCCGCGCGTGCAAGTCTTCTTGTTTTACAGTGTTTTAAATATAAAATGAGTGTTTAAAAATTAATTCAAATTTAAATAAATATTATAATATATAATAATATTATTTTTTAATTATTGAACAATAGTGAACAGCAATAGTGAATTTTTTAATCTACTTGTGTGTATTATCAGTTAATTTTGACGAATTGTAATATCTAGGAATAAGTAATTTTATTGTTAGTGTGTGTTATAATTTATATAATATTGACACTATTTTATTATTGTTTTTCATAATGATTTATTATGGTTTGTGAAAAACATTTTCTGAAATAGTTTTGTAATCAAACATATAATGTGAAATAAAAAGAATGTTTATGAGCTACAATTGTTTTCTTTAATCTTGGTAAATATACATCATTAATTATAAAATTCATAAAAAAAGAAATTCTTAAATTACTAGGAATATTTTTCCCCAAAAAAATTTTTGCAGTGTATGTACACACAATACTGGTCAAACTTATTTAATTTTCATTTCAATGGTATTGAATTTTCAATTCTATGTTATTGAATTTCCAATTCTATGTTACTGAACATTCAATTCCATGTTATTGAATTTTCAATTCTATGTTATTGAATTTTCAATTCCACGTTATTGAATTTTCAGTTCCATGTTATTGAATTTTCAATTCTATGTTATTGAATTTTCATTTCTATGTTATTGAATTTCCAACTACAGTTGTTATTGAATATTCAATTTAATGTTATTGAAAATTCAGTAACGCGTATTGATATGGACTTCACTTACATGTTATTGAAAATTCAACTATATATTTCTAACAGTGCATGAAAAGGAAAAATCGAAGGAAGAATAACAGAATCGTCGCAATTATCAAAAAGAAAGGAAAAACATTAAAAGCGCAATAAAGTAAAAAATTAAAAATAGCATAGAAAAAAATATACTTAAAACTATTATTCTCACATAACTATATATATAAAGAATGCGGTATATAAGTCAGTGAAACGGTACATATAAAAATAACAAATGAAAAAAATACGAACAAAAAGCAAAAATAAAAAAGAGGAAATGAGAAGGAAACCACTGAAATTCGCTGCTTTGAGAAAAACAATAACTAAAGAAAACTTTTTTTACTGAATCGATAAATATCTATATATATTTCGATGATGATTAATCATAGAGAGATATAGTTTTTTTTTCTCCGCAACTTTACGTCACACACAAAAAATAATAAGAGGAAACTTTTTAATAGAGAATCTATTCAAGAAAATCATTTATAGATATATATGTGCATCACGCAATCTAAAAACCTAATTGACAAGTCATGTGTGGCTAACCGTAATAGCAGAATATAAAAGATAACGAAAACCGTGATTTTTTCTTCTATTTTTATTAACAACAGATGTAAAAAATTTTTTTCTGAAATCTGAATTAACTTTAAATTACCATTTTTAGTTATCAAATCACCTTTGAATACCTTTTTTAAATACTGATTATATACTTCTCAAATTTAAATTTAATAATTATCTAATTCACTTTTAAAAAATGTCTATAAACTTAAATCACTAATTCAAATCAATAAAAATTTCCACTAATTGTTAGTAAAATTTTACCAACTTTTTTTAATTTTTATTTTTTTACTAAACATTCAGTGAGAATTTTTACTAATTTAAATAAGTGCAGACAACTTTTCACTATAATTTAGATTTAGACAGTTCGCTTTTATTTTCTATATAGAAATTTCCGCCTTGACAATTTTCACTGGTTTTACTATTTTTTCACTATATTTACTATTTTTTGCTTATAAAATAAAATAATTCAATTAAGGAAGAATCGGACGTACAGTAAAAATAAAAGTTAGTCCAATGTCATAATTTCCTATAATTTAAAAGAAAAAGACAAATTAATTTTTAAATTCGTTTTAGTGGAAAGGCGACGAATTTTTAATTTTGAACATTTAAAACGATTGAAAGTTGCCTTTGAATAAAAATTATATCTAATTTTCTGTCAATAAGAAACATTTGTTAAATTTTAGCTTTTGTTATACTAAGATCATTTCTTTTTGACGAAAAAAGTGTAATTTGTATTCAAATATAAGATTAAATTGTCAAAAATGCAGAAAATTATAAATACCAAAAAGAATTAAAATTAATATTAACTAAATATAATTAATTAACTAGTTAATTAAAATTTAACGTGACCTTTTCTTTAAAAATACGAAATTATGACATTGGACTAATTTTGATATTCGATTGTTTTTCAGATTCTTCCTTAAATAAATATTTTTTTTCCAATATTCTTTCTTTATTTTTTTATTCTTTTTTTTGTCTTCTTCCTTGTCTATTTCTTCCTTAAATAAATATTTTTTTTACTTAATATATTCTTTTTTTATTCTTTTATTATTTTATTTATTCTTTTAATATTTTATTTATTCTTTTATTATTTTATTTATTCTTTTTTTATTTTTGAGTACTCTATTTTTTTATTTATTATTATTGTATTTTTATTTTTTTATTCATTTATTCTTTTTATACTTTTTGTTCAACTTGAAAGTAGATATTTGGTTTTACGTGCGCAGTACCTCCGCATACTTTTTATTCAACGACAAAAATTTTTATTAAATAAATAATAATAAATTCAATTAACTCATCGTAAAAATACAAATTCGTTACAAAAGTTTATCCGCACCCGTCGCACTTTATCCCAAAATAAAAAATACCCCAACGCGAATATACATTTCTTCTCTCTCAAATAAAAAACTCTATCAAAAAGTTTTCTCATTTCCCTTCTCCAAAAAGAAAGAAAAAATGCCAGTCGGAGAAAATGAACTTTCTTCTCTTGATTCATCGGGAAAATTTAAGAAAAAAAAAATCGCCAACAATTTGTTCTCAAGAATAATGTATATACCTTTAGAATAAAAATTGTTTCTTCTTTATTTCTTTTTATTTCAGCAAAAAAAAAAAAAAAACGAGAAAATACGATCGTAAATTCAGGTGAGACAAAATTAGTAAAGTCATTTTTGAAAAATAAAATTTATGTCATCCCTTAGTTTTGTGACAACGTGTCGAGTGTTTCATAGGCTTGTAAATTTCAATTTCCTGTGTGAGAAAGTTTAGCCATTTTTAAAGCAAAGAGAGAGAGGGAAAGGGACCTGATGTAATGTCTATTTTACAACTAAAATATAATATAGAGTTTTGTAAGCGTGGCAGCGCGTGCCGGGCATGATGTCGTTTCTGATTCGTGACTTCCTCAAGGGACGAAAAATAAATTTTCCTTTTTTTTCTAAGAGAGAGAGAGAGAGAGAGGGGGAGAAGCATATAATTGAGTGAGAGAGGTCCATTTTTCTCCAATGTTTGCCGCCCCTGCTGCGCTTGTTGCACGACAAAAGGTTTAGAATATTGTTAGGAAGGGGGCGAAAAATATCCTACCTGTTGCTCTAACTCATTGTGAACATTATCAACGCATTAGGCGCGCACCATCACTATACACGAGTCCTGTGTGTATTTAGACATCTCTCTCTCTTTCTCTCTGTATTTATAAACACACAGCAATAAATCAGGATTATCGGCATTGAACGATTTTTCCAGAATTTATATATTTACGCGTAAAAACAGGTCCCCAGAAAAATCCTCTCAGGGGGAAAACTATAGAAATTTTTGCTTCTGTTCTCAATTTACGTTTTTGGAGAGAAAATATTGCGATTCTCTCTTTTACTCTCTTTACCGAAAAGAGGTTCTTGTGTTTACAAATAATATTTTTGGAAAACGGAAAAATTTTGAAAGTGAGTTTTAATTTTTTGAAAGGACGGAAAATTAGGATTATTAGTTCCGCACTATCTTTTTGGGGAAATATTTTTCCAAAAGGTTCATTCTTTCTGAAATAATATATTTACTGCATTTCTATTGTAATATATACTTTAACGTTGATTTTCTTTTTCTATTATATTCTATTGTTGGAAAGAGGAAATAGTTGCTGAGAATTTTAAATTATATACACTTTTTATTGAGTAAGAATTTAAAGTTATATATATGAAAAGCCTTTTGGTATTTAAATGAAATAATAGAATTTTCGGTATTTTCTTTTAAAATTCTTCTCGTTTTTAATTTTTCATTGTTATAGGCATTATGACAATGAAATTATTGTTATAGGCATTATGACAATGAAATTATTATTATCGTTATTAATATTATTGTTACACTGAAAAAAAAAATTATTTGATTCAAATAACCGATTATTTGTCTATAATCAAATAAATATTTTCTTGAATCAAATAATTTTTATTTGAATCAAATAAGTTGTATTTGAATCAAATAATTTAGTATTTGAAGCAAATACTAATTAATTAATTCAAATAAAAATTATTTGATTCAAGTAAATATTTATTTGATTATAGACAAATAATCGGTTATTTGAATCAAATAAATTTTTTTTTCAGTGTATTATTTTTATTATTATGAATTTAATTCAAATTACATTATACATATATATTACAATGTTTACTTATTTTTGTACTTTTAATTGTAATAAAAAACCATTTTTATAAAAAAATGCATTGAAATTTTATAAAATAATTATGGAAATTTTTAAAAATAGTTCAAATTCATTTATGGGAATTTTTAAAACTATAATCTTATTTTTAAAGAATATTATTGAAATTTAGAAAAATAATAAAGTTTTATAAGTGTTTTGAAAAAATGTTTAAAAATAAGTCAATTTCTAATAGAATTTAATTAAAATTGTTGAAAATAATTCAATCATATTCTTCAAAAATTAAATTCTTTTTAAAAACTTCAACACAAATTAAAAAAAAATTTATTAATTTTTTTGAAAATTGAATAAAAATCTTTCAAAATTTAAATTTATTTAAAAAAATTAATAAGATTCTTAAAAAATTCAATTAAATTAATAAATTAATCTATATAAAATCTATATAAATCTATATTAATCTATGTATTAATTATATATTAATTAATTTTAATACAATTCTTTAAATATTTAATTCTTTTTAAAAAATTTAGTGAAGTTCTTTAAAAGAACAATATTAATAGTCTAATATTTCAATAAAATTTTTAAAATATTGAATTATTTAAAAAAAAATTCCAACGCAATTTATAAAGACACTTATTTTAAAAAAATTTTAGAAACTTCAAGACAATTTTTAAAAAATTCAATTATTATTAAAAAATTATATAAAGATCTTTAAAAATAAATGAATTTTTTATAAATTGAGTCAAATTTTTTAAAAAGGAGTGAAAAAAACTCATAAAACTGGATTATTTTTCAAAATTGTTATTAAAATTGTTTAAAAAATTCAATTCTTTTCAAAACACTTTCACAGAATTCTTAAAAATTCCATAACTTTAAAAAATTGTAATACAATTCTTAAAAAATTCATTTCTTTATAAAAACTTCATCATAATTCTTAAAAAATTCAATTATTTCAAAAAATGTTAAGAAGATTTTTAATGAAAAACAATTGAATATAAATATTTCAATAATATCTTTACAATATTGAATTATTTTTAGAAATTTCAATTACATTCCTAAGAGTTTCAATAATTTAAAAAATTTCAATTAAATTCTTAAAAAATTCCATTTTTTTAAAAAACTTTAACACAGCTTTCTTTAAAATTTTCAATTATTTTTATACCAAACTTTTAAAAAAAATTTAATGAAAAACAATTATATAAAATATTCTTTGAAAATTTAATTTTAAAAAACTTTCAATAATATTCTTATAAAATTCAATTATTATTAAAATTTTTTAAAAAAATTCATTCAAAATTTTGATATTTTTAAAAGTTTTAACTTAATTTGAAAGAAGTGTAAAACTCTGCAGTAAATTTACTTAAATTTTCAGAAATAATTTTATTTTATTAGAATTTTATGGTCATTTTTTAAAATATTAAAATTTTCAAATAATTTAATTATTTTTTTCAAAAATATAATAAGATTTTTTAAAAAATTCAATTTTGCTAATATTTTAATAGAATTCTTATAAAATTAAAATATTTAAAAAAATTTTTAACCCAGAATTCTAATATTTTAATAGAATTCTTATAAAATTAAAATATTTAAAAAAATTTTTAACCCAGAATTCTAATATTTTAATAGAATTCTTATAAAATTAAAAAATTTTAACCCAGAATTCTTTAAGAATTGGATTATTTGTAAAAGTTCAAATTCAATATTAAAAAAATGTTTACAAATTTTATTGAAATTTTTAAAAATATTTCAATATTATTCAAATTTTATAGAAATTTCTGAAAATATAATTTTTTTAAAAATATTTCTATTAATTATTGTCAAAAATATCATAAACAATCTGTAAAAATTAAATTTTTAAAATATTTTAATACAATTTTTTTAAAATTTCATTTTTTCCATAAATATAAAAATAATTCACAAAAAATGCAATTATTTAAAAACATGTTAATACAATTTTTAATGATAAACAATTATATTAAAATATTCCAATAAAAATTTTAAAATATTAAATTATTTGAAAAAATTTCAATAAAATTCCTAAAAATTTTAATAATTAAAAAAATTTCAATTAAATGTTTAAAAATTCAAACCTTTTTAAAAACTTTAACATAATTATCCTAAAAAAATACAATTACTTTTATACTAAACTTTTCATAACATTTTTAATGAAAAACAATTATGTTCAAATATTTTTCAATATAATTTTAAAAATAATCAATACTATTTTAAAAAATTCTAATTAAATATTTTTGAAAGATTCAATAATTCTAAAAAGTAATAAAATTCTTAAAAAATAAATTTCTAAAAAAAGAATTGTATTTATATAACAGTAATTGATTTAATCCAATTAATTGAATATGAATTATTATATATTCTACTATATAAGAAATCGTAAAATTTTACTAATTTTTAGTACTTTTCATGGACGTTTTTTTTCTTATGTTCAATTATAGTAAAATATTACTAATTTTTAATAAATGTTTTATAGTAGAATTCCACTAAGAAATTAGTAAAATCTATACTAATAATTGATAAAGTTTCGTTATTTGTTAGTACAATTATTACTAAATCAGTACACTAAAAAAAAAATTTATTTGATTCAAATAACCGATTATTTGTCTATAATCAAATAAATATTTACTTGAATCAAATAATTTTTATTTGAATCAATTAATTAGTATTTGCTTCAAATACTAAAATATTTGAGTCAAATACAATTTATTTGATTCAAATAAAAATTATTTGATTCAAATAAGAATTATTTGATTCAAATAAAAATTATTTTATTCAAGTAAATATTTATTTGATTATAGACAAACAATCGCTTATTTGAATCAAATAAATTTTTTTTTCAGTGTAATTAATAAATAAAATTAAATCTGAATTAATAAGTATACTTTCTATTAATTCAGATTTAGAGAGTTGTTTGAACAGTTGCAATTTTTAGGGACATAATTTATAGTTAAATTTATAATTAAATTAATTTAAGTCATTGTTGTCAAAAATGTTAAAAAATTAAAATTAAAATATTAAATTTAAAATGTATATTTAGAATTATAAAAAATAATCTTCCATTAAGATTTTCATACAATGTTTAGTCGCACCAATTAATAGTTACTTTATTACACCTCTCTCGAGATAATCCGCCGAAGGAATCGACTTTTAGTTTCTTGCATTCGAAAATAGAGAATAAAAAGTGTTAATTTGATCAGTGTCAGTATATAATTCGACAGTATATCAGCGGAAAAATCGTGATTTTGATCAAAAGATTAAAAGTTGATTTTATTAGAGAACTCGATGGGAATATAACACTTGATCTTTATTTTTCGCAGTGTTTTTTATTTATTTGCGTGTATATACGAGCAGAGAGTTAGCAACATCCATAAAGTTATACACACACACACACACAAATATATAATCAATACTTTCCATCAACTATTATCTGTCAGTGTGGGCCCTACCGATGTGAATGCGCGCGAATATAATCATTTTAAAACCGGGAAAGTTGCACGGCGTCGTTTCAGGTCTGCCATATGTCTATTTTTTTTTCTTCTTAAAGTCAGGTTGTTGTTTTGCTGATATCAAGTTACAGATTTTGTAATATAATATCGAAAACACGAACTTGGAAAATAAGGGACGAGAGAAAATGCCGGATATGTTAAAAATCCAATAAAGCATAATCCATTATTATTATTATTATTATTATTATTATTATTATTATTATTATTATTATTATTATTATTATTATTATTATTATAATTATAATTATAATTATAATTATTATTATTATTATTATTATTATTATTATTATTATTCTTTTGGACATTTTTTCTTTTTTTTTCTTTTCGGTTTTTTTTTCTGGAAATACTCATCGCAGTCACTACACTTATTTCTTTTCGCCACTTTTCTTTATGGGAATATCTTTATGTACCGAAATTTATCACTTTTTACGAGCGTCGGGAAAATATATATATAATTCTATAGTTGGCTAGACATTTATTTTCTAGTTTTATGTTTAACAATTTCTTTGGAAAATTTATATTGAAGAAATTTTAATCTTGGAAATTTTATTTCGATCTTGAAAATTTATATTGAAATTTTACGCGTTTCTTGAATTTGTATGTTTTTTTTAAATAAATTACATATACTCGCTATGTTTTATTTATTTTTTTTTATGCTGAAAATGGAAATTCTGGTTTAAATTTTTTTATATTTTTGTTTAAAAATCAGCCAAAAATAGTTTCTGATAAATTTTGATTTAATATTTATAAAAAAAAATTTGGACTTTTAAAAAGATTATAATAAATAATTATTAAATAAATAAATAAATAAGAATTCTCAGATTATTGGAATTTTTAACTATTAAATGAATTCAATTCGTTTCAAAAACTTTAAAAGAATTCTTAAAAATCCAATTACTATTTAAATAATTTTAACACAATTCTTTAAAAAATTCAATTCTTATTATAAACTTCATCACAATTCTTAAAAAATTCAATTATTTCAAAAAATGTTAAGAAGATTTTTAATGAAAAACAATTGAATATAAATATTTCAATAATATTTTTAAAATATTGAATTATTTTTAAAAATTCCAGTTAAATTCCAAAGAATTTTAATAATTTAAAAAAATTCAATTATTTTTAAAAACTGCAACAAAATTATTAAAAAAATTTAGTTATTTTAAAAATATTTTAACACACTTCTTTAAAAATTCAATTTTTTTAAAACAATTATATATTTAAATATTTCAATAATGTTTTAAAAATATTTGAGTATTTTTAAAAGTTTTAATTAAATACTTAAAAAATTAAAGATAAAAAACTTAAAATTTATAAAATTTTAATTAATTCTTAAAAAATTAAATTCTTCTTAAAAACTTCAACATAATTTTTTCAAAATTCATTTATTTTTAAAAGTTTTAATAAAATTCTTAAAATATTGAATTATTGTTAAAAATATCATTTACATTCTTAAGAAATTCAAAATTCTTTTTAAAAGCTTCAGCACAATTTTTGAAAAATCCATTTATGTTTAAAAATTTAATTAAAATATGCTTAAAGTATTGAATTATTTAAAAAAAATTTCAATTATATTCTTAAAAAATTCCATTCTTTTTAAAAACTTGTATAAAATTCTTAAAAAAATTCGTTTATTGAATTTTTAAGAAGTTTGATAAAGAAGAATTGATTTTTTAAAGGATTTTATTAAAATTTTTAATAATAAATGGATTTTCAAAAAATTGTCTTAAAGTTTTAACTAGAAAAATTAATTTTTTTAAAGAATTATTGTATTAAAATGTTTAAAAATAATTTAATTTTTAGTAATTCAGTTAAAGTTTTTGAGAAAAACTGAATTTTTTAAAAAAATTTATTAATATTTTTAAACATAAATAATTTTTTTTTTTTTGAAATTATGTTGAAGTTTTTAAAAGGAATTGAATTCTTTAAGAATGTAATTTAAATTTTTAAAAATAATTAAATTTCTAATGAATTTAATTTAAAGTTTTTAAAATAATCCAATATTTAAAAAATATTAAAATTTTTAGAAGTAATTGAATTTTTTATGAATTTTACGTTGAGATTTTTAAACAGAATTAAATTAAATTAATTAAATTAATTAATTCATATTTAATGTTTTTAATAAAATAAAATATTTTTAGAATTTTGTTAAAGTTTTTGAAAAGAACTAAATTTTCAAAGAATTTTTTTTTAATTTTGAAAAATAATTCGCAGTTTTATGAGAATTTTATAAAAATATATTAAAAAATAATTAATTTTTTTAGGACTTGTGTTAGAATGTTCTTACAATAAATATAATTTTTAATGAATTGTATTAACATGTTTTAGGATAATTGAATTTTTAGGAAAAATGTGTTGAAGTTATTAAAAAGAAATTAATTTTTTAAAGAATGTTATTGAAATTCTATTATAATTTTATAAGAATTTCATATAGTAATTGTTTCTAAAACTGAAATTTAATATAATTCATTTATTTTGTTTTAAAAATATTAATAAAATTCTTTAAAAATTCAATTTTTAATAAATTCCTCTAAAATTCTAATAAAATTTAGTCAATTTTTACAATTCCAATATAATTCTTTAAAAATACAATTATTTTTTCAAAAATGCCAATACAATATATTCCATTTAAAAAAGGCGTAATTATTTCTAATTCAATTTATTGAAGAAATTTGAATTTTTTAAAAAATTTCCAATTGTTAACTCGTAAACATTAATAAATGAAAAGAAAATTAAGTGTTTAAAAACCTAATTTTTCCGATTTTTAAAAATAAGTTATCTAAATCCAAATTTGTAGAAAGTTACTAATGATTTATTCAAAATTTTACTAGCAAACAGTGAAATTTTATTAATTATTAGATTTTACTATTTATTTAGTAATAATTTTACTAAAAAATAGTTGAGTTTTAATAATTATTAGTATATTAGTAGATTTGACTAAAATTTAGTAACATTCAACTAATTAAAAAGTAGAAAAATTTTTTATGAAAACTATACTAAAAATTAGTAAAGTTTTACTATTTCTTAGCAGAATTCTATACTTATTTCGATTTAGAGAGTAAACGACGATATTTTTCACTACTTTATTCTTTTAATTTGAATTCTTTTTAACAAAACACATTTTTTTTTCTATTTTTACACATTGAAACTGCCATACCGACCGATTTAGACAAACATCAATCAGATATGAAAAAATTTGAAGAAAGAAAAAAAAAACCTCGTACGATTTAAATATAAATTTTCAGTGTGATTAATTATTGTTACATAATTACAATTCTCTTTTGGAGATTAAAAAGCAATCTGCATACGAATTAATGTATGAGTGAATTAAAGTTATTCACTTTTTAGCTTCTATCGCGTTATCGGCACGGCATATGTATGATAATTTTACGTATAGTAATGTGCACTTTATCTCTCAACCACTATTATAATTATAATCGCACGTATTATAAACGAACACATACCATATATTATAAATATATATATATGTATACACTATAAAAAGAGCTGCAAGCTGAGAAAGTCTATATTACAAATGTGCAACATTTCCAAGTATATAATTTTTACATTCTTCACCAAAATCAATAATGATTATTATTTATTATTATTAACTATTTTGTCTATTCCTAAATATAATCTCTATACAATTCCGTGTGTGCGCCTTACAACGTATAAACAATATTTCATTTATTTAAATACCATATCATAACATTTCAAAATTTCCCATTGGATTTAAAAAATAAAAAAAACAACTTTGCATTTCCTCATATATTTCATTTATAATAATAATAATAATAATTTACCGCATTTATTAATCATTTAAAAAATAAATTTATTTACTTGTTTAGTCCATAGATATTCAAATGTAGATAAATAAAATTTATTTTATTTTTTAATTGTAAAATTTTAATTTTATAATATTATAATTATATGAGGCACCTAATTAGCAGGGGCGAATTAGTGGAATTTTAATTAGCAATTAAATAGTAATTATAATGAGTAATGAAGGCAGAAACACTTGTAGAAATAGTAGCAAAATAATTATAACAATAATTATTATAATAATTACAATAAAAATAAAGTAATGAATTTAAATTTTTTTTGGAAATAATAGTAAAATAATTATGATAATAAGAATAATAATAATAATAATAATATTTTTTAATTAAATAATAATAATAATAATTATTATTATTATATTATTATTTCATTTATTAAGGGCATTTGAACCATTATGACGTCAAAATTTTAGAACTCATGCTTTTCACACATTGTGACGTCATAGTGGTTCAAATTCCCTTAATGTTTACGAGTTATTAATTGGAAATTTTTAAAAATATTTAAAATTTCTTCAAATTTAATTAAAAATAATTACCGCTTTTTTTAATGGAATATTACATACTGACTTTTTTAAAAAATTATTTGTATTTTTAAAGAATTTTATTGCAATTGTTAAAGTTAACTAAATTTTATTAGAATTTTAGAGAAATCTTTTCAAAATTGAATTTTAAAAGAATTTTATTAATATTTTTAAAACAAAATAAATGAATTATATAAAATATCGGTTTCTGAAACAATTACTATATGAAATTCTATATAAAATTAAATTTGTATAGACTTTCACTAACATTCTTTAAAAATTAATTTCTTTTTAATAACTTTAGCACAATTTTTGAAAAAAATTCAATTAATATTCTAAAACATTTTAAAACAATAATTGTACTAAAATGTTTTAGAACAATTGTATTGTTTAAGAAAATTGAAAACACAAGTCCTAAAAAATTTAATTATATTTTTAAATATGTTTTTTATAAAATTCTCATAAAATGGAATTATTTTTCAAAATTAAAAATAAAATTCTTTAAAAATTTAGTTCTTCTGAAAAACTTTAACAAAATTCTAAAAATATTTTATTTTATTAAAATATTTCAATATAAATACTTAAAAATTTAATTCCGTTTGAAAACCTCAACACAAAATTCTTAAAAAAGTCAAATACTTCTAAAAATTTTAATATTTTTTAAATATTGGATTATTTTAAAAACTTAAAAAAAATATTCTTATTTCTAATTCTTAGTTAAATGCACTTTTCGGTATTGCCAAAATAATTAAAATTTTTGTAACTAATTTAATTAGCTAAAATCGACTATTTTACTAATTAATCATTTATTTATATTTTATATTATTTATATTTATATTTAAATTAATAACGAAACTAGTTAGTTACTAGTTAGTTAATTTATTAATAGTTAATATAATTAATTAGTTAAGTAATTGATTTATTAATTTCATTTATTAGTTTGATTTATTAATTTGATTTATTAGTTTGATTTATTAATTTGATTTATTAATTTGATTTATTAATTAATTAACTAATTTACTAATTAACTCATAAATCACTTAAATAATTGACTAATTAACTCATTAATTAGTTAAAAGTACGAATATAATAATTTTTACATTTTGAATCAAAAACTTGTTATTTAAAGTGAATAAAATTCTTTTTCGTTAAAAATTACTCGTGTAGAAGAATTTAAAACTCTCTCTTTTTATATATATATATTCTCATTACGAAAAAACTTTGTGTATCGACCAACAATTAATAGATTCATTACATTTGTAATTCTAGATGGGAGTATATCATCATTGTGATTATAAATGCTGAATCATCGATTTTATATATATATATATAAAATCTAACGTGTGTCTAATACACGTTATAATTGAGAAATTAAAGAAATAGACACGAAAAAAATGAATTATTTAACTAATGTGCTGAATAATAATAATTTAAATAATTTGAAACTTTTCACAATAAATCAATTTATTATTTCCCATTCAACAAGTAATTATCTCGCATTATTTTTCGATTTTTAATTTATAATATGTGCGTATACTATGTAATACGCGCATGTAAATCATTCAAATTATATAATTATTATTCCATCAGCAAAAGAAATTGAGGTCAGACAAAAAAAAAAAAAGAAAACATGGAGAATTAGAATTAATAGCAATGCGGTATATATAAAAGTTTCGTAAAAAAAAATACGAAAATTAGGTCAAATGAAGAGTAATAATAATGCGAAAATTCCGGGGAATTAAAAATGCAAGTTGCAAGGGGAGAGAAAATTAATTATTGTCATAAACAATTTTCTGTTAAAGTTCGAAAAAATTTTACTAATTTTTTTTCTATTCTACTCTCTCTCTCTCTCTCTCTCTCTACATTTATAGTAAAAATTTTATTGCTTTTCCAGACTAAATTCAAGACAAAATTAAAAATTTTATTGCTTTTCAAGACTAAATTCAAGACTAAATTAAAAATTTTATTGCTTTTCCATAGACTAAATTCAAGACTAAATTTAAAATTCAATTATTCACTGACTTTTTGTTTTCGATAAGAATTTTAAAAATAAGAATCACTGTTATTAAATAATTTTTTCGCGACTAATTTATTAGTAAAAACTAATTAAAAAGCGCAGAAAGTCTGACTTTTACAAAAAGACTGACTTTTGTTTTTGAATAAAAATTTTTACTATTAAAGAGACGCTTCTACTAATTTATTAGTAAAATTTACTAAACATGAAGAGTAAATTTTCACCAAAAAAGAATAAAATTTATTCATTGGTGGAAAATGACAACCAGACGAAAGAATTAAAAAAAAGAAAACTTATTCCTTCCAGCAATAAAATTCAGACGCACCAAAAAAAAAAACGAAGAAAAGAAATGAAAAAGAAAAAGCGAATTACAGAAAAAGAAATTCGTTTCATTCAAATTGTTCAACGCATAATTGAATAAGAATTAAGAACAGAAGAAAGTAATTTTCTTTTCCATTAAAGTAACACACACATAACATCAATTTGCCCGAGTATATATATGTTGATACAGATCAACAATTGTCCCATCAGCACACAAAATTGACACTATTAAGGAAAGATGCCATAAAAGACAGGTGTCTCAATAAGGGGTTAATATAACAACGATGTCTGTTTTTTATATTAATGGTCCACAGACAGTGCATTTTTAAATATATATAGAACGCAAGTTACGTAATGTTTGCGACAGATGTCACTTGAGTATCCGGCGGAATAAAAGAGAAAATGAAAAAAAAAGAAGAAGAAAAAAAGGGAGAAACTTTTCTGATACGAATCGCGCAAATTATTATTAATCTGCAGTGTGTCGTGCATTTGAAACTATACAAATGATAATTAACGAGTAAAGATGAGCACAATGCCAGATGCCCGGGTCATCAACATGCGTGTATGTCCGCTTATAGAGAGTATTAAAAAAAAAAAAAAAGAAAAAAAAAGAAAAGATAAAAAGGAAAAAAAGGGGGGAAAGAGTATACACACAGAGAGCGAGGGAAAAAATTTAAGAAATTGCGGACTCCAAATTAGAGCAAGTGCCGCCAATATGTGGCATGAAAAAATTATTTCGAATTAAAACAATTAGTCAATTATTTGTTAAGGAAAATTAAAAGAATTTTTTAAACTAAATTTTCATAAAAACGAAATTATCATTATCTAGTAATTAAATAATATGAATAGTTAAATAAAATTATTAAAAAGAATTAGATAAAAATATTATTAATAATTAAATTATTATTATCTAATAATTAAATTTTAGTATCTAATAATTAAATTATTAATAAATTTACCTAATAACTAAATTATTAATAAATTTATTTAATACACTTTAAAAAAACTCTGAAATATTATTTTGATTAAAAATTAAATTAAAAAAATATTAATTTTGATAAAAACAAAATTACACGGAAAAAAAAAGTCCATCAATCATTAATAGACTAGTATATTACTTTGAGACGGGACACAAAATCATTGAATGGATAACATACTTGGAGTCACAATATATAAAACTCGTTCACTAAAATTTAGAAAACTGTCTATTAAATTTTCCATGACTATCAAAAGCATTCAAAAAATTCAACTTATTCTTTCAGAATTATCCCTAATTTTAGACACTATTTGGTACAGAATAAACACATTTTTTCGTTGCACAGTTCCGATATTTTATTTACACTCTTAGACGCTTTAGACCAATACATTTTCGCACTTATAATAACTACACGTAGAAACGCACACTTATAACACTTTAAGTTTAGAAGCGAACTGTTCTTATATACCAAATAACAAAATTTTTCACAACTTGTGAGAAATGATTTTGCACTAATAACTACTTTTTAATTAGCGAGAAATATAAAAGAAAATATATTTTCATCGAGGTCAATTTCTAGACGCAATCAAACTGCAAATTATTAGTTAAGTTAAATATTCACATTACACATAATAGTATATAGGGATTTGTATAGCAGACAGCAAAAACACATGGACTATAGAGAAACCGGAAGAAATGCGCATCGGTACACTGCGCAACAATGCGCTGGTGAAGAGCACAGATTTAGACTACGAGTCAACTAACGTTTCACAAACTTTACTAATGATTCGTAAACATTCAAACATCCATTGATATAATAATTCACCATTAAATCTAAAACAATTGGTCACATACTGGCATTCTAATCATTCCATGACTCTTTTTTAATACTTCAATGATGTTTTTCAATCGTTAAGTGAAGTTAAGTAACCATCAACGGAAAAAGAGTCCCGTCTCAAAGTAATATACTAATCCATTAATGGTTGATGGACTTTTTTTTTCCGTGTATTATTATGACTAGTAATTACATAATATTATTAATTTTTAATAGTTAAATAAAATTACACTGAGAGAGACTATATATTAAATTTTGTAAAAATA
The DNA here is from genome assembly GCA_032873175.1 of Leptopilina drosophilae. Taxonomy (NCBI): domain Eukaryota; kingdom Metazoa; phylum Arthropoda; class Insecta; order Hymenoptera; family Figitidae; genus Leptopilina; species Leptopilina drosophilae. The sequence continues at coordinate 38,835,417 of CM065485.1, forward strand.
TTTTCAAATTGGGGAAAAAGTGTAACAAAGCGAAATTTTGATATAGAAAATACTAAACTTTAAAAAAAGTTTTGTGAAATTTACTAAAGTTATATTAGAATTTAATTAATATTCTTGATATTTGATATAATTATACTAAATTTCACATAAGTTTTTTTAAAGTTTAGTATTTTTTATATCAAAATTTCGCTTTGTCGTATACTTTTTCCCCAATTTGAAAATATTTTTACAAAATTTAATATATATTCTCTCTCCGTGTATTTAAAATAATTACATAAAATTATTATTAATAATTAAATTATTAATAAATGTATCTAATAATTAAATTATTAATAAATTTATCAAATAACTAAATTATTAATAAATTTATTTAACACACGTTAAAAAAACTCTGAAATATATTTTATATCCACGCGACAAGGAATTAACAATAAAAGTTATTAATTATTCCATATAATAATAAAATTATAATTAACAGCAATTAATTATTGTATATTCAAGAGTCGAATTATTATTAAAATTAAAAATTCATACCCCCTCGGACAAATTAAAAATTAAAGCATAAAAATGCTACCACACCAGGAGACTTTAATTACCCCAAATTTAATTTTCCTTAATTTTAATTAAAATATTCGTAAATAAAAAAAAATAACAAAAAAAAACCACAATGAAAAATTTTAGAAAGGAATAAAAGTATAAATATTTTTTGCCAATTCAATTTTCCATTTATTTGTTGCTTCACTTTGGTTATACCTTTTCAATCGCCTAATAAATTGAAATGTTCCAATTTCTTAATACACCCTAGGCTCATAACCTATTAATTTAACTTGCATAATTACGTAAAGTTGCGAAAATAAGTCGATATAGACCTTCGCAGCCTCCTCGCGATTCATTATGTTAATTCTCTCGAGATAAATAAAAAAAAAATATGAGGAAAAATTCGCATTTCAGTATATTTTTTCTTCAATTACTAATGACTATTGCTTGTACTACTAATGAATATATCGATAATTAGTTTCGTGTGTGTATTAATAGTATAACTAATTAAATAGCAAAAAAAAAGAAAGAATGTTTTGGTTTTAAGATCCGCAGAGATCGCGTGTGTAAAAATATTTATAAATATATAACTATATGCGCCTGTATGTATATATATGCCTAATACATCTCTATGTATATATATACAATCGAGCGAAAGATATTTTTAACGATGAATCAATATCAAGAAGTGGTCGTTTCGATGAACCTAAATCATGTTGAGAAAGAAGTGCAAGAACCTCGACATATTTCGGTACTTGAGAAGGAAATATTCTCAGTGCCGTTTGAAAATAGCGCAAAGAATCAGCAAACCAGTAAATTAATCGTGCACGCCAATATAATTTCTCCTGAAAAATTTTTCCCTCCAAGGTTTTATCATTTCAAGGCAAAAAATATTGGAGGGATATCAACAATAAATAATGTGACGTGTGCGAATTTTCTTGCAAGAGTTTTTTTCCCATCAATTTCCCCCAATAAAAAAATCTTACCTGTTAGACTGAAAATAATTTTATTTTACACAAATAAAAAATGGAAATTACAACAGTATTTTTCGAATTAAATAAAATGTAAATAGGAAAATTAAATGTAAAGTAACTCTAAAGATGAATTAAAATTTTTAATTTCCATTTCTAGCACAAAAAAACCACGTTGTTGAATTTCCATTTTTTTTTCTTATATTGTATTTAACAATTATCGACAAAAACAAGATGTTAATACTGCAGAAGCTCTTTTAGCGTTAGTGAAGCAAAATTAAATTGGAAAAAAGCGGAATAATTGAAAAATGATACAATAGGAAAAAATTCGTTTTCGAGATTCTTTTCTCAAAGCAAAACATCCGCTTCTACCTGTTGGGAAAAATAGGTCCAACCTCTACAATGAATCACTCTTTTGTATTTAATTTTTAAATTTAATTTTCTGAAGCCAAATAGCATTAGAAATCATGGCTTCACACACTGGAAAAACAAAAAAAAAGTGCCAATTGTTTCATTAAACAAACAAAAAAAGAAAGACTAATCAGAAAAAAGTGAAGATTCAATAATCAATTATTATAAGACTCTTTGGAATTTACGATTTTTTCACCGAAAATATTCCCTAAAAGTTTCCACGAATTTACAATTTTAAATAAGCGGCTATTTTCTACAAAATTAGAATTTTATTATCCTTTAATGCAAAGAGTAAAAAATTTTTTAATGCAAAAAAAAAATTAAATAATAACAAAAAAAACATGTTTAAAAAAGAAAAACAAGCCGGCAATTCAGTGAGTGATCGGAGCCGACTCACTCACACTCGGTTGTTATCAAGAGAGGAGGAGGAACAAGAGTGAGAGTAAACGAAATGAAAACGAGTGTGAGTAAGCCAGACGAGGCAGCACCGTGACGAGGCAAGGGGAAAGGAAAAGAAACCGAGAGGGCGAGAGTGACGGACGTGAGAGCAAGAAGGAGGGAATAAAAAAAAAGGCTCTACGAAAGCGAGACAGCAGCATTAACATTTGAGAGGGAAGGAGAGTCGGGAGGTAAATCGGGTAAAGGGGCAAGCACAACGCGACAACAAAGAGTACCGAGTTGACTGTAGAGAATTATAGACCGTATTCGTCTCCTCTCGAAAAAACCACGAGGTGTGCAAACACATAAAAGCAAAGCAAAGCAAAACGAGATAAATAACCAAAAAAAAAGACTCACCAGAATTTTCGGCACCATTCACATCCACCACCAGATCAAGTCGTTGTGTCTGTTGCACTCGTAAATGATTCTGCAACTCAATATTTCCGGTACCATCGTTCGTCAAAATTGTCGATGTCGAATCGCTCGCACTTTCCAGGGTAGGAAGTCCAGCTTCCCCGGTCGCTGCCATTCGGTCCTCAAGCATTCCACCGGATTAAATCGAAACACAAACTGCCAAAGAGGTGTTGTCGTATTTTGCCACACGCGCGCACTTGGCAAAAAAAAAACACCTACGCGAATTTTCGTGGTTAGGAACACCCCTTCGCGGTTAAAATTTTTTTTTTAAAAATCCCTTTCTCCTGTTTACTTTCTCTCTCTCTTTCTCCCTATCCCACGCACCAATTCTCTTTTCTCTCTGTCTCTCCTGTCTTTCACTCCTTTCTGTTCTTTCAATCCTTTCTCTGTCCTCCACACTCACTCTGTCCCTCTCTTGCTCGCGCGCCCCGTCCTCTCGCGAGGGTCACGAAACTGTCACCTCGACGTCAGACGGATATCCGTCCCGTGATACATGTATATGACATCGCACAATCACCACGCGACCCCCGTGTCGATTGTCGTTGGGCCAGCAGAAAAAAAAATCGAACGTTAGACAAATGTAGGTCTGTAGGCCATCTTACACAGGACGGACACTCCCTTAGTTCCTCACTATACCGTCGCGGCGCATTAAACACCAGGGGCGTCTCACCCGTTCATTGTGCCACCGTTCCCTTTTCTAAAACACTTTTCCTTTTCAAACAGCCTCCTTTCTTTATCTATCAACACAAAAATAGAGACAAAAATTTACTTCTCCATCTAAACTAATTTATTGCCTTCAAAACAAAATGCCTTCCAAAAAAAATGTATGCCTTCCAAAAATCACTATTCTACAAATGCTAATTGCAAAAAAAAAACAATTTTGCACTCGCTCTTGCCCTTCCCCCTTTTCAAGCTACATTTATATTCATTCATTTATAAATAAAAATCATCAAAAAACTTCCCGAGCTAAATATGCATTTTTTTTCAAACATTTTAATTACCCGATGATTCATAAACTGGTTCCCAAAAGGTCAATTATTTACACTGCCTGGAGAAACTTCTCCTTTTTTTTTAAACAAAGAGAGACAATCGAAAAGAATTCCAATTAACAGAAGTAAATTTGGCAAGTTTCCCTATAGATAATAAATCTCGGAAAGCTATTTAAAAACTTTCACTTTTTCGTCGCCGGTATTTTTCTAATTAAAAAAAAAGAACTCCTTTTAAGAGTTCAGAAAAATATTCTCATTCTGGAGAAATAAAGGAAAATATCCCCCAAAAAAAAAATTTAATGTCCGGAAAAAAAGTAACATGCAACGGCTTTAATCAAGTTTAATGAAATAATAAGATGAAAAGAAAGAGAAAGGAAGAGAGAGTGATGGCGCGCCCCCTCCCCTTCCCTCGATAAACAATGAAATTACAAACTGCGCGGGTTCCGCGAATTTGAGGTTACGTTACTGATTAACCTGTATGCCACGAAATGTCACAAAAAGACGCAATTCATTTGGATTTTTCCACTTATTTCCATAAATACCTGAGAAAATATTAAAATTAGATTATAATTCAATCATTGGTGAGATGTGAAATTGTTTGGAATATAAAGTTTTTGGAGTTTAGTTGAAGCGGGGGAAAAAAAAACACCTTACCTTTCTCCACATCCCATGCTATACCGGCGACACAAAAGAAATTGATATTCTTTAAGTAGGTCACGTGCCTCAACGTCTGCCAGACTGTTTATCAGGCTTTTTTTCTATCGCACGTTGCATAATTCGTTGTAAATAACTTCAATAGACATAACTGAATTGGAAAAAAAACACCTTCATTTTAACGTAATAACGATGCAAACAACAATCGGCAAAACTAGCCATAACTGCGCTACAGTTATCTATAGCTAACAGTTTGCACTTTTATTCAAAATGGCGCCAAATTCAAATCGATTGTAAAATACTACAAAAGTCCTTTTTTTCGCTAATTAGAAGCAAAATTTCCATTTTTTAGCAAAAAAAAAATAAATAAATAAATAAAGAAAAATAAATAAAACGGAAATATCTATTCTTGAATTAAGTTCGCAAAAAAAACTCGAGGAAGGGCGCCAAATTTAAATATTAATAAAAAAGCAATTTTTTATTAATTTTTTTCATTAAATATTTTTTTTAGTGTTAAGAAAAATAAATTAAAACCCAATATCTATTTTTAAATTAAGTTTGCAAGCAAATTCGAGGGCGTCAAATTTAAATATTAATAAAAAAGCAATTTTTTTATCAATTTTTTTCATTAATTATTTTTTTTTTAGTGTCAAGAAAAATAAATTAAAACCAAATATCTATTTTTAAATTAAGTTTGCAAGCAAATTCGAGGGCGTCAAATTTAAATATTAATAAAAAAGCAATTTTTTTATCAATTTTTTTCATTAATTATTTTTTTTTTAGTGTCAAGAAAAATAAATTAAAACCAAATATCTATTTTTAAATTAAGTTTGCAAGCAAATTCGAGGGCGTCAAATTTAAATATTAATAAAAAAGCAATTTTTCTTCTATTGAGAGAAAAACGAAATAAAGAATTTTTTTTCTTGTAAAATTATTTATTTAATATAAGAATTCTGTTGTTTCTTTTTAAAAATTACGAAATAGACGGTTTTCGAAAGATTAAAAATAAAAAAATAACTTACATTATTCGTATATATAGGCCGATAAAAAAAGTGTGTTCAAATAAACAATTTCGACGTTGAATATTCCGCAGTTTAATACAGCTGGAAATTTTAAATTGATTCATAATTACAAAATTGAATAAATAAATATTGAAAAAAAATTTGAAAAGGGGCAAATTTACAAGTTCAGTGAAAAAATAAAGAAAAATACGAAAATAAAAAAAGAAAAATAGGGAAAGAAAGGAAAAATACGAAAGTAAAGAAGAAAAATAGGGTAATGAAGAAAAATACGAAAAGAATAATAGAAAAAAAATTAGAAAAGAAAAAAGAAAAGTAGGAGAAAAAAAGAAAAATACGAATAGAAAAATAGAAACAAAAATTAGAAAAGAAAAATAGAAACAAAAATTAGAATAAAAAAAAAGAAAAATAGGAAAAAAAGAAAAATAGAAACAAAAATTAGAAAGGAAAAAAGAAAAATAGAAACAAAAATTAGAAAAGAAAAAAGAAAAATTTGGAAAATAAAATTCAATAAATATTTACTCTAAATATTGGGACAAAATTTGATTTATTTAAAAAGATTAATTTCATTTCAGAAAAGAATAGAATAGAAAGTTTGTTATTTTTTCGGTTTACGTGGTCAACGGGGGATTAGGATATTTTTCTACCTGAACGAGAACGGAGGGACACTTGATCGCAATTTCACCTGCAGAGAATATTTTGCAACACCAGCTAGAATATTATAGTTCTATGGGACCATTATTGCAATATGTTTAAGCAGACCGATATTATTATGCATGACGAGTCTTGCTTTTCAACTTGAATAGATATATCAGCTATTATAAACGCAACAGTCTGGAAGTCAATTATCGGTGAATCAAAAGCTCAAACTTTTCGTCACCTCTCTCAAGCCAAATTGTTTCCCTTCCTCTCCCTGCGTTTCCTGGCACCTAAAAAAGTAATATTTTAGAAGAAATGAATTATTTACCTAATATTTATTTTATACGATAATTCTTTATTCTCTTTTTTGTTCATTATTATTATTATTATTATTATTATTATTATTATTTTATTATTAATTATTATTTTATTATTTTATTATTAATTATTATTTTATTATTCATATTTTTATTATTCATATTTTAATTATTATACTTTTTACCATCATTTGCATTATTATTCTTATTATCAATTTTTATTATTATTTTATTATTACTATTTATTCTTTTTTTAATAATATAGAACAAAATTCCATCTAATATTAGTAAATTAATATTCAAATTACTATTATTTTTATTACGAATAATATTGTAGAGAATTTTCTTTCATTAAAATTATTAAAAAAATAGATTAATGTTAAAATAAATTTGTTGTGCGAATTTTCTGGAAATCTATGTACCTTTCTTTTTGGTGTGAGACCAGCAAATTGAACAATAAGTCATTATGAATGTTTTCCTTTTTCAGTTGACATTTTGGGATCATGGACCTAGCACCCCAGGATTCTTTCTCGCCAGGACGAGGTACCTGCAGGACAATTATATTTTATAACAGTCATCATTATAGTTTTTGTCATGTTTTTGAATGACTTTCAAAATCGTAAATTTTGGGTATATCATAACAATAATAGTATTACAAAAATTAATATATTATTAATAATATAATTTAAAACTATTAAATCATTGGTCAGTAACAAATAAATCTTATAATTATTATATTAATTGTTAAATACTAATTGTTAATAAAATCTTAAATTTTAGGTATATAATAACAATAATAGTATAATAATAATTTATACATTATTAATGATATAATTGAAAACTATTAATTCATTGATCAATAACAAATAAATCAATTAATCATTATATTAATTGTTAATAATTAATCATTATTTAGTCATTTTTAAATATTCTTTTTCGGATAATAATAGTAAAATTAGTTAATTAATATATTAATAAATAAGAATTATAGTATAATTATAATAATAATAATAATAAGAATAAGAATAATAATAATAATAATAAGAATAAGAATAATAATAGTAATAAAACAATACAAATAATAATTATTGTCAAATTAATTTTACGAGTTCTTTAACCGAATGTAATTAATAATAAGCAATAATAATTAATAATAATTGAATTTATTTGACAAAATACTTAAAAAAGGACGTAAAAATACTGGAACAATAAAAATTATTATAATAATAATTTAAATAACATTAATAGTAATAATAAAAATAAAAAATACTTTATAATTTTTTTTTACCGCAGAATTGAGGAATTTGTCCATTCAAATAGTTCAAGTGACCATTTTCCTAATTTCCATAAATTTATTGTAAAAGACATCTGAGAATATTATTTCTCCTCTTTCCTATATATTTTCTCGATATATTTTTATTTCCGGTTGGAGCGAAATTTCTGAAAAAGAGAAAAATTATTACTAGTTCGAGTTTAATAAATTAAAACTTTAAGTTTCAGTGAATAATGTTTTAAATAAAATTTTTGTACAATTGTTGAAGTATTATTTCGGCAAAAAAGAAAAATTATAGCATAAATATTCGAGTTTAATTTTAAAATTGGCACTTTCAGTGAAAAAATTATAGTATAAATATTCGAGTTTAATTTTAAAATTGACACTTTTAGTGAAAAAATTAAAAAATTGGCCGTTCATTCATTATAGATAAATATGCAAATTGTTTTGGAATTTATATAGACAATGGCTTTTAAAATGACACTATATATGCAACTTCTAACACTTCTATTTATCTTATAGCACTTTCTTATCTGTTTATTTTCACTATTTTATTTCGCTATCAACATTAAGCTTATCAATATTTTTGTTTACTCTACAAATCTATTTAAAATTTCTCCCATACATTTTGATAAACTTGTGCAAATAAAATTAATATTATTTTAGCAAATCTGATAAAATTGTAATTATATACGAGGAGGAAATAAATTGAAAAATATAAACAAAGCCAGACTTACCAATTTAGTTTCCTGCAAAAAAAGTAGATTTGGTAACTTTTTCTTTTTGAGATTTTGCTTTACAATTTGCAGTCGAATTTTCCCATTTTTTACAATTTTTGTATGTGAATCTAACACGATAGTTGTAGCAATAAACAATTTAATTAAAAAGTATCATTTGCTTTCGAATAACTTTCACGTAAACTAACGAAAACAAATTCAGTAGCAGACGACATTTTGCTTAGTTCCAAACTTTCACGTTGTGGCGCTGCAGTCTTAAGCCTGCAACATTTGTCTGTGTACTGCGCCTTATACCACTTTATGTATTCAATGCTAGCAGCTGTCGTCACTTTTGTGCCTTTTTGTGGTTTTTGTAAATAAATAGTGGTTGTGAATATTAAAAATGCAAAACTTGTACGTGTATTGCAAAATACGTTCTACATTATGCGATTGATAATTTAATGCCTCTAATGTTTAATATGCAGAGAATATTTTTTTAAATTAAAAGGATACACCATCTGTAAGATTGAGGTTAGTTTTTATTTTCTTTTATTTGTTCTACATTCTTTGTTTATAATTTTCTACACTTGCTATTTTTATCATTTTCATTGTTATTCTTTCACTATCAGATAATACTTATAACTCTCTACGTGCATATTTTCAAGTATGCATCGAATTACTCGGGTTTCTTCGATTTTTCATTATATTTTAAATCCAATCAACTTTACGCGTATATATACAATATGAAAAAATGCAGAATGATAATTTCATTGTACTACAATAATCGACATAATTTTTTAATAATGGAAAATTTGGTTAAATAAATGTTTTTGTTTTAGCGGAAAAATGTCAAACTCAGAATCCGGCGTTGGTTGTGTTAGTGAGGTAACACTTGCTATTAGTAAAGCAAAAAATTTACAAGGTGGTTCACTTCGAGCTTTGGATAGTCCTGATTCTGATTTATCGGGTCATTCAAATTCGTTTACAGTACAAAGCTTTAATTATCCGGAGGAGGCGAATTTAAATGGCAATCCGGAATCGTTTCAAGGACCAGTTTTGGCTGAAGACTTAAGAATACCTATCGTTGGATATGAAGTTATGGAAGAGAGGGCCAGATTTACAGTAAGTTGATAAAGTTTACAATAGTAATAGTAATTACGGATTTGTAGTTAGAAAAATATTTTTTTGATAAATTTTAATAATTTTCATTTGGTTAAAATTTGTTTTTGTCAGGTTTACAAATTAAGAGTAGAATTAAAGGGTGGAGATTGTTGGTTCGTTTTTCGTCGTTACACTGATTTTGTTCGATTGATGACACAATTGCGAAGGCAAAAAATTCCAATAGCTCATTTAACATTACCTCGGAAAAAATGGTTGGGCGATAATTTTGCTCCGAGTTTTCTTGAAGAGCGAATACGTGGTCTTCAGACTTTTGTCAACGGATTATTAAGTTCATCGGAACTTTTATTGGCTCCATGTGTTCGAGAATTTTTCTGCCTTGATGAGCCTCCAACATTGTCCGACACTGTCGAAGAATCAAGAGTAAGTTCAAAAGTTTATCAAATTTATTTTAATTTCTCAATTTAAAATTAAAACTGAAATTTACGATTTTCAAAACAAAAATTAGATTCAAATGAAACAAATACACCAATCAAATGAAAGAAAATTACTAATCAAATGAATCAAAATTTACAATCAAATGAAACAAACATACAATTAAAGAAAACTAAATTTACAATTAAAGGAAACTAAATTTACAATTAAATAAAACTAAATTTACAATTAGACGAAACTAATTTTACTATTAAATGAAACAATATATTGAAAATTAAAAAAAGATCAATTCACTAATTAGAAAAAATTTTTTAAGGCTATTTTTGAAGCTCTCGAGGATACGATATATCAACTGAGACAACAGTTGAGAGAAAAAGAGGCTGCCCTCGCTTTAGAGACAAATCTCAATAACGAACTTCGTAATAATTTTCAAAAATTGTTACAGTAAGTAAAAGTCGACTTTTTAAATGAGTTAAAAAAAAATGCTTAGCCTCACAGCAGTCTCTATTTTCAGAGAAGCAAAATTATGTTCAAAATGCAATGAACCAATTTAAAAGAAAAAATCACAAGACGTCTTCCTATTCGATTATCAAGAGAGCGATAACTAAAGGTCATTAGACGAAAATTTCAACCTTGAGCAACAAAGCCAATAAGCGTGAGACAACAGAATGAATGTGAGTGTGACTATTTTATTAATATATTTAAATATAAAGAACAATCACTAATATTTTTCTTGTAAAAAAAAAGAAGAAAAAAAAGCAAACGATGTAAATATTATATTTTTTATGATAAAAATTCTCATCGTATTATAAGAATCCAAAATGATATTGATCTGTAAATATATTTTTGAAAATTGTCTTTAGAATTTATAACAATTCTAAAAAGGAAAAAAGTGAAAAAGAATAATTTTGTAAATCGAGAGAAGAACATTTTTTCAAAAGATTTTCTTTACGATCTAATCAATTTTGAAATGATACTAAAAGGCAATTGCTACAGTTTGTGTAGATAAGCCCGTGGCCTTTAATAATCCTATTAAGCAATTAGAGAAAAACTTGAGTTAAAATTGTTTCAAGAATATTTCGAAAAACTATTTTTTAAAGACACCTGCAAACAATTTGAAACAAAAGTTATGTAAACGTTTTTAAAAGACAAAAAATTTAAATTAGAAGACTGATAATTGAAAACAAGCAAAATTAAATCTTCGCTAGACTTATTTGAGTCTTAAAATTAAATTTTATTTTTAACTAAAAATTTTTAAAATTGCTTTAGAGAAAGAATATTTTTTTAAATTAGTACAATTTTTTTATTTTTTATTTATTTATATATTTAGAAATATTCTATTGAATTAAAAACTATATTTACACGATTGGCGAAAAATTAGATTTATACAAAATTTATTTTAAAAAAGCCTACTCATGTGATGAAACTACGAAAAAGCTTGATTTTGAATCTCTGGCGATTGAGGAAACGAAAATACAAAAACATCACAAAAAAAAGTAAATAGTGATATTTTGTAAAATTGTCCAATTTATAATTTTACAAAAATATATAGTGACAATGTTCCTAAAGTTTCGAACGTTCAAATGAACGACATTTTTTTTCCTTCTAATTTGTATTTTATTTAAAAAAAAATATTTCCTTAGATTAAAACAAATTAATTCTAAACTAAATGTTCTTTAATTTCAATTATTTTTATTGTTTTTTATGGCAATTTTAAAAAAATACTTTCTTTAAAATACTGAAGGTGAAAAACAATTTTGTTCATTTAAACGTTCGAAACTTTAGCTCTATTAGTGACAAAAAAAATTATATATATTTATATTTTGTCGCCTGTTATATTTAAAGAAAAATGAGCACTTTATTTAATTGTTAACTAATGATATAAGTGTACTTCGGTTTTGATCAAACCGCGCCAATAATGATCTGATATGAATTTTTACGAAGCTACGATTGTCATTTTTATTAATAAATAAGAAAATCGTTTCACTTAATATTTTTTTTTTAAATACGGTGAAACTTATTTACTATATTGTAGTTTATAAAACTATATTTTTCAGGGTTAAAGTTATTGAATAAACTCTTTATACAAAACAAAAAGAAAATGTCGAGAAGTGTTTTTAATTCTTCTTTGTATTTTTTTTTTGTTTAAAGTTTTTTGCGAAATAATTCGTAAAAAAAAATATGTACATTTCAAGGTTTTGTAAAAAAAAAAAAAAACAGCTCATCATAACTGGAGTAGAAGTCATCACTTCACAATAATGTTTTTCCTATTCGATGAAAAATTGGAAATTATTCTGAATAAATATTCAGAATCATAGAATTCGTAATATTCAATCATAGTAATTTTTTATTTCACTGTTTGGCAGATTTGATTTTTCTCCTGAGTAGGTAGAATCTCTTTTTTTTGATTCTGCGTGTCGCTTTCCTCCTCGGGTGGAACCACTAAGCACAAGATTTGCACCAAATAGGTGAGTTTTTCTGAAAGAAAATATAATTTTGGAAATTTTAATTTTAATTTTTATTTTTATTTTAAAATTGAAAATTGAAAATTCAAAATTCAAAATTCAAAATTAAAATTAAAAAACTGATAATTAATAATTTATTGTAATTTTCTAGAATTGAAGAATACCTGAGAAGTTATTCTTGACTTTCTTGAATACGAAAAAATGGTAGATTCCAACGCCGATGAAAATGAAGCCAACAGCGAAGAAATATTTCGGCGATGGCTCCTTGATGATTGGAGCAAGAACTAAAAATATTGCAATAAATAGAACTAGCCAGGGAATGGCAATGGGAACAGCGTAAGGTCTCTGAACGTCAGGTTTCGTCTTCCTCATGATAATAAGCGCGATCATTGCCAAACCATAAAAGACCCAGGTGAGAAAACTCGCGAATTCAATTAATTCAATGATATTTCCCATTAGGATGCAAAAGAATGCAAGGATTCCCTGAAGAGCAACAGCAGCGGCCGGTGTCATTCTACTGTAATGCACAAAGCTGAAAAATCTCGGAACATGTCCCTCGCGTCCGGCGACATAACACAATCTTGAAACACTAAATTGAAGACTCAAGCAACATCCAAAAGTGGAGAAAGCAACACCCAAGGGAATGGCAATCGCAAGCCAAGGAGGCAGAACTTTATTAGCCCAAGTGACTGCAACGGCATTCGATGAAATCATTTCCGAAATCGGCAAAACCGACATGTACATCAAATTCATCGTCACATAGAGTAATGTAATCGCAGGTACGGCAATTAGAATACTCCGAAGAATATTAATTTCAGGTCTCTTCACTTCTTCGGTGACTATTGTCGCCGATGTCCAACCATCGTACGCCCAAAGACCGCTGTAGAACGCCAGGGCAATATTTCCCGGCGACGTTGTTGTTCCGCTGAATGGATTATTCAATAACTCCGTGTGTCCATTCGCCAACCAATAAACACCGCCGGCGATTATTAAAAGGCACGCCGCTACTTTGAGAATAGTGCAGGCATTCTGAATTTTCACGTAAAGTTTCACGCTACTTAAATTTATGTATGTGACGATTGCGAGACCCATGATGGCTATTAATTTTTTCAGCATTTGCATCGATTCGGGAGAAATTGCTGGCAGAAGGGTGATGAAGGGCTGAATTGAGTAGTCGGCGAATGTGAGAATAACAACGGCCACTTCTGCTGGACGGAGAATTGTCACGTACACCCAGGAGCAGATGAATGATGGTAATTGTCCAAAGTAGGCGTGTAGTGGTCCAAAGGCATCGATGAAGTACGCGTATTCGGCGCCTGAACGTGGAACTACTGCACTCAATTCGGCGAAAGCTAGAGCGCCGAGCAGTGACAGGAAACCGCACACCATCCAAATTATTAGACAAAACCCTATGGATCCTGATCGTTCGAGGGCACTTGTCGGTGATACGAAAATACCCGAACCTGTAAGTTTAAAAAAGCAAAAGTTTTCACTAAAGACGAGTATTGAGAAAAAAAAGAGAAAATTGGAAACAGACCAGGCAGCTTTGGAAAATATTTCTTCTTATTCTTGGATTGATTTTGCAAACATTCTCTACTTCAGTAAAAATTTTTTCACTTTCAAAAAAACAATTTTTTAGAATAATTTCCTAGAGGAATTTGGAAATTTTTTAGAAATTCATGTTCTAAATTTACTAAAGACGAGTATTTAAAAAAATAAAATTGAAAAGAAAACAAAATTCCCTCTAAAAAATTGTAGGCAAATTAAAATTGAAAATCTGACTAAAATTAAATAAAAATTCTCTATTTCGAGTATTTAAAAAAATAAAATTGAAAAGAAAACAAAATTCCCTCTAAAAAATTGTAGGCAAATTAAAATTGAAAATCTGACTAAAATTAAATAAAAATTCTCTATTTCACTCTAATTTTTTCACTTTCAATAAAACAATGTTTTAGATTACTTTTCAAAGGAATTTTGCAATTTTTTAGAAATTAATTTTCTAAATTTACTAAAGACGAATATTTAGAAAAAAAGAAAATTGAAAAGAAAACAAAATTCCCTCTAAAAAATTGTAGGAAAATTAAAATTGAAAATCTGACTAAAATTAAATTAAAATTCTCTATTTTACTCTAATTTTTTCACTTCCATTAAACCAATTTTTTAGATTAATTTTCTAAAGGAATTTTGCAATTTTTTAAAAATTAATTTTCTAAATTTACTAAAGACGAGTATTTAGAAAAAAAGAAAATTGAAAAGAAACCAAAATTCTCTCTAAAAAACTGTAAGCAAATTAAAATTGAACATCTGACTAAAATTAAATTAAAATTCTCTATTTTACTCTAATTTTTTCACTTTCAATAAAACAATTTTTTAGATTAATTTTCTAAAGGAATTTTGCAATGTTTTTAGAAATCAATTTTCTAAATTTTCCAAAAACGAGTATTTAAAAAAAATAAAATTAAAAAGAAACGAAAATTCTCTCTAAAAAATTGTAGGCAAATTAAAATTGAAAATCTGACTGAAATTAAATTAAAATTCTCTATTTCACTCTAATTTTTTCACTTCCATTAAAACAATGTTTTAGATTAATTTTGTAAAGAAATTTTGCAATTTTTTAGAAATTAATTTTTTAAATTTACTAAAGACGAGTATTTAGAAAAAAAGAAAATTGAAAAGAAACCAAAATTCTCTCTAAAAAATTGTAGGAAAATTAAAATTGAAAAACCGGCTAAAATTAAATTTAAATTAAATTTAAATTAAATAAAAACTGAATTAAAAGCGAATTTTAATTTTAAATTTATTAATTATTACAATTATTCATATTTTCTGGAAATAAATATACAAACATCTGTTCTCGTACAAATATTTCAACAATACGTACACGATAAATTTTAATCACACAAGGAAACTGTTTCCAATAATAAATTAAATTCCTTCAATACACTGATAGAAAGACAGAAAAATTTTTAATGATATGAAATAATTCAATGTAAATTATTAAAATTACAATCTTAAAATTAGAAACTTAAAAGTACAACATTAAAATTAAAACATTTAAATTAAAAGTATTAAATGAATTAAAATTTAAATATATTTAAATTATTAGAATTGAAATTTTGAAAACTTAAAAATAAAAATACTATAATCGAGAATATAATTAAAATATTAAAAATGAAATTTTGAAAACCTGAAAATAAAAATACTAAAATCAAAATAAAAATATTAAAATTGAAATTTTGAAAACTTAAAAATAAAAATACTAAAATCGAAAATATAATTAAAATATTAAAATTGAAATTTCGAAAATCTGAAAATAAAAATATTAAAATTGAAATTTTGAAAACTTAAAAATAAAAATACTAAAATCAACAATATAATTAAAATATTAAATTTGAAATGTTGAAAGCCTAAAAATAAAAATACTAAAATCAAAAATTAAATTGAAAATAAAATTAAATCGTCAGAAAAAATATAAAAAGTAACATTTAGTTTTCCAAAATTTCCGTAATTGTCAGTTTAGTAATTAAATTAAAATTTTCAGTTTAGTAATTGTAAATAATTGAAATTTTTCGAATAAAATTATTATTCAAATTTACAATAATTTTCATCATTCATTTGCTGATTTGCATCATTTCTATTTTTTAGTGGAAATAATATAATGTAAATATACGTTTGTAAAAAGCAAAAAAATAAAAAAAAATTTATAGTAGCCAAATTGAAAAGAGATTAAAAGGATTAGAAAAGTGTAAATAAATATGACGTCATAGAAAAAATTCGTCATTGTCTAGGGAAAGCATTGGAATTATTTAATATCATTGAATTTTAAGGTCGCTAATGAATGAAACTTTTTTACAATTAGTTTTGCATGTAATTATTCCACTTGAAATTAAATGTTGCCTTGGTCTTATTTTCAATCACTTTTTTTCATAAATTGCATATATTTTAAATTAAGTTTATTATTTACAACTTTTATTGTTATTATTAATATTATTGACATAATCATTACTTTTCTCGTTAATAATAATTTATTATCACTATTATCACTATTATTATTATTACTATATTATTATTATATTATTAATATTTATTTATTATTATTATTATTATTATTTTTATTATTATTATTATTATTATTTTATTATTATTTTGTTATTATTACTGTTTTTTAATTTTTATTTATTAAAATATTTTCAAAAAATCAAATATAAATTAAAACGACTAAATAATTGGGGCATTTGAATATTTAACTTTTTAATAGAATTGAATCGTGCAACTAAGTTTAAAATTACCATTAATTGATTTATGTTAAATTGTCATTTTATTTTTAAAGTTAATAAAAATTTTTAATTAAAATATTGAAAAGAATTTTGAAGAAGACAAAAAATTGAAAATTAATAATTTTGAATTGTAATGAATTTTTATTTAAAAAAAAATTAAAAATTTGTTATTCATTAAGAAAAAAATATTTTTTTTTATCATTACTCTATAAAATGTTGTAATCTCTGTTAGTAGACGGTAGCAGTTATTTAATCCACGTGGGAAAAATTTACGAACATAATTTGTTATAGCAAGATTGTCACTCTTGAGTGAAGCTTATTAAATATTTCGTCAAGCTTTGTATGAATCGTGCCCTAGAGAAATGATTTAAGTTCCTCCTTAATCTGTTACTTGAGCTTATCTGAGCTAATCTAATGTGAATCACTTCCTATGCATTAATTATTGCATTAGAAAATTATTCTATATATTTTATTTTTATTAACAATTTTTTCTATTTCGTTTACTTTACTAATTTTATTAATTTTTTGTTTATTTATTAATTTTCCAAGTATTTGAATTAATAATTTACATTAAATTTAATGGAGAAAATTGAATTTGACAGAAATTCTAATTTTTGAAAATGAATAAGAATTTTTTTTTTGTTCTGAGTATTTATTAATTATTTCATATTGATGAATTAAATAAAATATTTAATAGTTGTGTCTGAAATTTTTACCTAAAGTTAAACATTATTAATTAATTTATTAATTGTTTATTTAAATGAGATTAATATTTATTGATGTATGAAAAAATATTTATATAATAAAAATAAATGATTTGGCTGAAAGGTTACAAAGTCGAATGAAATATATTCCGTGCAGTTAATAAATTAATTTAATTAATGACTAAAAGGTTATAGAGTTGAATGTATGATATTCCGTGCAGTTAATAAATTAATTTAATTAATTAGCATTTAGTAGAGATGAAAAATAATTAAATGTATATTAATAATTTTAAAATACATAATAATAATTTATTATTTATTTTTAATAATAATAATAATTATAATAATAATAATAATAATAATAATAATAATAATAATAATAATAATAATAGTGATAATAATTATAAAAATAATAATAATAAGAAAAACAATTGATTAAAAAAATAATTAATACAGAAATTGTTTTCGTTGAAAATGTTAGATAAAGTGGAAAAATTAAATTTCTTTTTTATTAATTTAATTTTATATCAAACTTAAGGAATGTTAATTTCCAAACAATCGACGTGAGGATCGCACGTGTAGTAATGCTTATAAAAAATCTCACCTATCATTACAGCAACAATTAAACTCACTGCACTAAACAAGCCTAATTCCCTTTTTAGGCCCACTGTTTCCTTCTTTTCATTATTAACCGCTGTCATGATTAATTTTTTTAAAATTTATTTTCTATCTTTCATAAATAAAAAAAAATTAAATTTATTTACAATTCTTTTTTACAAAAATTAAGTATTTAAAATAACTGTATTTAATTTCAAATTATAAATTAAATTATATTTTCCTAGTGGAATTAAAATTAAACACGATTTGTAAAGTTTTACATTCGAAAATAAATATTTTTACATTCAACAGTAAATAATTTAACATTCGAAAATAAATAATTTAACATTCGAAAATAAATAATTTTACATTCGAAAATAAATATTTTCACATTCAAAAATAATTGTTTTGATATTTAAATAACAACTATGTACATTTACATTTATTTAATAAAATATTTTATTTACATTTATTTATTTACTAAAACAATTTAATAACTAAACAAATTTTCTAATTTAATTAAAATTTTCTATTAAAAATATATGTTTTTTTTTAATATCTCTTTTTTAAAAAATATTATTCTTAAGAATAACAAATTGTAACTCTGTATATAGTTTAATGCTGATTTAACATTTTAAATGATTTTATGTTATCATTATCCGATAGTAATTAAAAATAATTATCATTGTATCGCATGTTGAAATTAATGGTATTTTTTTCAATTGATTTTCAGTGAGCCGAGAAAATTCGATAGATAAAAAAAACGAAATAAAAAGAAATGACAACGAACTTGTTCATTCAACATGCAAGAAGAAACTAAACGTCTTGTATAGAATTGACACCGCAAGTGTAAGTAAAATATCCCACTGCTTTACGTATACGATCTTCATTAGTGTTAAGTGATAACTCAAGTTCTTATATTTATTCTCAAATTAGATTATTAGTTTTGACTTTAACGCTTAATATTATCTAAATGGGCCAGTTCGAAATTTATAGAAAAAAAAAATTTCATTCGTGTCTTATTTAATTTTTTTCCATCTTTTATTTTACTCTATTTGGATTTTTTTATTTTTTTTCATTAATTTATGATAATAAAATAGTAAAAAAAGATAATTATTGATAATAATAAAAAAGTAATAATAATAAAATAGTAATAAAATAGTTATAATAAATATAATAAAAAAACAATAATAAAAATAGTAAAAAATATTTATTATTAAGAATAATAAAATAGTTAATAATAAATATTATTATAATAATAGAAATAATAAAAATGGTAATAAATAATAATTATTATAACTAATAATAATATAAATAAGAATAAAAAAATTAATATTTTTCTTTCTTTGAACTTTTAACAATTATGAAGTAATTTTAAATTAGATTGAAAATCAAATTAATGATTTAGAATAAATTTGAATTAAATGTATAATTCAATTTTTTTTGTATTTTATATGTTTAGTTCAATTTTTTTAAATTTATTTTAATTTAATTTTTATATAAATACAATTGCACGCTAATAATATAACAATATTTTTTTTAATCATTATGAAAGAAGATTTTGACTTTATCAGAAAAATTTTTTTAATTGTGTTTGAAAATTTTATTTTATAATTTTTTATACAGTTGATTTTTTTAATAAATTTTTAGTTTAATATTCTAAACAATATTTTAGTATAATGTGACTATTCATTTATTTATTATTGTTATTATTATTAATATAATTATTTTATTTATAACAATAATAATAATAATAATAATAATTATCATCATTTGTAAACATTTGTTTTGTAATTTATTTGAATTTGAATTTTATTTGAATATATTATACAATTATAATATTATAGTAATTATTATTCTTATATAATTATAAAATAATAATAATAATTATTATTATCATTTGTAAACATTTGTTTTGTAATTTATTTGAATTTGAATTTTATTTGAATTTGAATTTTTTATACAATTATAATATTATAGTAATTGTTATTCTTATTATAATTACAATATTATAGTAATTTTTATTCCTATATAATTATTAAAAAATAATAATAATAATTATTATTATCATTTGTAAACATTTGTTTTGTAATTTATTTGAATTTGAATTTTATTTGAATTTGAGTTTCTTATAGAATTATAATATTGTAGTTATTATTATTCTTATTATAATTACAATATTGTAGTAATTTTTATTCGTATATAATTATAAAATAATAATAATAATTATCATCATTCGTAAACATTTGTTTTGTAATTCATTTGAATTTCCCGCCGCTGTGTTCACGCAGAACACAAGCTGCGCCGTAGAAATTAAAGATGGCGTCCTTTCTCGCAATTACGATCGCAGACAACGCAAAGTTTCTTCAGTTTTAATCAATTTTAACATAATTAGATTTTACCTAAAGTATTTTTTAGTAATTCAGTAGTGAATTGCAATAATCTGGATGTGAAATATCGTTGGATTTGAGGTAATTAAAGTAATATTTGATAAAATTTTGCGTATTTCGATGCGATGTGAGTAAACTCCGCATCGTAGAGTTAGAGATTCAAGACAAAGAAAAATCGTTTGTTTTACATTATTTTTGGTTTTAAATGCAAGATTTTTATTCGAAAATGGATAAATTATTCTTTTCTTTGTTCTTTTTTTGATAAAAATTACAAATAAAATGTATATATATATATATATGCATGTCTCGCGCATGCGCAGATACACGACGCTCCGAAACGTATTCAAGATGGCGTCACCGCGTGCAAGAAGCACATCGCAGTCGTAGTTTTTTCACTTTTTTCCCATTATATATTCGTCTTAACTAGTTTTGTTTTGCAATTTTCCCTTTCTTTTACATATTTAATGGTGAATTTTAATGAGCTGGACTTAAAATGGCATCGGATGTAAGGTAAAATTTCACATATTTTAATGGTGAATAAAATGCATTGTCAATACATTGGGCATTGTAGTGTTTGCAAAAAAACAAAGAAGCATCATGCATTTCACATTATTTCTCTCATTTTCGTTATTTTTGACAATAGTTTTTTTGTTTTATTTGATAAAATTGCTATTTTACCATTGTCGGAGTTTAATGCTTCTGCGCGTGCGCGCGAATGAAAACAAGATGGCCGCCCAGTGAAAGATTTCAGTCAGTTGCCTTTGTTAGCGAAATTCATTGTAATTATTATTATTAAAGTAGTCGTTTTTTAAAGATTTGCTATTTATTTTAGAGATAAAAAACGTTTAAAACTGAATTATAATGTATTAAAAGTGCAAATTGGTAAAAAAAAGAATGATGTACAACCAACCTTGACTTTCATTACAATTTTCGTGTAAACAAAGGAATTTGATTGTTCAGTTTAATAGCATTGTTAAAACTACTACAAGTAATTGGTAATTTTCTTTTTTTCGAAGTTTAAAAATGAAGAATGCTTACAAGAAGAAAATATTTACCGAATTGTGCAAAGTTTGGTAATTTTTCGAAAAAGTGAGGTTATGTTCGGACAGAAATCGAACAATTTTTTCGATTCTACTACTTTGAATGATTAAATAGACGTATTGCGGAAAGCCGCGGAAAATATTCGTCATTAAAATTGATAAAATCGTAAATTTCGTTCAAAAGTTCCTAAAAAAAATAGCAAAAATTTTTTATTATAGAAAATTTTTGTAGATTAATAGCAAAAATTATATTTTTTCACTTCTTCTGATTAATAAATTCATGTCTGTTGGTAAATTCCAGGTGACAATGGATGACACAAGACAAATGTATCCAGAAGAGGACGATACTAATTTTTACTTTGAATCGGATCATTTGGCGTTGAAGGGAAACAAGGACTACACGTCACTTCTCAAAACAATTGTGATACTCGAAGCACAAAGATCACAGGCGATTGCAGATCTTGACAAATTAGCAATATGTCGTTCCGAGGCAATTAAAGATCCAATTTCGTTTGTTGCAAAATTACAAAATGGCGATGGCGCTGAATTTCCGGGCCCACAGACAATTGCGGAAATTCCTTTCGTCGATTGGTCGCAGTACAATGTAGCCACACCGGATATGAAACTACGACCACAGACGCGACAAGGAAATGTCACTACGAGATCTAATGTTAAAGTCGAATTCGAAGACTCGAAGGTAATTTATTTATTTAAAACTGCGAAGTGCAATAATTAAAATTTTATAGTTTAGAGAAAGAAAAATTAATGAGACAAGTAATTGTATTTAAAATTTTTAAATAATTTTCAGATATTAGTCAGGGGTCGTGCGTTTGATGAAAGTAAACCCGAGACTTTCAATCAACTATGGACTTTCGAGGAGCAAAAACGATTGGAGGAACTTTTAGTAGAATATCCTCCGGAAGAAGTGGAAATGCGACGCTGGACCAAAATCGCCAATGCTTTAGGTAAAAAAAGCCTAATTTATTAAAAGCCCCATATTATTAAAATTTTTCTGAAAATAATTGAATTTCGAATGAAAAATTTTATTATTTATAAAGATTATTTAAATTTTGCCTGGAATTTTTGACAATTTTTGAATATAATTGGATTTTTGTTGTAGAATTATGTTACTTTTGAAAATAATCGAATTCTTGAGGTTTCCAATAATTTTCTTATTAATAATAAACGTAATGAAGAAAATATTCTAATAATTATAAATTGAAAGTTAAAGTACATAATTTTTAATAAACTGAGTATAGAATTTGAACCGTATAAAAAACCAATTGGAAATTTAAAAAAGAAAATATTCTAATAATTATAAACAGAAAGTTAAAGTGTTTTTTAATAAACTGAGTACAGAATTAAAAATTTAAATTAACATTGATTGCAATTATAAAATATACGAGTTAAGAAATTTTATTTTTGAATTTGTAGATTGATTTAAATTTCTGTTTCCATTGTTCAGGTAACAGAACTCCAAAGCAAGTGTCGAGTCGTGTTCAAAAGTATTTTATAAAACTTTTACGAGCTGGTTTACCGATTCCTGGTCGTGGGCCTAAAGTGAAATTGGACACACGGAGAAATTTGGCATATCGAAATCAAAGGCAGAGTCAGCAATTTTACAAAAAGTCGACATTCTTTCCACATCAGGAAATTTCCTGCGGTATTGACGATCCGAAAGATCAGTCAATTCGCGACGAAATTGTATGTAAATAATTTTTTTCATAAATTTTCTTTTTTTTGTTGAATTTTCGAATTTAAAATTTTTTAAAACTATTTTTCAGGGCGAAGGCACAGGAAATGGAAGTGAAGACGACAATCCGGAAATAAGACAAATCGAACTTTTACGGCAAGTGAAAGACGAAAAGGAGACTATCAGTTCCGTTCCGTTCGAGCATGTTGGTTACAAGGTAAAAATGATTATTTTTTAAAGAAAATAAAATTCGATCAATGAAGCTAAATTCAGATCAATTAAATTTTAATCGATTAAGTTTTAATAATATAAATTCTTCTGACATTAGTTGAATTTCTTAATATTTAGTATTATTTTAACAATTTTAACGCAATTGTTCGGAGGAATTTAATGGTCTTGATATATAAAGAAATTCTTCCTAGAAATTCAATTATTTTCAGGAATTTTAATGAAATTCTTTAACGAAATTTAAGATAATGAAATTTGTAAGATAATGAAATTCGTAAATAATAATATTCATCACAAGAATTTAATTAGTTTTAAAAGTAATAAAATACTTCGTTGAAAATCAATTATTAGCAAAAAAAAAAAATTTTTTAAATCATCTTCAAGACTGTTTAATAATTTCTGATGCAAAATTAAAAAAAAAATTCAACTTCAATAAAATAAAAGAATTTTAATTCTTTAAAACAATTCGATTATTTTTAGAAAAATTTATAAAATTCTTCGCAGGATATTCAATTATTTTCAAGAATTTAAATATTTTGTTAGATATAATAAAATTCTTCACATGAATTCAATTATTTTGGGAAATTTAAACAAAATAGGATTTCAATTATTTTTAATATTATTTTTAATGGATTTTTTTTCGGAATAATGAATAATTCAATTACTTTGAACAATTTATTTAATTTCTTGGCAAAATTTCCATTGTTTAAAAAACTATTTTATAAAATTCTACGCAAATATTTCATTATTTTCATAAATAATCAAAATTTTACAGGAATTGAACTATTTACAACTTTTTAAAAAAAATTTCTTCGGAATAATTCAATTATCTTCATATATAAATAATAAAACTCAAGGCAGAATTTCAATTGTTTTTAGTTAAAAATTTGTTGATTTTCAGAAGGGATTGAAATCTTATAAAAAATTAGAATTTGTAAAATTTTATTTTTTTAGAAAATTGTAATTGAATTTTTGGTTTTGAAAATCTTTGAAGTTTTTATTTTCTAATATTCTGTTTAATTGAAAAATTTTCGAAAAATCGGAATTTCGTGAAATTTAATTTGTAAACAAATTAATTTAAAAATTCTCAGAATACTTTTTAAAAAATTATTAAGAATAATTTTTAATCAATTTTAACACAATTAATTAATTAATTTATTAGATTTTTTAAATTCAGTAAATAATTATTCTACAAAAAAGTAAAGTCTAATTATGTTAAAATTGATTAAAAATTATTGTTAATATAATTTTTGAAAAAGTATTTTGAGAATTTTTAAATTAATTTGATTACAATTTAAATTTACGAAATTCCGATTTTTCGAAAAATTTTCAATTAAACAGAATATTAGAAAATAAAAACGTCAAAGATTTTCTATTATATTTAAAAAATAATTATTAAAATTATTTAAAGAATAATTTTAGTTAAAAATTCTAGAAAGTAATTAAAATGAAATCATGAAAAAAAATTTTTTCAGTTTCGAATAATTCAAATTTAATCTTCTCGGTTTGATTGATTTTTTTTAAAGTGTCTCACTTGATGTGTGAATAGAAAAATGTTTATTGGATGAAAACAATATATTTTGGAAATAACTTTTTTTTATTTTTGCAGTGCTTTGTGTGCGAGGAGGAACCTTTGAAGGGAACGCGATGGCATTGTTCAAAATGTCCAGACGAAGTGGACATGTGCGCCGATTGTGCTGTCGCTCAATTGGAAGCGGAAAATCCTGTTCATGATCCAATGCACGCACTGACTCCAATTCGACCACCAAACTATATCAGAAGCTATGATTTTGATTATCTTCCACAAGTTTTCAACAGCAATTCCTACAATTATTTGGATCCGAATTTCTGCCCGGAGTAATTTAGGATTTTTTTGACTCCGATTTTTTTTTACAGAAATACAAATCGACACAAGTAAGCAATTTTTTTTTAATTTTTATTTTAAAATGTACCGTTTATTATAACTATTTTTATTATTATTATTAATATCATTCTTGGTATTTTCTTAATTATTTTAATAAGAATAATAATTTAGGTTCCTGAAGTTGCCATCGATGTCCAGCATCGAAAAATATTTTTTGTACAAAACCAAACAAATCAATTAATTTTTTCCAAAGTTTTAAGTTAAAAAAATGCTATTAAATAGTTTTTTACTTCTTAGGTGAATAAAAGGAGTAAAATTAGTTAGTTTTTTCTTACTAAAATTAGGAAAAAATACTTTTCGATGCTGAGCATCGATGCCAACTTGAGGAACCTAATAATTTTAATTATTATTAATAATAACGATTGAAAATGGCGAAATAATTTAAAAAATTGTCTTTATTACGAATAATAATGTCAACACGAAGTTGTTTGAGATTCAAATTGGATTTGAATAGTTTTGCGAAATTCGGGGAATGTTCCATTCGTCACATTGGTTCGAATTGCTTCGAAAAATTGAATGTAGTGATGAGTGTTGTGTCTGGAAAAAAATAGTTTTCGGTTAGTCGATTGGTGAATAGATGATTGCATTTTTTTGATATTTGGGTAGATGATCGAATTTTTAGAAGTTCGAATAGATGATTGAATATTTAGGTGTTTGAATAGATGATCGAATTTTTAGATGTTTGAATGAATGATCGAATTTTTAGACGTTTGAATAGACGATTGAATTTTTAGACGTTTGGATAGATGATTGAATTTTTAGACGTTTGGAAAGATGATTGAATTTTTAGACGTTTGGATAGATGATTGAATTTTTAGACGTTTGGATAGATGATTGAATTTTTAAATGTTTGATGAATAAATGATTGGATTTTTAGACGTTTGAATGGATCAATGATTTTTTTAATTTTTGATTGGTTTTTGATGAAAAAAAAATTGAATACGTACATCATTAGGAGAACATGGGCGAGTAACTCTTTCGCTTGGCATAAATGGTGAATGTAGGCTTTCGTGTGATCTTTGCAGGTTAGACAAATGCAATTTGGGGAAATCGGTGAAAAATCCTCGGCGTACCTTACGTGAAAAATTTATGGTTAAAAATAATAATTTGTACAGGATTAATTAATTGAAATAGACATTTTTTTCCATGAATTGTAAATGGTGTTTCAATTTCAAAACCTGGTGTTAGAATTAAAAAAAAACTGGTACTTTTTTTACCTTTTATCGTTTAGTGATATTTCAGGTGGTGTTTCATCATTTTGGTGTAAGTTATTACTCTCATATTGAAAGGTAAAGGCTTTTAGTTGTTCTGTTATTAAGAAAGCGTAGGAGGAATCAAATACGTCAACTCCTAGTTGTACTAAATCCAAAACAACAATTGGACTCCAACATCCCATTGTTACACGCAGTTTTTCCTTTGGTAGCAAATTCTAAAAATAAAATATAAATTTTTTCGCTTATTTTACATTTTTCTGTTTTGCAATTTTTTCAGATTCGTTTTCAAATTTAGATATTAAATTAGAATACTGGAATATTCTACTTTAATGGTAAATAAATTAGTGCAAAATAAATAATTGCAGTGAGCAAACTTTCTATTCAATTTAGTTCTGTTTTCACAGTAGAAGAAATATTCTTACGATAGTGTGTTGCATTATTTTGTTTATTTCTTCGTATTTTATTTTGGCAGTCTCGGGTCCATTTCGATGGAGTCCGTCTATAACGTAACCGAGTAAGTCTTTTGTTTTTAAGTACTTTATGCATTTTTCCCTCTCGGCGATTTCATAACCACCTTCCACTGCTCCTAGAATTCCGCTAAATTTTAATGTTTCCGAATTATTGTGTTTTTCTAAGCATTTTTCTAATAAATATTGACTACGCCTCACTGCTTTTTGTGCACGTTTGCCAGTGCTATCACGATCCGTGTCACCATCACATAGAGCAAGGTAGATATCGGGTTTTATTATATCAACAATTTCCATATATTCCTCGGCAGTTAGTGAATGTCGTCCGTGTCGCGACCAAACTGCTATTGAATCTGTTTGTTGAAAACCCTTATTTGTTAATTCATTCGAATCTTGAATTGTCAAAAATGACAAATGTTCCTGTAAATTTTAAGAAATATTTTTTATTAACTAATAATTAGTTACTATTGAGGTTTGAAAAATATTAAAGTTTGAAAAAATATGATAATAGACCCGGAGAAAAATATTATTTAAATCAAGTATATTTTATTTGGTTTGAATAAACGTATATTTGTCTCAGAACTAACTAGACTTTTTATTTGTTTTAAATAAAATTGTTATTCGACATAAATAATACATATATTTCACGCAAAAAAAAATCTTCACCTGGAACATCTACAAATTTCACTATATTAGAGAAATTTTTAGTTATGGCAGCGAATACTTTCACTATTTTAGGGAAAGTTATCGCTGTTCCAGTTAAAGGTTTTTTTTTTGTGTTGAGTCAAATAAAATTTTGTTTAAACCAAATAAAATTTTGTTTAAGCCAAATAAAATTTATTTGAAACAAATAAACAGTTTAGTTGGTTCTGAGACAAATATACACCCAGAGAAATAGTATATTTGT
This sequence comes from Leptopilina drosophilae, assembly GCA_032873175.1. NCBI lineage: Eukaryota > Metazoa > Arthropoda > Insecta > Hymenoptera > Figitidae > Leptopilina > Leptopilina drosophilae. The sequence goes on from CM065485.1 coordinate 38,863,255, forward strand.
CTCAGAACCAACTAGACTTTTTATTTGTTTCAAATAAATTTTATTTAGTTTAAATAAAATTTTATTTAACTCAAATATATGTTTTATTTAAATCAAATATAAATTTTGTTTAAAACAAATAAAAAGTCTAGTTGGTTCTGAGACAAATATACGTTTATTTAAGTCAAATAAAATATATTTGGTTTAAATAATAATTTTCTCTGGGTGTACCATTTCTCTGGGTGTAGCTTTCGTAATTATTTAGATAACATTAAATTAACTTTTAGAAAAAAATATAAAATAAAATTTTTAAAAATAGACAAATTGAAGATTTAAGAATATATTTTTCAAATATTTACAATTTTTGAAAAGTTACAAACCTGCATATTTACAAATTCCAGGAAGGAGTTGTATTGTTTTAGAACTTCCCTCATGGAAATAATTGTCGGCAGTGAAATTGACAGAATTTGTTGCTTAATGTTTACTCCTGTCATTCTTTGAACTTCTTTGGTTAAATGAGGTATACTGCCTCTCTAAAAAAATAGAAAAGTTGCGAAATATTGTTTCCTTAATTTAAACGTAGTGTATTTAGCAGTAAATTTTTTTCTATTTACCTTTGTGTACATTAGTAAAAGAGGAGTTGCAAATTTTGTTCCTGGAAATCTTTTGAATCCAGATAGTGTTCCAATTCGTGGAGAACATTGTTCAATGCAATCGGTTGTAAAATTCATAATTTATTTCTTTAGAAAGAGAGTCGAATGGAGAAAAACAAACAATTATAGAAACTTTGTTTCTTCAAATTTTTGAGGTTATATATTGAAAATTTATAACAAAGTGGATTGTAAAAGATAATTTGAACTACACTATTTACTCTCCTGGGATTTTTTCGATGTAGTTTTTTTTTAGTTTTTCTTTCTATTCGGTTAATTCAGTCAATTTTATAAATAAATTCGATAAATTCGAAATTTTTAGGTTAGAATTTAGTTTTGATGGTTTTTGGAAGTTTTTGTATTGAGATTCTATTGGTGCTTATCTAGATGTGATGGGTTTAATTGTTAAATAACAGTAGAAATAATTTAAGATATTGTCAACTTTTAAAGTATTGTTCCACACGTAAATTGATTGTTTTTATTTATCATTTTTATTTTTTCACGTGGTTTCGGTTGTTTGTTGCGCGAATGCAAATATTGCAAATGGCGTTAGAGTCAAAACTGTATTGATCGATAGATGGTAAGGAAGAAATTTTTTTTAAATTTTGAAAATTGGTTAAAAATTTCTTTTTTTTTATTTATTGTATAGGAATGTTTTAAAAATGTTTAAAAATAGAAAATTTGATTTATTTTCCTTTTTGGAAAATAATTATGCTTTTGTTTACATTCGCGAATTTATATTTATCATGTAATGTAGAAATGTAAGTTTTTGGGTGTTAGACAGGAAGGTATTTTGCAGGGGCTCGTGAAGGGCCCCTGAGTAACATCTTCCATGGATACTCGAAAGTTACACACAAAAAAATAAGTGTTAAATTTGTTGCGTGTAGTTTTCAAGATGGTGTTGTTTTAACAGCCATTAAAAATGTGCATTAATTTTAACACACTCATGGAGTTAATTTAACACAAAATTTAGGTTAAAATCACCTCGTTTTGGTTAAAAATGTTGCGTGTTGTTTTAACACTACTTTTAGTGTTAAAACAACACTTCTTTTTTTCTGTGTATTCTTTTTGTACGTGTTTTATTATTTTTATTTTTCATTTTCCATCTTTCTTTTTTTAATATTTTTTTTCTGTAATTTTTCATTATTTCTGTTAATTATGTTATAAATATGTTTAATTATCGGCCTGAAAACGTCCCTAAAGTTTTGAACGTTTAAATGAACGAAATAAATTTAAATATTTTAGATTAAATAAATTAAATTATTTAAATTATTGAAAATAAATAAATTAAATTATTTAAATTATTTAAAATAAATAAATTAAATTATAAAAATTATTTAAAATAAATAAATTAAATTATAAAAATTTATTTTATTTTCAAGAATTATTAGAATTAAATTAAATTGAAAATTAACTAAAAAATTATAGAAAGGAATTGAATTTCTAAATTAGTAAAAAAATATGTTTTGTAACCAAATTTTAACAAATTATAAAAAAAATTCGTCGATTATTTGAATGTTTGAGACTTTAGGAGCAGGGAAAGTGAATTGAAATTTTCTTAAAATAATCATTTCGGTCTAGGTGATTTTTTATAGTTTAGAAAATAAAATATGGACGGGAGAAATATATATTAAATTTTTTTTAAAAATATTTTCTTATTATTTTTTTATTACATAGCAAAATTTTTGTTTTCGGTTAAAAGTAAAAAATACTCGAATTTTCCTTTTTTGAATATTCAAAAAGAGAAATATAAAAATTTCTGCTATAAAAATGACTCGAATTTTCTTTTTTTAAATATTCATAAAGAGAAAAATATAAAAAATACAAATAGAAATGTAAAAGAAAGGGACCTGCTTAAGAAAAAAAATTATAGGTTATGTTCCTTTTTTAAAATATTCAAAAAAATGATTAACTGTTAATGTTAATCATTAATGTTTAAGTTTTCATTATAACTGAAATATTTAATAATTTTCTTTTTTTTGCAAAAAGTAAAAAGAAACTTTTAATCAACAAAAAAGTAGCACTATCATAACCTTAAAGTGATTTGCTTCTAAGGTCCCTTTCTTCAGATCGCGTCACAAATGTAAAAATCTCTGCTGAAGAAAAATACTCGAATTTTCCTTTTTTAAATATTCGAAAAGGAAAAAGAAATTTTGCGCCTGTACAGAGTCTTGTAGGAACAGATGAATAAGATATACTTAAGGACGAGTTAAGATAATTTGTGCCAAGAGCCAGGTGGCGATTTCACCCAAGGCATGGAAAAAGAGTGGAAAAAAAGACTTATATACGTTAGTTCCAATCCCTCATGAGTTACAGGTACTTTTGTGCCTTCTCGTATATATGTATGTATATAAAAGTGGCGCAGCCGAGAACATTTTTCGCGTCTTATTCCAAGATTTATAAGATCAGATTGCACTGTTATAAATTAGTCAGAAACTAGTGTATTCTTACTTGAACATCTGCGCGCTTTTTTAATTTATTATCACACAAGAGCTACGCTGAACTGGACTCTCAATATATCGCAAAAAAAAAAAAAATTCCTATATTAAAGCAATTTTTCAAAAAAATTTATTTCGTTTATAGTTTGTTTGTTGTCCTGGTGGCAGAAAAATTCCACTAGAGTGAGAAAAAGATTGATCTTTCCTTGTCTTACTTGTGGAATTTTTAGTTCGTCCATTTGCCACCAGGACTAAGGCTCGGTTCACAAGGCAGATTTTTAACAGCGAAGACGAAGCGTTACGATAACCAAAACACGGTAAATCGTTAGGTATTAAAATATCACCGAAATGGATTAAAATAATCCAATTTATAGTGTTATTTTAATCCATTTTGGTGTTATTTTAATACCTAACGATTTACCGTGAACGTATTCGTATTAACCTATGAAGTGTCGATCATAACCTAAAAATTAACAAACATTCAAGGCCAACGCAGAATAGAATTTATAGAATCTTTAACCGGAAGCAAAACCCTAAGAATGAGTTGAAGAACACGGAAAAAAATTTTTACTGTGGGGAACAGCTAATTTCGAAAATAAATAACATAAAGAATCTATTCAACTAATTCAGTGAATGATTTCCAATGCATTAGTCAAACTGTTTCTCTGATATAGAGAAAATGAATTTCACTGGTCAGCCATATTGGAAATATTTGACAGTTTACACACAAAAAAATAAGTGTTAAATTTGTTGCGTGTAGTTTTCAAGATGGTGTTGTTTTAACAGCCATTAAAAATGTGCATTAATTTTAACACACTCATGGAGTTAATTTAACACAAAATTTAGGTTAAAATCACCTCGTTTTGGTTAAAAATGTTGCGTGTTGTTTTAACACTACTTTTAGTGTTAAAACAACACTTCTTTTTTTCTGTGTACAATTCTCATAGAAATTTCTCTAAAATCACAAATGTCAAATTTACATTTATTACCTCTAAATACGTATTAATTTACTAATTTTACATTTTATTAGTTATAATATAAAAAATATAATTAATAGAATTTGAATATACGCTTTGAACATTAATTTAAAAATGTTTTCATTCAAGTGTTATTTTGAGGTTATGTTGTTTTCAAAAGGTAAAGCAAGAAATATCATTTTCGCTGGATCAGCGAAAATGGATTATCGATGGAGCCAAATCAGTGATACTTATAGCTATTATAGTGATTGTTATCTCTACTTTAGTAGAACTTTTCTTAGCGTGAAGGATAGGTATATTGTTTATCCTTCTTTAACTCATTCTTATGGTTACGATTGTGTTTCCGGTTAAAGATTCTAATCTGCGTTATTGGCCTTAATTATTCTTTAACCTAAAAATCGTTATAGCTTAAAGTTGTGCGCTGCTGTTGGGAAAAGGTATTTGAAACGGCTTTAAAAAAATTTCTTGGCGAATTTTTAAAGACTCTTGAAAATGTCAAGCATGTTTTCGAGGTGTCCAAATATTTGGAGGCGCTACTTTTTCTTTCCCCGAAATATTCTCATACGGAAGGTCTTTGTTTTTTTTTCACGACGAATCTTTCTTATATATTTGGGGAAAAAAGGCGCCGAATTTCAGGGGAATTCGAAAACTATGTGAAAGTAGTTGTTTAAAGGGAATTGAGGGAATGCAACAATATAAGCGAAATGCGCAGGCTTCGCACTCTTCTATACTAAAAGTTACTATTTGCTACTTTTTTGATAGGAGGCTACTTTTTGGCTACATTTTTGAGCCGAATGCTACTAAAAGCTACTATTCTGAACAAATAGTCAAATTTAGATTTTTAGTTATCAAATTTTCACTTAAAAACAGTGTTAAAAACTAACATCGTTAATGAAAAACGACCGCCAATAAGATATTAGGAAATATAATTTTACCGATATTTACTCAGGGTTGCCACAGGTCAGGAAAGTCAGGGAAAGGGCAGGAATTTTTAGAAAAAAGTACTGGAAAAAATCGAATTTCAAAAATTCATGAAAAAACTCTAAATTTTGATGTTTTTTTATTTGTCTTGTAAACTATAAAAATAACCACGAATTTCAAATACAAAACCCTGAACTTTTTCTATTTCAGACAATAATTTCCTTTTAAATAACTTAATTTTTAAAGAACTATCATAAAATTATGACTTCTAAATTATGTAATGAATAATTTTTACAATTTTCTTAAATACTAGATTGATAAAAGAATTTTAATTAAAAATACTAAAAAAATTTCATTTTGGAAAAGTTACAAATAATTACAGAAATTCAATTATTTTCAAAAGTAATAACATTTTTCGCAGAAATTCAATTATATTCAAAAAGTAAAAAAAATTCTGGTCATTTCAATTATATCTTTAAAAATAAAAAAATTCTACTCCAAAATTCAATTATGTTCAAAATTTTTTTTAAATTCTCGTCAAAATTTCAATTATCTTTATAAATAATTCAATTCTTCTTCGAAATTTAATTATTTTTAAAAACTTTAATAAAATTTTTGGAAAAATTTCTCAGGAATTCAATTATTTTATATAAAAAATTTCAAATAATTTTTAGAGAAATATCAATTATTTAAAAAGAATTTTATAAAATTCGTCGCAAGAGTTCAGTTATTATGAAAAAAAATTAATTAATTAATTAATTTAATTTTAAATTTAATGTTCTTTTTAAGAATTCAATTATTTGAAGAAATATAGTAAAATTCTTCACCGAAAATCAATTATTTTTATAAACTTGAAAAAAATTCGTTGGAAGAATTAAATTATTTTCAAAAGTAATAAAATTCTTCGCATAAATTCAATTATGTTCAAAAATTTTTGTTAAAATTTCAATTATCTTTATAAATAATCAAAATTCTTCAATATTCATTTATTTTGAAAAATGTTTTAAATTCTGGGCAGAATTTAAATATGTTTAAAAACTTGAATAAAATTCTTGTTAAAATTTTACAGAAATTCAATAATTTATAAAATTTTTAATAAATTTATTTGAAATAATTCAATTATTTTCATAAATAATGAAATTTTCAAGTGAGTTCAATTATTTAATATACAAAATTTAAAAAAATTTTTTTTGAAAAATATAAATTATTTAAAAAGATTTTTAAAAAAATCGTCCCATGAATCAATTATTTAAAAAAAAATTTAACAAAGTTCTTAACAAGAATTTAATTATTTTTATAAATAATAAAATTCTACACCGAAATTCAATTATTTTTATAAACTTGAAAAAAATTCGTTGGAAGAATTAAATTATTTTCAAAAGTAATCAAATTCTTCGCATAAATTCAATTATGTTCAAAAATTTTTGTCAAAATTTCAATTATCTTTATAAATAATAACATTCTTATCCAAAATTCAAGTATTTTAGAAAAAATTTTAATAACATTTTTGGAAATTTTTTAAAATAATTTTCATGAATAATAAAACTCATCACAGGATTTTAATTATTTTTGGATACAATATTTTAATTAAATTCTTCGAAAAATGTAATTATTCCTAATGATTTTATTTAAATTTGTCAAAAGAATTCAATTATTTAAAAATTTGTTGATAAAATTCTTTATGAGAATTCAATTTTAACGAACATTCAATCATTCAGTAAATTATTAATTTTTCAATTTAAATAATTGCATTTTTCTTGAATTTTCTAATAAAAATTGATTAAAAAATGAAATTATGGAATAATCGATTTATTGTTTATGAAAATAATTGAATTATTGCAACGAATTTTATTACAATTTTTTCAAATAATTGAATTTTTTGAGGAAATTTAATACTTTTCAAAATAATTGAATTCTTGCGAAGGATTTTATTAGAATTTTTCAAAATAATTGAATTTTTGTGATAAATATTGTTATTCATTAAAATAATTGAAATTTATTCATTTTGCAAAAAATTTTTTTAATATACCTCAAAATAATTGAATTTTCGAGAATAATTTTTATATTTATTTTAAATAAATTGAAGTTTTTCGAAGAATTATTTCTTTAAATCAAAGTATTTTCAAAGAGACAAACTATTTCTGTTTTTTTTTTATATTCCCAGTACTTTAAATTCGCTAATACTAGGAAACAGAAAACAATTCTCAAAAATTATAATCAAATTTTTTTGAAACGATTATATTATTTTTTAAAAATATTCGAAATTTAGTTATTTTTTATATTTAGTATTTTCATCAAATTTCACCATTAAAATTCAATTATTTAACATAAAATTGATAAAATTTATCCAAAATTCAATTATTTTCAAAAGTAATAAAAATTGCAATTGAATTATTGCAACGAATTTTATTACAATTTTTTCAAAAAAATGATTTTTTTTGAGAAAATTTACTACTTTAGAAAATAATTGAATTCTTGGGAAGGATTTTATTAAGATTTTTGTAAATAATTAAATTTTTGTTGGAATATTTCATGGTTATTTAAATTATAACAAAATATGAAGATGGTGATCGAAGACTCGGAGTGATCGTCTTCTTTATGTTTTGTAATAATATTCTTATAAATTGTTGAGTTTCAAAAAGGTTTGAATTTGAATATTCTGATGAATTTTAATTCCCGTGGAAAAGTAATAATTAAATACTTATTTAAACATTTAGTTATTGATGTTTTTGAATAATTGTACACTGAAAGAAACTGTATATTAAATTTTGTAAAAGTATTTTACAATTTGGGGAAAAAGTGCAACAAACCGAAATTTTGATATAAAAAATACTAAACTTTGAAAAAATTTATGTAGAATTTAGTAAAGTTATATTAAAATATTTAAAATTCAATTTAAATTCTTGATATTTGATATAATTGTACTAAATTCGACACAATTTTTTTTTAACTTTAATATTTTTATATCAAAATTTTGGTTTGTTGCACTTTTTCCCCAAATTATAAAATACTTTCACAAAATTTAATATACATTTTCTTTCAGTGTACAATTTACAGGCTTCGCACTCTTCTACTAAAAGCTACTATTTGCTACTTTTTTGATACGAGGCTACTTTTTGGCTACTTTTTTTAGCCTAATGCTACTAAAAGCTACTTTTCTCAACAAATAGTGTTAAAACTAAAATCGTTAATGAAAAACGACCGCCAATAAGATAATAGGAAATAATTTTACCGACATTTACTCTATCAATAGTGACTGATTAGAAATTGTGTTTAACCTTTAAATTCCCTGTTTTCCCCGGTTTTATTTTCTTATCAAATTTTTATTTATTTCATTTCGAACATGAATCTACAATTTGGAAAATAATTGAATTAAACAAATTTTTTTAAACATTTTTTCAATTTATCAAACAACAATCTTTGACTGTTCATAATTGTAATTGAAAAATTTGATTAATTCAATTTCATTAAAATTTATTGATACTAATTGGATTTGTGCAAAGAATTTTACTATATTTATAAAAGTAATTGAATCCTTCAAAAGAATGTTATTACATATTTATGAAAATAATTAAATGTTTGCGTAGAATTTTATTAAAATTTTTGAAAATAATTGAATTGTAGAGAACAATTTAATTATTTATAATTTATAAAAATAATTGAAATTTCGGAGAATTTCAAAAAAATGTTAAACATAATTGAATTTCTGCGAAGAATTATATTACTTTTGAAAATAATTGAATTATTTTTTAAATTTTATGGAAATTTATGAAAAGAATTGAATTCTTATGAGGAATATTTTTTTCAAAAATAATATTTAAAAGAATTTAGTAATTCGGAAAAATTTTGGTATTTATGAAAATAATTGAAATAATTGAATTCCTTACACACAATTTAAGAGCCACTTTACTTTTTTAATTATCTACATGCTTTGCTAAAAAAACTAATTTCATAAAAAATTTAAAAAACCGAAATTCTTAAAATTCATCTGTTTCTACTTGTTTTTCTAGTTTTGCTTCTTTATTTTTGGGTTTTTGAGAACCACTTTACTTTTTTAATTATCTACATGCTTTGCTTAAAAAAACAAATTTTGTAAAAAATTTAAAAAACCGAAATTCTTAAAATTCATCTGTTTCTACTTGTTTTTCTAGTTTTGCTTCTTTATTTTTGGGTTTTTGAGAACCACTTTACTTTTTTAATTATCTACATGCTTTGCTTAAAAAAACAAATTTTGTAAAAAATTTAAAAAACCGAAATTCTTAAAATTCATCTGTTTCTACTTGTTTTTTCTAGTTTTGCTTCTTTATTTTTGGGTTTTTAAAACCACTTCACTTTTTTAATTATCTACATGCTTTGCTAAAAAAAATAATTTTATAAAAACCCGCCATTGCAGTGCGAGTACAACTCGCACTTGTCCAATTTTTTTTTTTACTATTTTCTCTTTTTTATTTTTGGCTTTACTATTCGTTTTTTTACTATTTTTGTCTTTTTTCTTAACTATTTGTTTTTTTCCTATTCTTTTATTACTATTTTTGTCTTCAGTGTTCTTTTTTATAAAAGTTTTTAATGAAATTCTTTAATTCTTTTTTTTGTCATCGATGCTACTATTTCCTACTTTTTTTTGTCATCAAGGCTACTTTTTCTTACTTTTTTTAAACTCATAATGAAGTGCGAAGCCTGAATTTACGAAATTTGTAAATAAACTTTATAGAACATTTTTTTGAGTATCTAATAATGTTTAGAGTGAATCAGAATATTTTTTATGGTCAGGGAAAAAGTGGGAATTTTTGTCTGGAAAGGAGGGAAAAATAAAATGAAATATTTGTGGCAACCCTGTGAAATGTACTATTTTAACAATATAGTATAGAATAGAAAAATATCGAAATAAATATATAGGGACTTAGTTTTTGCTGTATATTTAGCAAAAGGGAATCTTATGGTGAGATGAGATTGCGGAGGGGTGGGTCGCCAACACATATCTCGATATCTCCAAGTTCGATCTCTTGTGCCCTGGCCGCTCGTATATTTACATGTATAATTTATATAACCCGCCACGTATAGGTACAAGCAGGCGATCTTGGTCCACTATGTTTCCACCCTCCGCGCTTCGAGAGCGCAACCATCTTCTCGCGGTGGGCTCCCATTATAAAGAGCCGTCGAACGGTTCACCACGAAACTTCGAATCTATATATATATACATATTCGCAAGTTCGAATACTGTTTGAAATTCCCACGATCAAAAGATCCGAGACTGCAAAAGCGTCTGAACTTTAGCGGTTTCTCGCCGCTGATGGCAAATTCTTTTGTAAATGTTTCATCTCGTTCAGGGGAGACAAAAAAAAAAGAGGGCGTCAAATATTAGCCGTAGGCACTAATTCCTGAATATCGGGATTATTATAAATTCTCTATCACTACGGAAGAGTTGTGTGGTGATTTTTTTTTGTTTTTCGGTATAGGGGACTTTAGATGTAATTTCTAGAAGTTAGATGTAATCTTGTTGATTCTGATCTGAGAGTCATGTTTGTAAATCAATTTGTTCTTTTTGTTGCAGATTAAGAGAGTGTGGTTAAAATTGGAGTTGAAGTGGTATCGACGAGGGGGAAATTTATTCAAGGAGCGGAAAAAGAAAATGAATGGAGGAAAAATGAAGAAGAAAAGTGTAATCTGAGTGAAGGGGTTCGATACATTCTGGAGAAAATGGAAGAAGGTGAGAGGAGAGAAAATGAAAGATGAAGACAGTGGAGAAAATATGATGCAAGTTGTGGAAAAAGTTGCGGTTATTTTTACAGGGTTGCCACAAATATTTAATTTTATTATCCCCTGACTTTTCTGATTTCCAGTCAAAATTTTCTCATTTTTTCCCTAAGCATAAAAAATATTTTCATATTTTCATATTTTCATATTTTCATATTTTCATATTTTCATATTTTCATATTTTCATATTTTCATATTTCCATATTTTCATATTTCCATATTTCCATGTTTATAAATATGCGCTTAATGATTTTTTACTGAAATTTTTGAGAATAATTGAATTCTTTCATACAAATTTAATTGAAATAGTCTTTAAAATAAGTGATTTCTTTGGAACAATTTTATTAAAATATTAGAAAATAATGGAATTCTGAAAATGATTAAATTTTGTCGAAGAATTTTGCATTTATAAAGATAATTGAAATGTTTACAATTCTTTTAAAATTTTTTGAAAGTAATTGAATTTCTACGAAGAATTCTGACAATGATTTTATTTACAAAAATAATTAAATCCTTGAAAAGAATTTTTAATTACAATTGTCAAATTTCACTATGAATTTTACTGATATATTTTTTAAAATAATTGAACTCCTAAGAAGAATTTTATTATTTATGAAAATTATTCAATTATTGTGAAAAATGTTATTTAAATATTGAAGAAGAATTGAACTTTTTTGGGAAATTTTTGTTATTTTTGTAAATAATTGAATTATGGATGAATTTTATCAATTTTTTGTTAAGTAATTGAATTTTAATGGTGAAATTTGATGAAAATACTAAATATAAAAAATAACTGAATTTCGAATATTTTTAAAAAATAATATAATCGTTTCAAAAAAATTTTGATTATAATTTTTGACAATTGTTTTTTGTTTCCTAGTATTAGCGAATTTAAAGTACTGGAAATATTAAAAAAAAAACAGAAATAGTTTGTCTCTTTGAAAATACTTTAATTTATAGAAATAATTCTTCGAAGAACTTCACTTTATTTAAAATAAATATAAAAATCATTCTCGAAAATTCAATTATTTTGAGGCATTTTAATAAAATTCTTTGCAAAATGAATAAATTTCAATTATTTTAATGAATAACAATATTTATCACAAAAATTCAATTATTTTGAAAAATTCTAATAAAATCCTTCGCTAGAATTCAATTATTTTTAAAAGTAGTAAATTTTCTCATGAAAATTCAATTATTTGAAAAAATTGTAATAAAAATCGTTGCAATAATTCAATTATTTTCATAAACAATAAATCGATTATTCGGTAATTTCATTTTTTAATCCATTTTTATTAGAAAATTCTAGAAAAATTCAATTATTTAAATTGAAAATTAAATAATTTATTGAGTACTTGAATGTTAGTTAGAATTGAATTCTCATAAAGAACTTTTTCAACAAATTTTTAAATAATAGAATTCTTTTGACAAATTTTAATAAAATTTTCAAGAATAATTACATTTTTCCAGGAATTTGGTTAAAATATTGTATCCAAAATTAATTAAAATCCTGCGATGAGTTTTATTATTCATGAAAATAATTACAAAAAATTTCCAAAAATGTAATTTAAATTTTTCTAAAATAATTAAATTTCGGTGATGAATTTTATTATTTATAAAATAATTAAATTATTGTAAAGAAGTTTGTTAAATTTTTTTTAAATAATTGATTCATGCGACAAATTTTTTAAAAATCTTTTTAAATAATTGATATTTTTGAAAAAATTTTATAAAAATTTTGTATATTAAATAATTGAACTCACGGGAATATTTTATTATTTATGAAAATAATTGAATTATTTCAAAGAAATTTATTAAAAATTTCAAAAATTATTAAATTTCTTTAAAATTTTAACAAGAATTTTATTCAAGTTTTTAAATAAATTTTCATTTTTAAGAAGAACTGTATTATTTACAACAATAATTGAAATTTTGACGAGAATTTAAAAAATTTTCTTTAAATAATTGAATATTGAAGAATTTTATTATTTATAAAGATAATTGAAATTTTGACAAAAATTTTTGAACATAATTGAATTTCTGCGAAGAATTTTATGACTTTTGAAAATAATTTAATTCTTCCAACGAATTTTATTCAAGTTTATAAAAATAATTGAATTTCGGTGAAGAATTTTACTATTTTTAAAAATAATTGAATTCTTGAAAAGAACTTTAATTTTAAAATTAAATTAATTAATTATTTTTTTCAATAACTGAACTCTTGCGACAAATTTTATAAAATTCTTTTTAAATAATTGCTATTTTTCGAAAAATTATTTGAAATTTTTTATATTAAATAATTAGATTCCTGTGAAAATTTTATTATTTATGAAAATAATTGGTTTATTTAGAAGAAATTCATCAAAAATTTGGTAAATTATTGAATTCCTGTGAAATTTATCCAAGAATTTTATTAAAGTTTTTAAAAATTAATTTAATTTCGAAAAAAAATTGTTATATTTATAAAAATAATTTAAATTTTGAGGAAAATCTTCAAAAAATTTTTTGAACATAATTGAATTTAGGAGAAGAGTTTTTTTTATTTTTAAAGCTATAATTGAAATGTCAAGAATTTTTTTTTCAATTTTTGCATATAATTGAATTTCTGCAAAAAATGTTATTACTTTTGAAAATAATTGAATTTCTATAATTATTTGTAACTTTTCCAAAATTAAATTTTTTTAGTATTTTTAATTAAAATTCTCTTATCAATCTAGTATTTATGAAAATTGTAAAAATTATTCATTACATAATTTATAAGTCGTAATTTTATGATAGTTATTTAAAAAGAAATTATTGTCTGAAATAGAAAAAATTCAAGGTTTTGTATTTGAAATCCGTGGTTATTTTTATAGTACAAGGCAAACAAAAAAAAAACAACAAAATTTAGAGTTTTTTCATGAATTTTTGAAATTAGATTTTTTCCAGTACTTTTACAAAAAATCCCAGACTTTTCCCTGAATTCCCTGACCTGTGGCAACCCTGTTTTAAACTAATGTCGAGAAAAGTGGATCAGTATTTACTAAAAGAGGGAAACATTGACTTAGTGAGTGGTCGAACTCTACAAACAAGTGAAGAAAGATAAATAGTGAAGAAAAAGGAACAAAATGACTTACAAAAAATAGTAAGATAGGAAATTCTGCCCAAAGGACTCAATTTTGATGAACTACGAACAAGTGAAGAAAACAAATTGTAAATTTTAACAAAAGGACACAATTAAGAACAAGTGAAGAAAGAAAAATAGTGAATTTTAACAAACGGACTCAATTAAGAACAAGGGAAGAGAGAAAAATAGTAAATTTTAACAAAAGGTTAAAACTTTGTGAACTCTGGACTCAAGTGAAAAAAGTGAAAAGTAAACAAAGTGTAGTGAATAGAGAAGAAAAAGTGTAGTGCCATCAAATGGAATTGAGGACCCAAAAGGACACGGTTGCAGTTGCAGAGAACTTCATATCCGAGCAGACTACAGAAAGCAGACAAGGTAAGATTTACTATTCCTCGCATGCTCTAGATTTATTTATTTATTTATTAAAAAAAAACACCCAGCGGTGCGTATACGTTATAAATTTTACTCCTATACTATATACAATATACAATGAGAAATGAAGAGTAATTAAAAAAATCCGAAAGAGAAAACAATATTCTCAAATGATGTTCCATTATGAGAAACCTTTCTCTTCATCTGATTTATACTTCCCTTCCTTCCCCCCTTCAATTATATATTTTCTATCGATGAAATCAATTCAACTATAAATTAGCCGCATATATGCCATGAATGTAACATATAACGGGTCTTGTATAAACGACAATGTAACAAAAGAACATTAACAATATATAATGAAAAGGTCGCTCGCTCGTTCGTTCGCGTGTGCCATGTGTATGATAATGATTTCACAAAAATCTTGGGAGAATTAAGAAAACAGCGAGTGATCATTTTTTTTTTTTATTATTTCTTCGGTTAAAATATGCACAAGAATGAGTAGGTTGGGAAGAATAATAAGGAAGCTGAAAAACAAACGGTTGAATTTGGTGACGATATGAGGTTTGGGTCCCCCCAAAAAAAAGATATATATGGAATGCATTGTAAAACGAGAGTTTAATTAAGTGCGGGAGTGTTTCGAATGAATTCCAAATTTATACAAGAGGTATTTAATTCCCGTTTGGTTTTCTTTTCTTTTTTGGTATATTCGCATTATTGCGATGGGCAAAAAATACTTTAGACATTATTTTGCGTTCCGTGGGATTTTTTTCGGGGAAAAATAATTCAGGTTCTGCTTTTGGGTTTAGTGTTGTGGGTATATATAGAAGAAAGGAGAGTAGGTTCTTCCCGCTATTGTGGGGGGCAATTAATTATTGCGTGCCCGCGAGGGAGTTGGTATACGCATTGT
This sequence comes from Leptopilina drosophilae, assembly GCA_032873175.1. Lineage (NCBI taxonomy): Eukaryota > Metazoa > Arthropoda > Insecta > Hymenoptera > Figitidae > Leptopilina > Leptopilina drosophilae. Next base: position 38,878,362 of record CM065485.1, read on the forward strand.
TGCATCTGTTGCACGATCATTTTTCTATTTTTTTCAAACGTGAATTCCGTTCTGTTTCTGTGTGGACTATTTTAATTTTTATGAAAATTAGAATTTTTGGAGGAAAACATTTTTGAGAATTGCTGTCCTAGAAGACTTGTTTTGGGAGCAAAGAACACAGTAAATCGTGAGATATTATGTTCCTAAAGTTTTGAACGTTTAAATGAACGATAATATTTTTTTACTTCTTCTAATTTGTATTTTATTTACAAAAAAATTATTTTTTAAGTTAAAACAAATTAATTCTAAACTAGGTATTGTTTAATTTTAATTATTTTTCTTTTTTCGTTAGTAATTTTCAAAAACACTGAAAGTGATAAAAATCCGTTCATTTGAACGTTCGAAACTTTTGCCCCATGAGATATTAAAAACTGTTGTAGATTAAATTAATAACAAAAAAAATTAAAATAATCAATTTTTGTTGTTATTTTTTACAATGAATGAAATGTTGGTTTATTAAATTTTTCTATAACTATAAAATATGAAAATATCGATAACTCCGAGTCACGAAATTTCAATTATTCCTAATTTGTTTAATAAAATGCATATTAGAAAATAAAAACTTGAAAATTAACAAAATTCAATTAAACTTTTTCAAAAATAATTTCAAAATTCAATTATTTCCAAAAAGTTTACTTTATATTTCTTTTAATATTCAATTATAATCTAAAATTTTAACTGAAATTCATTTTTATGAAATGAAAATCAATTTTTCTTAGAAACTTCTACAAGAAATTAATTATTTAAATACAAAAGTAAATAATTTAATAGGGCAAAAGTTTCGAACGTTCAAATGAACGAATTTTTTTTTCACTTTCAGTGTTTTTGAAAATTACTAACGAAAAAAGAAAAATAATTGAAATTAAACAATACTTAGTTAAGAATTAATATGTTTTAACTTAAAAAATAATTTTTTTGTAAATAAAATACAAATTAGAAGAAGTAAAAAAATATTATCGTTCATTTGAACGTTCAAAACTTTAGGAACATATAATTTATTGAGTAATTGAATGTTTCTCAAAATTTAATTCTCATAAAGAATTTTTGAAATAAATTTTTGAATAATTCAATTCTTTTGTCGAATTTTATTAAAACTTGCATGAACATAATTACTTTTTTCAACGAATTCAATTATAATTGTATGAAAAATAATTGAAACGATGCGATGAGTTTAAGAGGATTTTCAAATTTATTCGTTTACAATTCAATTTTACAAAATTTCAATTATTCGGAAAATCTGAAATTAAATATATATTGAAAAATAAAAACTTGAAATAATTTCTATAAAAATCCTATAAAACTTTACAAAAGAATTAATTCTACGCAGAATTTTTTGTCAAAAATATGAAAAATTAAGAATTTTAATGATTCTAGTTTGAAACTTTTTCAAAATTTAATTATTTCTAAAAATCCACGTTATAATGCTTTTAATACTCAAGTATAATCAAATATTTTAACTGACATTCATTTTTAAACACATTTTTATTAGTAATTTCTACCAGAATTCAATTATTTAAATAAAGAAATAAATAATTTATTAATTTCATGTTCGTTGAAATTTAATTGTCTCATAAAGAATTTTATCAACAAATTTTTAAATCATTAAATTCTTTGGACGAATTTTAATAAGATTTTAAAGAATAATTAAATTTTTCGAGGAATTTGATTAAAATTGCATTCAAAATAGTTGAAATTCTGCAATGAGTTTTATTGTTTATGAAAGTAATTGAATTCCCAAAAGAATTTTATTATTTATAAAAATAATTGAATCGCTGTAGAAATGTTATTTATGAAAATAATTGAATTATTAGGATGAAATTTATTTTTAAAATTTGTAAATAATTGATTTTTTGTAAAAGTTTTTATTAATTTTAAAAATAATTGAATGTTTGCATAGAATTTTATTGAAAATTTCATAAATTATTGAATTTCTGTGAAATTTTAACAAGAATTTTATTCAAGTTTTTAAATAAATTTTAATTTTGAAGAAGAATTGTATTATTTATAATAATAATTGAAATTTTGACGAGAATTTAAAAAATTTTGCTTTAAATAATTGAATATTATTATTTATTATTTTATTATTTATAAAGATAATTGAAATTTTGATAAAAATTTTTGAACATAATTGAATTTCTGCGAATAATTTTATTACTTATGAAAATAATTCAATTCCTCCAACGAATTTTATTCAAGTTTATAAAAATAATTGAATTTCGGTGAAGAATTTTACTATTTCTAAAAAGAATTGAATTCTTGAAAGGAACTTTGTTAAATTTTTTTCAATAACTGAACTCTTGCGACGAATTTTATAAAATTCTTTTTAAATAATTGAATTCCTAAAAGAATATTATTATTTATAAAAATAATTGAATATCTGTAGAAATGTTATTATTTATGAAAATAATTGAATTATTGCGAAGAAATTTGTAAAAACATTTGTAAATAATTGAATTTCTGTAAAAATTGTTACTATTTATGAAAATAATTGAATGTTTGCGTAGAATAATTGTATTCAAAATTTTTTTTAATAATGGAATTTTTTGGAAAATTTTATTGAAATAGTAGATATTGAAAATTATGGAATTTTAGAAAACATTTGAAAATAATTGAAATTTTGACGAGAATTTGATTAAGATTTTGTAAAATAATTGAATATCAGAGAAGAATTTTATTATTTATAAAGAGAATTGAAATTTTGACGAGAATTTTTAAAAAAATTTGAACATAATTGAATTTAGTAACTATGTTACTAAGTTAGTAAGTTGGTAACTAAGTTAGTAACTAACTTACTATTCTCCCTAGAGAAGATAAATTCGTTGAATTTTCACAAATCGTTGACTTTGGTGTTTTATTTAAAACAAAATTTCATTCATAGTTAAAAATAACAGCAAAATAGATTATTTTAATCCTTGTTGGTGTAAATTTAATCCTAGAGGGATTAAACTGTTGCAGATTATTTTAATCCATTCAGGTGTTATTTTAACACCTCACATTTTACTGTGAATCTTTTGGTTTAATTAGCACCTCTCGAACTATATTTAATTAAAAAAAAATTAAATTGTTTGCTTTTACTATAGAGCTAAAGTTTCGAACGTTCAAATGAATGAATTTTCACACCTTCAGTATTTTCAAAAATTGTCATCAAAAAAATAAAATTCGAAGAAGTAAAAAAAATATTGTCGTTCAAAAAAAATGAAATTTAAGAATATTTAGTTTAGAATTAATTTGTTTTAATCTAAAGAATATTTTTTTCTAAATAAAATAAAAGTTAGAAGAAGTAAAAAAAATATTGTCGTTCAAAAAAAAATGAAATTTAAGAATATTTAGTTTAGAATTAATTTGCTTTAATCTAAAGAATATTTTTTTTCTAAATGAAATAAAAATTAGAAGAAGAAGTAAAGAAAATATTGTCGATAAAAAAAAATAAATGAAATTAAAGAATATTTTGTTTAGAATTAATTTGTTTTAATCTAAAGAATATTTTTTTTCTAAATGAAATAAAAATTAGAAGAAGTAAAGAAAATATTGTCGATAAAAAAAAAAAAATAAATGAAATTAAAGAATATTTTGTTTAGAATTAATTTGCTTTAATCTAAAGAATATTTTTTTCTAAATGAAATAAAAATTAGAAGAAGTAAAAAAAATATTGTCGTTCAGAAAAAATAAAAATAATTGAAATTAAAGAATATTTAGTTTAGACTTAATTTTTTTTAATCTAAAGAATATTTTTTTCGAAATAAAATAAAAATTAGAAGAAGTGAAAAAAAATATTGTCGTTCAAAAAAAATTGAAATTAAAGAATATTTAGTTTAGAATTAATTTGCTTTAATCTAAAGAATAATTTTTTTCTACTTAAAATACAAATTAGAAGAAGTAAAAAAAAGTCGGTCATTTGAACGTTCGAAACTTTAGGAACATCTTTTACTTCAAAAATTTTTGATAATATTGCTCACTCTTGAGGATAAGAATTTTCAATTCTCTCGATCTTAAGAGAGAGAAAAAGAGAGAGAGAGAGAGCTCTTCCTCCTTCTTAAAAGAGGGAAACGAAATTTAAATTCGTACCTCTTGGTTGAGAGTGAGTATTCCTTGGGGTATTTGGTTATACTGTACTCTTAATAAATTAAGTTCCCTCTGTGCTGCGCTCAGGAGTCGCAAGTGATATAGAGTGTAACGTTTGGTAGTTGTACAGGCACTTGTAACTGGGTATTTTGCCGTCAGAGTCTCGCAATTCAATGTATGTTTGTATTTGTGCGTTTCGAGAGGAAAAAGGTAAAAAGACAAAAAAAAATAAAATAAAATAAAACAACAAGACAAGAAAGAGTGAGAATGAGTACGAAAATGTCTTTCCTCTGTCTTGTAAGGAGCGCGCGCGCGCGCGACAATTCGAAGCGGCGGTAATTAAGAGAACGCTGAACATGAGTCGGGTAAGCGATCTCGCCAGATCAAATTAATTCCAGGCGGTCGAATTAATCCCACTTTACGAATCGTCGCTGTTCTTTTATATAATATACCCCACTTATTTTTCTCGTTGTGTGCCCTCTCCTCCTGTGTGTTTGTACCTTTAATGCTTCTATATTCGCGCGAAAAGAAACTTCAATAATTACGTGCGATAAATTTAACTGCGGTCGAAGTATACAACCTCCTCTGACCACCCGCGTCTTTCAATTGGTAATTAATCCATCTTTGGGACAATTTTATTAGGACAATGAGTAATTCATCTTTTAGACAATTTTATAAAAGTGTATCAGGGAAATTTATATTTTTGTCAAAGAATATTTGGCTTATGCAAAAATTGATTTGAATTGTTCATTTAGTGCAGACTTCGCACTCGATAATGTGCGAAATTTTATACTGAGAAAAGATATTTTTTAATCAATCAAAAAAATATGTTTGAATGAAACATATTTTATAATTGAATTAAATATCATTTTTATTGAATTAAAATTGTGTATTGAATAAAAATTGTTATCTATTATTTTAAAAAAGTAGCTTTCAGACTAAAAAATGTAGTAAAAATTCATGGAAGAATTTAAATATTTATAAAAATCATTTAATTCTTGCGACGAATTAAAATATTTATAAAAATCATTTAATTCTTGCGAAGAATTAAAATATTTATAAAAATCATTTAATTCTTGCGAAGAATTAAAAAAATTTTTTTTTAATAATTCATTTCCTTCGTCTAATTTTAAACAAATATTCTTATTTGAATAATATGATTCCCAAGTTTTGAACGTTCAAATGAACGAAACATTTTTTATTGCAGATATTTTAATAAATTATAAATCATGAAAAAATTTTTAAAATCCAATTTGACGTTTACAAACTTAGTAATTAATTTTTTTCGTTATGAAGTAAAATAATTGCAATAAAAATTTAATTTTTAGAAGAAATAAATACATTTCATTCATTTGAACGTTCAGAACTTTAGGGTCTTTGAATAATTAAATTCCTCAGAAATTGTTATTATTTATGAAAAACATTGAATTCTTACGAAGATTTTTAAAATAAAATTTCTAAAGAATTGAATTTCTTTTCGCAAATTTCTTTTTTAAATATTGAAAATTAGTGAATTTGGAAAAGTTTTTAAAAATAATTAAATTTTCCAAAAAATTCTAGTTTTATTAAAATATTTCACAATAATTAAAGAACTGTGTGGTATTTTATTAAAATTTAATAAAAAAAATTTAATTCGTTAAAAGCTTTTTATTATTTACAAAAATAATTGAATTAACAAGAAGAAATGTAATACTTTTAAAAATAATTGAATTCTTGTGATGAATAGTGGAATTTATGAAAATAATTGAATTTTGCAAAAAATTTTACTAAAATTCCTCAAAATAATTTCGGGAATAATTTTGTTATTTATGTTTAATAAATGGATTGTTTCGAAGAATTAGTTATTTATAAACAATTGAATTCCTGGGAAGAATTTCGTTAAAATCTAAAAGAATAATTGAATTATTTCATAAAAATTTAATTGAAATTGTGTTTAAAATAAGTACGAAGAATTCTAACAATCATTTTATTTACAAAAATAATTAAATCCTTGGAAAGAATTTTAAATACGTAATTGAAATTTCACTATGAATTTTATTGATATTTTTTTTAAATAATTGAACTCCTAAGAAGAATTTTATTATTTATGAAAATAATTGAATTATATTACTGAAAAATTTTATTAAAATATTTATTTTATATTTATTTAAATAAATATAAATATCAAATATTAAATATTTATATTAAATTATTATATATTTATATTAAATTATTAAATATTTATATATAATAATTATTATTATTATCTATATTATTATTTAAATTTATATTAAATATTTTATATTTATTTAAAATATTTAAAAAGAATTAAATTTTTGTGAAAATTTTTTATTTTTGAAAATAATTGAATTTTTCATAAGTATTTTATAAACATTGTTCTAAACAATCAATTTTTTTGCAATATAATAAATATTATAAAAATTCTATTTTGAAGAATTTATTTTTTCGAAATTTTTATAAAAATGCTCATAATTTTCATCCTTTCTTTAAAAAATCTTTCAAAAATTATTGTTTAATGATTTTTCTAATTACATTTTTGAAATATACACTTAAAAAATTTTTCAGTAAGTGAAATTTTGTAAAATTTAACTGAAAGTAATTGATTTTTTCAAGTATTTTATTAAAATTTTTGAAAATCAACTTTTGAGGTATTTTTAATTTTGAAAACAATTGAATTCTCAAAAATTTCAATGAAAAATCTTATAATTAGTTTTTAAAAATTATGTAAAAATATTTTTGAAAAAAAAATACTTCTAGAATTTTTTCCTTGTAATTTTATTAAAATTCAATTATTTTTAATAAAAAATTTTTAAATTTTTAGTAAACATTTTTGAAAAATTAAATACGTAGAAAAAATAATAACATTAACATTTTTTAGAATTATTTTAAACACTTTGGAGAAATCAGTTATGATCAACATTGTTTTATTAAAAATTGGAGAAAAATAATTATGAAAAATTGAATTTTTTGTATTTTAATAATTGCGAAAGAAAAATTAAAAATAGATTTAGATATGAAGTTCCGTTAAAAATTGTAGAAAATAATTTAATTTTTGAAGGGTTATAATTGTAATTTTAAGAAATTATTAAATTTCAGAAGGTTTTAATTTGAAATAATTTTTCTAATTTTATTTCCCATGGAAAGACAAATAATAATTATTTAAATGTTTATTTTGTATTTTGTACAATTATTTTTGTTTTGAATAATTGAATTTAAAAAACAGGGAAAGGGGCATATCGAGAGATTATAAAATAAAATTCTTGAATTAAATAAACTACTTTTTTGAATTTTTTTTGTATTCTTAATTAAATAGGAAAAAAATGAGTTTTCGAAAAAGGTGAAAATTTTAATGTTTCTAAAAAAACTCACCAAAATTCAGTAGATTGGAACCACGCGCTAAAATTTGAAATTCTTGTTAAATATCTCATTAAATAAATCATAAAAACTTTCTTTGAAAATTATATGATTTTTGTGAAATTGGAGATATATTTTCTTTATTTTGGAGCGTAATTTTTGTTTTTATTTCTCGAAATATTTAGTAGTGCAATTATAGCTGATCGTGTTAAACGATCTGCCTCCTCTCAATCACTGGTTTCATTTCGTAATGAGCGGTGTTAAAAATTTTTTTTCATATAACATGATGAAGTTAATTTAGATCTCGACGCGAATACTAATTTCTTTGAGGATATGTTGTTGCGTGTTACTGAAAATGAGATGGATAAATTCGCGTGCGTGTCGGAGGGGTGCATTTTACGACTGACGAATGTTACCTTTGATGTATATGTGAAGAGAAAAAAAAATAAGAGAGAGAGAGAGAGACAGAGAGACCGCTTAGAACGGATGTAAGTCAAACGGCAACGTTGCGAAGATGTAACGTCAAATTACCAGACACCTGTTCCACGAAATAACTTCATTCGCACATTTTGCGAATTCGGTTCTTTATTTTTATTCGAAATCTACACTCGAATGAGGGAGTTTTTTTTTTTTTTTTTGAGTTTACGGCGAAGTTTTAATTATTAGCCCCCGAGAAGTAGAAATTTCGGGTTTTTTTTTTGTATTTGAAAAGAATGCTTTATTTTATGATACCCAAGTTTTGAACGTTCAAATGAACGAAATATTTTTTATTGACGATATTTTAATGAATTACTAATCATAAAAAAATTTATAAACTAAAATTTTACATTTACAAACTCAGTAATTAGTTTTCTGGATAGTGAAGCAAAATAATTACAATAAAAAATTTAATTCTTAGAAGAAGTAAATAAATTTCGTTCATTTGAACGTTCAGAACTTTAAGATCCTTTTATTTTATAAATGTGACGCGATCTGAAGAAAGGGACCTTATAAGCAAATCACTTTATGGTTATGTTAGTGTTACTTTTTTGTTGATTAAAAGTTTCTTTTTACTTTTTGCAAATTAAAATCAGTGTTTATTAGAAATTTATTAAAATTTCATTTATAATGAAAACTTAGACATTAATGATTCACATTAATAGTTGATCATCTTTTTGTATTTTCATTTAAAAAAATTGCAAACATAACCTATAATTTTTTGCTTCTAAGGTCTCTTTCTTCATATCGCGTCAAAAAAGTTTTATTTATTTTATAAAACCTTTCCAGAAAGGTACCTACAGAACTAAAATTTGAGGTTAGGTTTTTAATTTTTTGAGTGAAAATACAAAAAGAGTATCAATTAGGAATTAAAAATTATTGATCCTTAAGTCAAAATATTCAATGATTTGTTTCGAGTTCGAAAAATTAGAAATAAAATTTTATTAAATCTACCACGAACCTAACCTAAAATTCTCGTTTGCTTCTTAGGTACCTTTCTTGGGAGATTTTATTCTTTTTATTTTTTGGAAAGAAAAATTTTTTTTTGCTTTAAGCGTCGACGCTAACTTTAGAGACAACTTCCTCTAGGCAGTCAATCAAATGCAAATGCAACAAAACTGCGGAAAAACTGACAAATTTATTTAGTAAAGTGGCACTTGCTGGTATACTATTATTTTCTTTTTGCTTCTACAAAATAAAATGTTAGATTGTGGCGCGCGAATTAGCTATTTATTTAGGGACAGGTTCTTTATAGCTTTGCAATTTCTTTTTTTTCTCTCTCTCTCTTCTTTTGCAAAGTTGTTTCCATAATGAGCAGGTTTCAGTCACTATATTTAGAGCATAAAGAGGAGAAGCTGTGTGTCGTATAGCATCTTCATTAAGGTGTTGATTCTTTTACAAGTCTGAAGAAAATTGGTTGCATGTCTTAACATGCAAGACGTGCATATTAGTTGCTTCGATCATCAGTTGTTGGGGAAAAACATTCCCATTATCAAGTAGTCTTTTTCCCCTTTTTCTTAAAATGAAGTTATTTTATATATATACATACTTGAATCGATTCTGCATTCCTAGCGCGTTAAAATAAGTATACTGAACGGTTCATTTAGAAAATAAAATTATTTTGCTGCTTTAATTTTTTTTTGATGAAGTGATGTAGTTTTTGAGTTTATTTGCTGTTATTATGTTTGTATAGGTTTTTAATTTACTAGTTTTTTTTGTTGGTGGGTTTTTTATTTGTTGGTTCTTTACTAGTAGTAGGTTTTTTATTAGTCGATTTTTATTTGTGGATTTTTGTTTGTGGAATTTTAGTTGCAGATTTTTATTTGTGGATTTTTGTTTGTAGATTTTTGTTTGTGGATCTTTTTTTACAGATATTTATTTGTGGATTTTTATCTGCAGGTTTTTATTAGTGGATTTTTGTTTGTAGATTTTTATTTATACATTTTTATTTGTGGTTTTTTATTCGTACATTTTTATTTGTGGATTTTTATTTGCAGATTTTTATTTGTGGATTTTTGTTAGTGGATTTTTATCTGCAGTTATTTATTTGTGGATTTTTATCTGCAGGTTTTTATTAGTGGATTTTTGTTTGTAGATTTTTATTTATACATTTCTATTTGTGGTTTTATATTCGTAGATTTTTATTTGTGGATTTTTATTTGCAGATTCTTATTTGTGGATTTTTGTTAGTGGATTTTTATCTGCAGATATTTATTTGTGGATTTTTATCTGCAGGTTTTTATTAGTGGATTTTTGTTTGTAGATTTTTATTTATACATTTCTATTTGTGGTTTTATATTCGTAGGTTTTTATAATATATATTTGTGGATTTTTATTTGTGGAATTTTATTTGCAGATTTTTATTTGTGGATTTTTGTTAGTGCATTTTTATCTGCAGATATTTATTTGTGGATTTTTATCTGCAGATTTTTATTAGTGGATTTTTGTTTGTAGATTTTTATTTATACCTTTTTATTTGTGGTTTTTTATTCGTAGATTTTTATTTGTGGATTTTTATTTGTGGATTTTTATTTGCAGATTTTTATTTGTGGATTTTTGTTAGTGCATTTTTATCTGTAGATTTTTATTTGGGGATTTTTAGTTGCAGATTTTCATTTGTGGATTTTTGTTTGTAGATTTTTATTTATACATTTTTATTTGTGGTTTTTTATTCGTACATTTTTATTTGTGGATTTTTATTAGTGGAGTTTTATCTGTAGGCTTTTATTTGTGGATTTTTATTTGCAGATTTTTGTTTGTAGATTTTTATTTATACATTTTTATTTGTGGTTTTTGATTTGTGGATTTTTATTTGTAGATTTTTATTTGTAGTTTTTTGCCTCTGTTTCGCATCTCCAGGATTTATATTTGTAATTTCAACTCTTTGTTTTTTTTGTTCTCCTAATTTTTTTCCTCGGGTCAAGTATTTTAGTCTGAAAAGAAATAATAGAGGAATCAGGTGATAATGGTCTAATTAGTGATGGTATAATTGCGCTTCAGAGTCGAATGATTCGAAACGGTTTTTCTTTTTTGACGACACGATTGTTTTTGTCAACATTGTATATAATTATAACGGTCATCGGGGAATGCAAAACTTATTTTACGGGTGAAAGAGTGAGTATTAAAAAACAACAAGTATCAAGTGATTTATCGATTTATTGATAATGAGAAAATTATATATATATAAATCTTGAAAAGTCGATTTGTTTTTAACAGGAAAATAGTAATTTTTGGACTCTCTGAAAATTGTTCTTAAACAATTTCAGTTTCTCATTTTGTTTATAAATTAAGAAATAGAATACTATACCAACAGTCTGGTAAAAAAGCTACAAACACAAATACACACGATAGTTTCACAAATACACTCACATGCACACGTTATTATAAGGAATAATTTAAATTTTTTTTACATTCTTATCTCTTTATACACAATACAAACTTTGTTTGATAGTTTAGAATATTTACAATTTCTTCTATATAATGTTAATTGTATATAATATATATATTTTTATTTTTTTATATAATATAGAAAAATACGAACAAGCTTGATCCTAGAAATGATCTTTGGGTGCTGTGTTCGAGTCCGTGACTTAGTTCCTTGATCTCTAAGTGGTGGCATTAGATGTAGAACCTGATCTTTGATCGGGATCACACATTCTCGCGCGTCCAACTAGCGTCTTTTATGTGGACGACATTTATTTTCAGAGTGAAAATTGCTCGCTTACTTTCTTTCTTTTGAGACAGAAAGAAGGAAGTGATTATTCGTTGGGATAAGATTGAATTCTGCTTTTCTATAGAGTAGATAGAGAGAAAGAGAGTTTTGTGTTTTAAATATAGTCCGATGGCACTGTGGTCTCGTTAATTGCAGCTAACCTGAAATGTGGTGTTTCTAGTGTTTGTGGATTTAGAGTGAGTGTTGTGGTTGTTGTTGTTGTCGACGTTGTTGTCGACGTTGTTATTGGCGGTGATATTTGTTGATTCGTTGAATTCGAACTAAGATCACTGTAATAGGCACTGCTCGGTGCGCTGCTTAACGTTGGTCCATCGGGCTCAGCATCACTTCCCGTGTAGGCTGTGTTTTGATAGGACGGATGCTCGCCAGGCACGCCTTCGATTCGCATTGGCGAATGATGATGGTGATGATGATGATGGAGATGGTGGTGATGATGATTCGGAGATGTTGGCGAAGTTGGTCCGTTTTCGTACATCTCGTAATCTGGCTCTTGTATCCTGGAAATTGAATAGGTTTTGGAGTTAGAATTGTTTTGAACTTTTGGTTTGTGTTTTTTGGGTGCAGAACAGTTTGGTTTGTATCTTTTGGGTGCAGAATAGTTGGAATCAGTTTAGTTTGTTCTTTTGGGTGTAGAATAGATGGAATCAATTTTGTTTGATCTTTTGGGTATAGAATATAGTTTAGGATCAATTTAGTTCTAATCTTTTTGTTGCGGAACAATTAAAGTCAATTTGCTTGGTATCTTTTGGGTGCAGAACAATTAGAATCAATTTGGTTTGATCTTTTGGGTATAGAATAGTTTAGGATCAATTTAGTTCGTGTCTTTTTGTTACAGAACAATTAGAATCAATTCGGTTGGTATTCCTTTTGGGTCCAAAACAATTAAAATCAATTCGGTTGGTATTCCTTTTGGGTCCAAAACAATTAAAATCAATTCGGTTGGTATTCCTTTTGGGTCCAAAACAATTAAAATCAATTCGGTTGGTACTTTTTGGGTGCAGAACAATTAGAATCAATTTAGTTCGTGTCTTTTTGTTACAGAACAATTAGAATCAATTCGGTTGGTATTCCTTTTGGGTCCAAAACAATTAAAATCAATTCGGTTGGTACTTTTTGGGTGCAGAACAATTAGAATCAATTTAGTTCGTGTCTTTTTGTTACAGAACAATTAGAATCAATTCGGTTGGTATTCCTTTTGGGTCCAAAACAATTAAAATCAATTCGGTTGGTACTTTTTGGGTGCAGAACAATTAGAATCAATTTAGTTCGTGTCTTTTTGTTACAGAACAATTAGAATCAATTCGGTTGGTATTCCTTTTGGGTCCAAAACAATTAAAATCAATTCGGTTGGTATTCCTTTTGGGTCCAAAACAATTAAAATCAATTCGGTTGGTACTTTTTGGGTGCAGAACAATTAGAATCAATTCGGTTGGTACCTTTTAGGTGCAGAACAATTAGAATCAAATTGGTTTGATCTTTTGGCTATAGAATAGTTTAGGATCAATTTAGTTCGTGTCTTTTTGTTACAGAACAGTTAGGATCAATTTGCTTCTAATCTTTTCGTTATAGAAAACCTCGGATTAGTTTGCTTCTGACCTTTAGGCTTTAAAACACCAAAGTATCATCAATCTGCTTCTAATCTTTCAGCTACAGAATAATTACGATATTTGGTTAAATTTGGGTCTAGAATAATTAGGATCAGTTCGGTTCTAATCTTTCTGACATAGGGTACATTTAGGATCGACTTGGTTCTAATTTTTGGAGCTTGGAATAATTTGCACCACAACTTGCTTCTAATAATTAATTGTTTAGTTGTTAACACAGTTTTATTTGGAGGTTCGCTCACCTTTGACTGTGTCGAGTGCGAAGGCCATCTCGGGGCAGAGTGCTGTCATTGTTGCCGGCTCCATAATGCCGATGCAATCTTGCAGCATCCAATTCGTGGTACTCGTCATCTTGGCCAGCGGAAGTTGTCCCGTATGTTGAACTTCCGCGTAGTTGTAGTTGTAGATCACTGGCGTAACTTGCAGCTTGGGAATCAAGTTCGGCATAGAGAGCCTCGTCCGTCTGCATATGGGTGTAATGATTTTCAACCGGTAGATTAATTGCCCTTCGATGCTGAGGGAGAGAAAGAGGCGCAGCGACAACTCCTGGTGCTCCGCCACCGCGTCTCGAGCCCAACCATGACCATACATTATGACCTGGAGCAAAAATAAATTTATTTTAGTAAATATGTAACAAAGATATTTCTATATCTAGGTTAGAGTCCGATTTTTAGTAAAAAAAGAAGTTTCTTTTATATTTTTATTCGAATCTTTATATTAATTTTGTTTTGAAGTTAATTAAAGGGAGTGAATTTTGTTTGAAAAGTTTTGTTGTGTATACTTTTTTGCTGAATCGATAGATCGGTAGTTGCTGGGAGTATTTAACGGCTTTTTTTTTGCTCGCTAACCACGAAAGTGTACTTCCTCTTTGCTCGTGTATTTAAATACATCACTAGAGTACCTGGGCATTATACGTGTATTTACCAGACGAAAGTCACTTGCGGTTAGAGCATAAAGTTACCTGTTGTTCCAACACATTTTTAAGGACTTATTTTAGGTTTCTCCCGAGAGCCCTTACAGTTTACTCTTGCGCAATCTTTCCGTTCTACAACTTAATTATTGTGAGCACGTTTTAGACATTGCTTTACAGTATAGAACTCCTGGGAAAATAGCTTTGGCGTATTTTAATCGTGAGATTTTATTATTACACACAAACATTCGACTAGTGTTTCTTTGACACTGATTCGGATTAGAAGAGTGAATAAAATGACATCAATAGTAAATGATGTTATACATATAATTTGAAAACATTGTCTTTGGAAAAAATTGTTGTTTGAACAATTTTGAACTAAGTGGAAGTAATCGAAAGTTGCAGGAACTAATCGGATGTTGCAGGAACTAATCGAATGTTGCAGGAACTAGCCGGATATTGCAGAAACTAATCGAATGTTGTTGGAACTAATGGAAAGTTGTAGGAAGTTGGGAACTAATTTAAACTGATTAGAACTAATCAGAGGTATGAAATAAGAGAAGTATGGATTAATACATCTTGTGTAATTGGAAATTGTTGTCGATTCAATAACTGCTAATGACTGTGTGTACAGATTCGTAATAATATGATAATGGTGTGCGCGGTTCGCGAGGGATCGTTACAGGGATTGTGTAATGAATAATGTTTTGATAGAGTCTTTAGTGTATACGTGAACGTTTGACTAAGATCAATGATGTTTCTCTTCCGCGCGTATATGCGGTTGGTTTGGAAAATCGATGAATGCAAAACTTTCTCTGTCTGTACAATAAGGATCAACTTCGCTTGAATAAGATATATTGTGACAGAAGAATCGATATACTCACCAGGACTTGGCGCGACATCATGATAAGGTGGTAATTTATCTAGCTCAAGTGGCGGTCTATCAGGTATCACGGAAACGCCACCACCACCTGCGCCTCCGCCACCTGGATTCCCGGATTCTTGGTTCGTTGCATCCTCAACTCCAATGCCACAGCAACTCGCTGGAAAACGAAAAAAATAATTGGAAAATTACACTAATGTTGAATTTTTGTAGCATAATTTATTTTTGATATTGGATTTTTGTTTTTAACGAGCCTTATGGTTAACAAAAAGCGTAGATGAAAGCAACAATTGTTGCTTTCAATTGTTGCTTTCAATTGTTGCTTTTTTGTTTGCTTTTTAATCGAAAGTTGAAAATCGGTTTTTTGGTCCCAATAGGAGGAATTGAGGTCTTATTAGGATTTGAGTTGATACCGTTCGTAATAGAAATAATGGAGGTTAATTCTTGCTTGCCCTCATATTTTTTGATATATAATATATAGAAGGCTACTCGAGTTTCGTAATATTATTGTGAAAAAGGGTTCACGTGTACATTTTGGGGGCTTCGACGTATAACCGACCAGAGAAGCTTGTCAAGTGCCCAGGTGAGGTTATAGAGAGAGCGAAGGTATCCTGATACGATTATGGAACGCATAAATGTACGTTGGATCCCTGCACATTATGACATGAGCGCGCATGTATGAAAAGCCTGTTTTCTGTATGGCCTCATTGTGCTCCTGTCATAGCCTGTCATGGACATCACGATGGAATATGGGAAGGAACGAAACATAAGAGAAAGAGAGAAACAGAGAGTGTTGGGAGGGACCAAACTTGGCATTTCATAGATCAGAGATGCCGACAACGGGAATGTCAAGAAGAAAAAAAATAATATAAAAACCGAGATTATATGGGAATCACAGTCTATTTGATAGTTGATCCGCACGTCGCTCTCGATCTATTTCTTATCTGTGTGTCCTATTTCTTCTTTTGAAATCGACACGTGATTCAATTCTGTAGTTGCCGTGTACCATAAAAATACAAAAATCTGCAAAAACTGTTAACTATCTTAACTGTTTAAATCGTTAACAGTTTGTAAATTTTTGGGCTGTTTTGGAAAATAATTATTGTTTGTCTGCAAAATTTTTGTATCGCAAGTACTCAATTTTTTAATTTTATTTCGTTTCTTCATTATCTTTATAACCGTTGCGGGAATGTTTCCCCTGTGTGAAATTGCTATTTCATCCTAAGAGAGGGAGATGAACTTTTGAACTGTGGATTTTTTCTTTCTGATGAGTTTAAATTTTCTTTTAGCATTTAAAAGCTTTTCTATACTTTTGCTTTGTTGGAAATTAATGGAAAGAATTTCAAAGTCGGATAAAATGGATGTATATGTATATTAATGTCAAATAAAATTGCGCGGATAAGATTATCCGTATCTGATGATAGGTGTTATTTCAGACTTATGCGAGAAAGTCTGGAAAATTAATGTTGAACTGTGTTTAAATGCCTTTTACTAAAAAACATGGTAAAAATTTAGTTTAAAAAAAACGAATTGGGAAAGTTTAAAGTTTATAATTTTAATGTTTTGTTATTTTAAGTTTATTAGGAAAGTCAAAATTGAAAGTACAAAGTAGGACGGAATATAGGTAACGCATGTAATCTCTCTATTTTACAATTTAGGAAAATCGAAGAGTGCAAGAGTCAATCTATTTGCAATATTGTAGGCAGCAGAAAAAAGTTGTTATAATAGTGCAAAGAGTCAATTTGAAAATAGGTTTCTAGTGAGGTGAGTGCAAAAGTCAATTTGATGTTTTGCACAGCATTACAAGAATGCGCGTGATTGTAAAAATGTTTATATTCACGGGATAATTGAAAATCATTAATGGATCCGTGGTTTAAAGATTGTGTGTGTGTGTTTGTGTATAGATGTTGAATTTTTTCTAAGTATTGTGATTTCTGATCGTAAAGTTGAGCGCTATGGGGAATATAAGTGTGTATTGGAATTGATACGCCTCGGGGGGAATCGGATTAGTCACGTGGCGCACACAACGGTATACGTGGGTTAAGTGTTCTTACCTAAGGAGCGGACAATCTTCAATCTTAAACATAAGCATTCTGTCATAAATGCGTGGGAGAAAACTTGTTCATGTCAACTACCATTTCCGATGAAATTGAACTATTATAAATGTCCCTAGTATGCTAATTTTTCATTTTTTCAAAAGTGTAATATTCCGCGTTACCTGGGGAGATAATTTTCCTGTTTTTTCTTTGGTTCTTTAGGTTCTCTTATAGGATCTTAGGTTATTCTTTACGTGGGGCGGAATTTCCTGTTATTCTTGTATTTTCTCTTTGTGGAATTTTTCGAATCGTTTTCAAAAAATTTGGTTTGGTTAGTTTATCTTTTGAAGTTTGTGATTATTTTCTGTAGGTTCTATTTTTTTAGGTTTTAATTTGGGATTAATTGGATTAATTGAATTAATTGAATTAATTGAATTAATTGAATTAATTGAATCAATTGGGATTAAATGGATTAGGAATCAAACTTGAATGATCAAATTTAATTGATCAAAGGAAAGTTTAAGGGAAAGATTGAAGTTACGTTTAAGGAAAAGATTAATGATTAGGGAACGGTTTGAAGTTAGGTTTAAAAATTGATCAAAGGTAGATCTAAGGAATGGTTTAAAGTTAGGTTCAAAAATTGATTAAAGGTAGATCTGAGGAACGGTTTAAAGTTAGGTTTAAAAATTGATTAAAGGTAGATCTAAGGAATGGTTTAAAGTTAGGTTCAAAAATTGATTAAAGGTAGATCTAAGGAATGGTTTAAAGTTGGGTTGAAGGAAAAGATTAACGTTATGTTCGAGGAACTGATTAACGTTATGTTTAAGAAATTGTTTAACGTTATGTTTAAAGAACTGATTAACGTAATGTTTAAGGAACTGATTAACCCTCCGTCACACACCTTGGGAAAAATTACGACTTTACACACGTTTAGAGGGAATCCCTCACCACATTGTAAAATAAGCGACATTACAACATAAACAAAGGAATCAACAAAAATTTAATTTAAAAACAAACTTGCAAATATGTAGTAAATTATTCTCAATTATAAAATTAATAAAATTAATTTTCAGGCTCAAAAATAAAATTTAATTACACGAATGCACCATCTTCCAAGGAATTACACTCTACATGTAAAAATAATGTAACATTAGCAAATAAGCAAAAAAATCATTAAATAATTTATTTTAATTATATTTATAATATAATTTTGCCATTAACCAACAGTGGAACAAAAAATGTTTTGAAAATTTGATTTTTTTATTTAACATAACCTCACTTTTTGGAGTTTTTTCTGGCTTTGAAGCTTCATAATTAAATATTAATTATGTTTAAACTAAATGTTTTTTTAGAAATATGTTGAGGAGTAAATTGTTGAAAGGTATAGAGACTGATTTTATTTTGCAATGAGGAAAACAAAAGTTATTTAAAAAATACTGAAACCGTAGAGGGAATCCCTCCCTAGGTGTGTGACGGAGGGTTAAAGTTATGTTTAAAACACTGATTATCGTAATGTTTAAGGAACTGATTAACGTAATGTTTAAGGAACTGATTAATGTAATGTTTAAGGAATCGATAAACTTCACGTTTAAAGGAATTGATTAACTATTAATTAATTGATTAATTGTTTATGAAATCGTTTTGAAGCACCAAAAAGTTAAAATAAAATTTAAATTCTTGAGCAGTGTGTAATATTTTTAGTGTTGCAATATAGACACAATGTGTATAGTGGTCTCATCATCATCAACAGTTGAGATCACTTTGGAATGATCTCTTAAAGAATAACAATGAGTCAAGATTTCCAAGAGTTGTTGACTTTATAATGAAAACTTTTTTTTAACATGAGAGAATTTTTAGCTTTCTTTTCTTCTGTCATTAAGATCACATAACGCCAATCATGATTTTCTAACCTCAATGCAATGAAACTTTTGTGGAACAAGGAGCTATTATGTATATATATATATATATATATATATATATATATATATATATATATATATATATATATATATATATGAAAGGCGGGTATATGAATTTTTTTATTCTTGACGAGATGATTTATTCTTTTGGCACGTCAAAGTTCGATGACATCGCGCCAACCTTTTTATTTTTTTCGATTGCGGTACTAATTTATCTTTTAAAGTAATCGGATCTCTTTCCGGGTTGTCGCTTCCAGTTTAAAGGTGTGTGTTTTTTAATCTATATATACCTGTGAACTATTGCTAAAAATTTGCATATTTATTGTAGGACTGGAATATTGTTGCTACTAAAATCTGTTTACTGGCTAAATAGTGTATTTACTAAAAGTTTAAAAAGGCGAAAATGGTATTAAAATTTGTATTAATTGTATTAATTGTATTACTTGTACTAATTGTACTAATTGTATTTAAAAATGGTTGTTTTGGAATTAATTTCTGTGTATTTTTCCAGAATGGGAGCAAAGGTCTTTTTTTGATTTCGAAACCTGTCAAAGGTTTAGGTGACATGATTTTGTATTTTAAAAGCAGTTTCCCGTGGGGGTATTCTCTCTCTCTCTGGGTAACAGCTGAAATTCCAAGGTGTTAAGGGTCCGCGATAAGCCGATTATTCACTTTTTTTTGTCCCCTCTTCAAAACTAGCTTTCTTCCCCTCATTTCACCGCCTTTTCATTTGATTTGATTCTAGAATCTCTCTAGCTTTTTATACGTGTTATAATATGTGAATGAGTATGGGACTCGATGTGTGCCTTTTCTTTATTTAACATATAATCTCCTCTGGGATTATATTCTCAACACTTGAAAAATATTCATGAATGATTTTAAATAGACATTAAAATAAGAACAACATGTAGTCATAAAGATTATAGAATTGAAAAGGAGAAGAATTTTATTCAAAAGATTGAATGGTTTTTGATTTATTGATTTTATTTTTCCGGTAGCTAATAAAGTATATAACTCATTGTTGACGCTCAGGTTTAATTGATACATCATCATTATTTTTATACCCCTTTTTAAAATATTTGAATTTTAGTGCTAATTTATGTGTAATATTATTGGAATTTAAAATATAACTGTATAATATTATTATAGGAAATAATAAATTGAGTATTTTTTTTTGTTATAAAATTCATGCGGCGTTAATTATAGGTTTTCTGAATAGATGTGCGATAATTAGTTGTAAAAGGTGTTTAAATATTACACGGCAGTGAAGGCAGTGAAGGCATATAGTGAGGGCAGTGAGAGCAGTGATATGGTTAAAGAGAGAGGAAACGAGCGCTTCAGGGGGTGTATAACTAAAAGTGACAAGATACAAGAAAAAAGATTGGTTCATTACGCTAACACACACACATGACATAAAATTAAAGTTTTATATTCATATAATAGTGAAATTTAGATTCTAGTGTATCGCATCATTTCCCTGTTGGGGATAACTTTGAGTTTAATATTAAAGTTTTGAGAGGGAAAAATTAATCTCGCTCTACCGGTTTTCTTATATGCGCGGCGCGGCGCGGTCTATCTACATATATGATTATAGACATGAAACAAAACTTTACGTCACTTTGTGCTGTAATTTAGTGTATAATAATTCGCAGTGATATGCCTCTTTATATAGTAATTTGCAGTACGTCATAATATGCAAATTTTTTTCTTATCTAATATATACCCCTGTTTGTCGTCATTTTACTATTCATGATCTGATATCATTTCACAGCGGGAAAACGGCTTGGATGGTTTTTTGAATATTAATTTTTGATTTGACACTAATTTGAGGGAATCAAGAAAATTGAGAGAGTTGATTCAATTATTTTGATAGTTGATGTTTTATTTTTTGATACCTCGGGGAGGATTTTCTTTGCATGATTATGAATATGATTTATAGAAAATCTGACAATATAAGGACAAACCTATACTATTTACTACTCTTTTTTTCTATTCTGAGAAACTATAATCAAATTCTTTAAAACGATTTAATTGTTTTCAATATAAGTATTCGAAATTCAATTATTTTCATTCTTATCTATTCTAATTTCATGAAATTTTGCTAAAAATTCTATTATTTAAAAAAAAATGAATAAAATTCATCCAAATTTTCAATTATTTTCAGAAATGATAAAATCCATGAGACAGGAATTTAATTAGTTTAGAATAATAAATTTAAAAAAATTGCAAAAAAATCAATTATTTAACAAATGTTCCATTCAATTCTTCACAATAATTCAATTACTTTCAATAATAAAAACATTTTTTGTGGAAATTTAATTTTTAAAAGAAATCTTTGATAATATTCTAAGTATGAATTTACTTATTTTCATAAATAATATAACCTATCGGAGAATTTCAATTATTTTTTATAATATTTTAAATTAATTAATTAAACAATTCAATTATTTTGACAAATAAAGTTTTAAATTAAATTCTTCCTAGAAATTTAATTATTTACATAATGAAATTCATCCTAGAAATTCAATTATTTATACATAATGGAATTCTTCCTAAAAATTCAATTATTTATACATAATGGAATTCATTAAAAGAATTTCATTATGTCGATAAATGACGAAATTCTTTTAAGAATTCAGTTATTTTCAAAAATAACAAAATTTTTCACAGAAATTCAATTTTATATAACATTTAAATATAATTTTTCTTAATTAATTATTTTCGTATAAGTAATAAAATTCTTTTCAGGGATTCAATTATTTTTGAAAATTTTAATAAATTTCTTAGCAACCATTCTATTATTATTATAAATAATAAAATTCATCGAAGGATTTCAATTACATTTAATCCAATTTTACAGAAATTGGTCGAAAAATTTAATTATTGTTAAATAATTAAAAATTTTAATTATTTTAATTTTAAATAATTTTAAATTAAAATTTTTATTTTTATTCCTTGAAAAAGTGAATCGTTTAAAAAAATGTTTTTTTAAATTCTTTAAAAAAATTAAATTATTTACAAAAATATTAGAATTTTTAACAGGAATTTAAATAATTTAAAACGTTTTAAGAAAACTGTTCGAAGGAAACCAATTATTTTAAATACAATTTCAATTAAATTTTTCTGAAATAATTAAATTAAATCTTTTAGGATTTAAATAAAATTCTTTTCAAAAATTCAGTTATTTACATAAATAATTCTTTAAAGTAATTCAATTATGGAAGTAAATGACGAAATTATTCCAGAAAATTCAATTATTTTGAGGAATTTTAATAAAATTCTTGACAAAATAAATAAAATTTAATTATTTTTATAAACAACAATATTTATCCCAAAAATTAAATTACTTTTAAAAATATTAAAATTCTTTTTGAAAATGCAATTATTTAAAAAGAAATTCTAATAAAATCGTTCGCAAGAATTCAATGATTTTCATAAATAATAAAATGTTTTTTAGGAATTCAATTATTTTCATAAATAATTAAATGTTTTTTAGGAATTCAATTATTTTCATAAATAATAAAATGCTTCTTAGGAATTCGATTATTTGCAAAAAAAATTAAATAAAATACCACACAGACATTTAATTATCGTCAAAAATTGAAATAGAATTCTTTGTTAAATTTAATTATTTTTAAAAACTTTTTGCAATTTAATGATTTTCAATATTTACTATTTTAATGAAATTTCTAATCAGAATTCGACTGCTTAAAAAATTTTACCTAAAAATCTTCGTGAGAATTCAATTCTTTACATGAATAATACAAATTTTTCAGAAATTCAATTATTTATAATTAGAATTTTGCATAGAATTAGTCGAAAGCAATAATTTATCTTAAAATTTCTATTAATTTTTTCGCAAGAATTAAATTATTTTTATAAATATTCAAATTCTTTCACGAATAATAAAATTCGTAACATGAATTCAATTTATTATCAATAAGATAAGAAAAAAGTAAATATTTTTTTTTTGGAAATTGAAGAAAAAAGGCAGAAAAATAAAATATACAATGTAACTTTTGTCTGTTTTGGGAAGTTTCTAATTTTTTTTTTGACAAGATTAATTTATCGATAGCTACTTTTTTTATTACTAGTTTTAGTTTGAAAGTTGCATTTTACTACTATTTTTTAGTTTGAAAGCTACTTTTTTACTATTATTTTTATTTTAAAAGACACTTTTTAAAAATTACACTGAAAAAAAATTTATTTGATTCAAATAACCGATTATTTGTCTATAATCAAATAAATATTTACTTGAATCAAATAATTTTTATTTGAATCAATTAATTAGTATTTGCTTTAAATACTGAAATATTTGATTCAAATACAATTTATTTGATTGAAATAAAAATTATTTGATTCAAGTAAATATTTATTTGATTATAGACAAATAATCGGTTATTTGAATCAAATAAATTTTTTTTTTCAGTGCACAATTATTAAATGCGAAGTCCCTGTAAACATAAACTTTTGTGGTATAACTTTATTATTAGAGTGATAATTGATATCTCTGGCTTTTTTTTTGATGTTTTTAATCGGATGTTTGAATGAAAATGGAGCCGCACACGTTGTGCGATGATCGTTTCGCGGCCTGGCCGGTCGGATTACGTACGTGCTAATAAAAGCGTCGAAACAGCAAGAGCGCGAGTCAAGCTCAATCGCGAAGAGAAACCTGCAACAGAGACCACCATGGAGGATCATCTCCCTCAACCACCCTCCCATCAGGGTCGACTAGACTGCAAAATTCCCCAGATAACTCTCATCTTTTTCTTTCTCTCTCTCTCTCTCCTCGTGACCTCAACGTCAAATAAATTGCGAATCTAAAAACATTTTTCCAATCTACACTATATGAATATGTGTTATTTATTTTTTGAATTTATTATTTCGCTGTATAGCTTAATTTACGTGCAGAGTAAAAGAAGTCGAGACTTATTTCAAGGGCGAAGGGAGGTCTTAAATTAAGATGCAATTTTTGCCGCGTCAGGTTCGATCGTTGATTTTTGAATCGTATATATTTTAACCGTAGTTGGGAGATATATTTCTCAGGCAATTTTTCTGAGGAATTTTTCTGAGGAATTTTTCCCTCCTTGAATATTTTTCCCAAAAAAATTGTCTCGAGAAGAAGAAATAAAGTTTATGGAAGAAGTTGAAACTGCGGCGCAGGTGAAAGTGATGGAAAAGATGAAATGAATATAACATAAGCATGGGATTTGGATGGCGGGATATATGAGATGGGAGTGTTGAATAATTAATTTGAATGACCCCCAAAGGATATTCAGGTATCGAAGTATATTTTCTAGATGTGTGTGTGTGTGTGGGTAAAGCGTTGCGGTTGTCGCGCAGTTGATCGTATCGTGCCGCGGGTGATTTTAAATCAGAAAGTTAATTAGACGCGTTTCACTGTCTTTTATGTCGCACGTCCATCCGCACGATCTTTTAAACCGTGTATGCCTGCCTTGAGGCATTTATCGCATAAGCCATGCCAACACCGATCGCCATTATCATGCGGACTAATTAAACTCCAATCGACGCTGACACTCGAAAGAACGCGACGAGACATCGCACTTTTGTGTCGGCTACCGTTTATAAACGGTGCAGTGTTGTCTCGTCACTCTTTGCACATGAGAGGAGTCAGTCTTCTTCTTTTTTTTTTGTTGGGGAAAATTGTGCCAATTTTCGTTTATTAAGGTGGGGTTTTGTTTTGGTTTGTTTTTAAGTAATTTGTTGTTTGTTGTAGTTGATGGTATGGATGAATTGTTGATTTATTGGATCAGGTTGGTGGTAGATTGGAGGTAATTGAGGATAAGTTAGCCAAAATTGATGATGAATGGGAGATAATTAATGATAAATTTGGTGGAATTAATCTGATCCATTTGGTGCTTAATATAGTTTGGTACCAAGTGGATACGGTTGATGAAGGACTAAGTGAAGTTGATGTTCCCTTGGGTGAAATTGGTACCAAAGATCAACTAACAGGTTGATAGCAACAGCAAATTGCGATGAACTGATGACAAATTGAAGCAAATTGATTCCGAATTGGATGAAAATGATGTTAATTTGAGTTAAAATGATGTTAATTTGGGTGAAAATAATGTTAATTTGGGTAAAAATAATGTTAATTTGGGTAAAAATGATACTAAATTGTGTGGCAAATAAAAATGAATCAAGTTGATAGCGAAATGCTTCAAAATAATGGTAAATTCGGTCTGATAGGTACCAAATAATATTGGATCAAGTTGGTACCGTATTGGGTCAAAATAGTGTTAAAATGGGTCAAAATAATGTTACAATGGGTCAAAATAATGTTACAATGAGTCAAACTGATGCTAAATTGAATCAAGTTGATAATAAATTAGTTCCAAATTGAATAAAATTATTGATATCAGAAGAAAATTAAATTATACTGATGTCAAACCTGACGACTTGATGACAAATTGGGTCAAATTTATCGTAGAAATGGAGAAATCTGTAAAAATGGGTTAAATTGTTACTAACTTTTGGTAAATTGGAGCGAATCGGAACCAAATGGGGTCAAAATGATATTAAATTGCGGTCCACATTGGTATCAATTTAAATTGATTGAAATTAGTACCGAAATGCTTCCAAAATGATTCTGATTTCGGTCATATAGGTACCGAATAAAATTGGATCAAGTTGAAACCAAATTGGGTCAAAATAATATTAGATTGGGTCAAACTGATGCTAAATTGAATCAAGTTGATGGTAAATTAGTTGCAAATTGAATAGAATTAATACCGGAAGAAATTGAATCAGGTTGATGCCAAATGTAAGGACTGGATGACAAATTAGGTCAAATTTATGGTAAAAATAGAACAAATCTGTAAAAATGGGTTAAAATTGTTATTAACTTTTGGTAAATTGGGGCGAATCGGAACCAAATTGGGTCAAAACGATATTAAATTAGGTGTAAATTAAATCAAAACGAACCAAATCAAATTGCAGCAAGTTGGTAACAGAATGCCGCGAAATGGTAGTGAACACGTTTCGATGGGTACCAAACAAAATTGGATCAAGTTGGTACCGTATTGGAGCAAAATAATGTTAAAATGGGTCAAACTAATGCCTAATTGTATCAAGTTGATGGTAAATAAAATCCAAATTGAATCGAATTAACACCAGACGAAATTGAATCAAGTTAAAGCCAAATCTGAGAACTTGAAGACAATTTGGGTTTAATTTATCCTAAAAATAGAGCAAATTTGTAAAAAAAAAATTAATACTAATTTTTGGTAAATTGGGGCGAATCGTAACCAAATTGGGTCAAAATGATATTGAATTGGGTGTAAATAAAAACAAAATGAACGAAATTAAATTGCACAAAGCTGGTAATATGGTGCCTCGAAATGATACTGATTTTGGTCCAATAAGTACCAAATAAAATTGGATCAAGTTGATATTGAATTGGGTCAAAATGGTATTAAATTGGGTCAAATTGCTGCCAAACTGGATCAAGTTGATGGTAAATTAGCTCCAAATTGAATCGAATTAATTTTAGAAGAAATTGAATCAAGTTGATGCCACATCTGAAGACTTGATGACAAATTAAGTCAAGTTTATGGCAAAAAATATGGCAAATTTGTAAAAATGGGTTAAATTGATACGAATTTTTGGTAAATTGGAGCGAATTAGAACCAACTGGGGCCAAAATGATATTAAATTGCGGTTCACATTGGTATCAAATCGAATTGCTTCGTTAGCACCGAAATGCTTTTAAAATGGTAGTAAATTCGGTAAAATAGGTACCAAACAAAATTGGATCAAGTTGAAAGTAAATTGGGTCAAAATGATATTAAATTGGGTCAAATTGCTGTCAAATTGGATCAAGTTGATGACAAATTGGTCCAAAATTTGAGCAAATTTGATCTAATTGATATTAGAACAAATTGATAAAGAAATTTTGAACAAATTTTGCCTAAAATTTGTTGCTCAATAAAGATTGTTTTAATTGCTGAAAAATAGCCTCTTTCAGCAACAATATTTTCGTTTCCTGCTCCTCAACGATAAGTTTCGTATTTTTGTGACGAGTTCTTGTTTATTTGTTTGTAGTTTCTTTTTTCTTTTTCTTTGATCTTTTTATTTTGGTTGTTAGCGAAAGGTCGTGATTGTAACATCCGGATCGAATACTAAGGAACGTGTATTGACTTTATGGTGAAGCATCTCTTGTTAAAACGTGTTGCTCGAATCGAAACGTGTGTGTCACGTTTGAAATAAACGGATAGAGAGGAATGAGTGAGAGAGAGAAAGTGTGTGATTTGCTTTTATCAAATGATGTCTTGTCTATCGTGCAGTCAGAAATCGAACAAAATCTCATCTAATTTATCTTTTTGATAATTACATTAATCTTTGTTGGGTTGCAAATGTGAAATTGAACTTTCTATTCGCTTGAAACATGTTCTAACTGACAACTGGTAGCATGTACGTCATTTATTTTCGATGTTGGCCTTTTCTCTCTCTTTCTCTCTCAAAATAAATTGAAACCACACTAAAAAAATTTATTTAATTTAAATAACCGATTATTTGTCTATAATCAAATAAATATTTACTTGAATCAAATAATTTTTATTTGAATCAAATATTTTAGTATTTGAAGCAAATACTAATTAATTGATTCAAATAAAAATTATTTGATTCAAATAAATTTCAGTATTTGAAGCAAATACTAATTAATTGATTCAAATAATCGGTTATTTGATTCAAGTAAATATTTATTTGATTATAGACAAATAATCGGTTATTTGAATCAAATAAATTTTTTTTTCAGTGCACAATGTGTTTTTTCTATCGGGGAACTTTGGTATTTTTTTGCTTTTTTGACAAATTGTTAATATGGGAAAGTTTGGAATGAATCGTTTGGAAGGAATTGTAATTTGGTTTAGGAAAATATTTAAGAAGAAAATATTTAGAATTGTCAAATTTGGAAGAGTGGGGAAGTTTTAGTGGAAATTTGATTGGGGAAAAATTTATAGTTTGCGAAAGTGGAAAAAAATAATTAGAATTATTGAAGGTTGGAAAAAAAATGCGACGGGGGAAAGAAGTGAAAAGGGGGGAAAAAGATGAAAGAAGGGAAATATAACTTCATTTATACAGCAGGATTGCTTCTTCAGTAGAAATTACTCTTGGTTTTAAGGTATATCGCTATTGGCAGAAACATTTCAGAGGAACTCTGTCGTGAATTCTCATGCTTATTGGCTTCCGTCGTTTTATTGCCAGACATTTTATTTCCAAAGGTATCGAGTAGAGCTCCACTTTAAAGGAAGCAAACTTCCGTGTGATTGGACAATTTCTGATAATAACTCGTCAACTTTTTTTTTCTTTTCTTTTTTTGTCTTTAAATGTCGCTATTTTGTGAAAGTTCGCTTAGGAAACAAAAGAAATGAGTTTTAACTATGACGAATCTTTTTTTTTTTTTTTTTGAACCTCCAGAAAGTCGGGGATTGTTTTTCCTTTTCACGCTCCTATTTTGTTTGGTTTTGTATTTTAATTATTATTTTTAATTTTTAATATTGTTCAAATTATAATTAGTTTAAATTAAAATTAGTTTAAATTAAAATTAGTTTAAATTAAAATTAGTTTAAATTAAAATTAGTTTAAATTAAAATTAGTTTAAATTAAAATTAGTTTAAATTAAAATTAGTTTAAATTAAAATTAGTTTAAATGAAAATTAGTTTAAATTTAATTTAGTGAAAAGTTCTCTAAAATTTCTACTAATGTTAATGGTAATTTTTACTAATTAGTAAATTTACACTATTAAGTAGTAAAATTTACAATTTTGGCAAAAAGTATGAATTAGTGGTGAACATAAATAAATAGTATAAATTAATATTGGTAAAAGAAAGAAAAGTATTAAAAAAGTGGAGAAAAGTATTTATCAAAATTTAAGATCCTATAAAGTTCTGAACGTTCAAATGAACGAAATTTATTTATTTCTTTTAAAAATTAAATTTTTCTGGCAATTATTTTGCCAGAAGAATTATTTATTTTTTTATCCAAAAAATTAATTACTGAGTTTCTAAACGTAAAAATTTGGATTTTAAACAAATTTTAATTTGGTTTTTAAACTTTTTTCTAATTTGTAATTTATTTAAATATGTGCAATAAAAAATTTTTCGTTCATTTGAACGTTCGAAAGTTGAGGATCGTCAAAAATTTGACATAGGAGTGATGCGGGATAAAATAGTGCGAAAAAATTAGAGGCGAATGAGTGAATAGACGATTATTTGAATTGCCGGCAACTCGGTAGGGAACTCGAGATAATTGGGCATCATTTCGATATATAGCAGTGCACACTCGCGCTGCTGCTTTTTTTTTTTTTTTGTTGAGGAGGCCCAGTGGGACCTTCGGAAATGTTAATTCGACGTGAGAGATTGGAGGGGCCTACTATAATATACTTATTGCCCTACCCAATGGCAGTGCAAAGCCCTCTGGTCAATTTCTGATCTATATTATAATATATTTTTTGCAGCAGCTGTAGTTTTGTGAATCTTAATTTTTTGGCGGTTGAATAAATCATCTGCGGAATAGATGAAAGGGCTAACGTCATTTTTTTTCTTTTTCCTCTTCTATGATTGTTTTCCAAATAAATTTCTTTTTCAATTATTAAAAGTTTCTAGAATGTTCTGAATTTAAAAAAATTAAAAAATAAATAAAAAATAAAATAAAAAATAAAATTATATAATAAAATTATATAATAAATAAAATTCTTCTAAAAATTAAAGTTTTTGCAATTATTTCGCAGGTCACTATTCAAATAATTAATTACTGAGTTTCTAAAGGTAAAATTTCGGTTTTAATATTTTCTATGCTTATTATATTATTATTATTATTATATTATTATTATTATATTATTATTCTTATTTAATAGAATAGCTTGGAAAAAAAATTCATTTGTTTAAACGTTTTAAACTTGGGGGTTGAATTATTAATTTACGTAATTTAGCAATAAATATTATTTCAATGTGAAAGAAATATAAATTTAAATTTAAATAAAAAATAAATTTTAATTTGTATTAGTTTACATTAATGTTGAATGATTATTGAAAAAAATATTAAAGTTTATGTTTTCCTAGGTTGCAATTAATATATTTAGTTTGTAGTTTAATATTAAATTGTTCTCACCTCTGCTGCCGGCACTCTTTAGTCTGTAACAAAAAGTATTATTAATTATGATTTGCATAATATTTATATAATATTTATTAATTTATTTATTAATTTATTTATTAATTTATAATATTTAATTATGTCAATAATAGGAATTCAGGAGAAAGTAACAAATATATTTCAATAAGTTTTATTATTCTTTTGTTAAATATTTTTTAATTATGTCAATAATAGGAATTTAGGAGAAAATAACAAATAGATTTCAATAAATTCTATTATTCTTTTGTTAAATATTTTTTGGCTCGATTTTCTATATTTAGTTCTGGATTTATATAATATTAATAAATTACTGGAGCAATTTCGTTATAAAATTGCTTTTATCAAAAATAAACTGTTCAATGTAATTTCGTGTGAAATGGAGTTCGATTCGCAGTAATATTATAGCTCGTTTATTGCATTCCTTGGAAAAAAATACGAAAAAAGTTCCGATTCAATTGGAAAAGAAGGAAATGTGATAAAAAAAAAGTAATTTCTTCTTTTCATCAATATGTAGAAAAAATTATAAGAACAAAAAAAGAAAAAGAATAAATAAAATAATAAATAATATTAAAAGTAATAAATAAAATAATAAATAATAACAAAAATAATGAATAAAAATGGGAATAATAATAAAAATAACAAATAAAATAATAAAAATCAATAAAATAATTGAAATAATTGAAATAATTGGAAATATAAATATTTAAATCTTGATATAAATATTTAAAGTAGAAATTTCGGTTTTTCAATAAATTGACGAATTTTAATTAAATACCATAAGTATTTATCTAGTTTGGAAAAAATTATTTGATTAGTGTGAATATTTATTTAGTTTAGAAAAAAATTATTTTGATTCGTATGAATATTTATTTAGTTTAGAAAATAATTATTTTTGATTGGTGTGAATATTTATTTAGTTTAGAAAAAAATTATTTTTGATTCGTGTGAATATTTATTTAGTTTAGAAAAAAATTATTTTTGATTTGTATGAACATTTATTTAGTTTAGAAAAAAATTATTTTAACTATAAATATTTATTTAGTTAAGAAAAAAATTATTTGATTCGTGTGAATATTTATTTAGTTTAGAAAAAAATTATTTTTGATTCGTATGAATATTTATTTAGTTTAGAAAAAAATTATTTTGACTATAAATATTTATTTAGTTTAGAAAAAAATTATTTTTGATTCGTATGAATATTCATTTAGTTTAGAAAAAAATTATTTTGACTATAAATATTTATTTAGTTTAGAAAAAAATTATTTTGATTATAAATATTTATTTAGTTAAGAAAAAAATTATTTGATCAGTGTGAATATTTATTTACTTTAGAAAAAAATTATTTTTGATTCGTGTGAATATTTATTTAATTGTTTGCTATTTTTATTTAAATATACACACGGGACGAGAGTTTTTCGATCACCAAATTATGAATAATGTACTCTTCCTTCGGCATGGTATATCAATTTTGCTCGCAATTCTCTTAGAGACCTCCGTAAGAGTTTATAGAGTGGGAATTTAAGAGGATTGGTGAGATATCTTCTTAAATGCTATAAGTTGTAAATGAGAGTTAGCCAAGGGCAATGCTCACGATGCAGATCCGCTTAAAATATATCGGTTCGTCGGTTTCAATTTCATAATTCTCGGGGGGTCGATGCTTTTTGTTCCGACATCAAAGAGATTTTGTCAGTTTCAATTTGTCCTCGAGGCGTGCTAATAATCATTTTTTTTTTTATTTTTGCTTTTTTTTATTATATTCGTTTTGTCGCAATTCTGATGTGGAGAGAGAGAAAGAGATGATGGAACGATCGAGAATGTGTCGTAGAGATGTAACTTGATAATAATTGTATCTTCATCGGGGAATGTTGGATTAGAAGTTTTTTCTGATTGGTTTCTTTTTGAATCGTTTTTTTGATTTTTTTATCAATTTTAATATTTTTTAGTATTTTTAGTCATTTTTTTAATCGTTTCTTTAATATTTTTTATGATTTTTTTAATCTTTTCTTTAATATTTTTTATGATTTTTTTAATCTTTTCTTTAATATTTTTTATATGATTTTTTTAATCATGTTAGAATTGTTTTTGAATATTTTTTTAAATCGTTTTTTTAATGGTTTTTAAATGTATTTTAAGTGGTTTCTGAATAGTTCTTGAATAATTTTTTGAATAATTTTTGAATGGTTTTTCAACGGTTTTTGAATGGTTCTTGAATTATTTTTTGAATTATTTTTGAATGGTTTTTGAATCATTTTTTCGCATTTTTTGTTGAATGGTTTTTGAATCACTTTTTCGCATTTTTTGTTCAATGGTTTTTGAATCATTTTTTGCAATATTTTTGAGTGATTTTAAATGGTTTTTGAATGGTTCTTATGTAATTTTTTGAATTATTTTTGAATGGTTCTTGAATCATTTTTTGAATCATTTCTCTAATATCTAATTTTTAACGTTTTTTGAATTATTTTTGAATCGTTTTTAAATGGTTCTTGAAAAGTTTTTAAAATAATTTCTTTAATATTTTTTCTCATTTTTTGAATTATTTTTGAATGGTTTTTAACCTGTTTTTGAATGGTTCTTTATTTATGTTTTGAATTATTTTTCAATTGTTTTTTATTTATTTATTTATTTGAACATAAATTTGAACATTTATTTGAACATTTAATTGATTCTTGAATCAATTTTCTAATTATTTTTCAATCGTTTTTAAATGGTTTTTGAATGGTTCTTAAATCGATCTTTGATTCATTTCTTTAATAATATTTATCGTTTTTTGAATTATTTTTGAATGGATCTTGAATAATTTTTTAATCATTTCTCCAAGATTATTTCTCATTTTTTGAATTGTTTTTAAATGGTTTTTAAAAGGTTCTTTAATTATTTTTTTTAAGCTTTTGAATGCTTCTTGAACCATTTTCTGAAATATTTTTGAATTGTTTTTAAATTGTTTTTGAATGGTTCTTTAATTTATTTTTGAATGACTTTCGAATGGTTTTAAATGGTTTTTGAATAATTCTTTAATTATATTTTTTGAATTATTTTTAAATTATTGTTTTTAAATGGTTCTTGAATCATTTTTCGAATTATTTTTGAATGTTTTTTAAATAGTTTTTGAATGGTTCTTGAATCATTCTTTGTATCATTTCTTTAATAATATTTATTGCTTTTTGAATTATTTTTGAATCTTTTTGGAATGGTTCTTGAATAATTTTTTGAACCATTTCTTCAAGCGATTATTTCTCATGTTTTGAATTGTTTTCGAATTGTTTTTTAAACGGTTTTTGAAAGGTTCTTTAATTATCTCTTAATGGCTTATGAATGGTTCTTAAATCATTTTTTGAATTATTTTTTGGATTATTTTTTAATGTTGAATGATTTTTAAATGGTGTTTGAAAGGTTCTTGAATAATTTTTGAATGGTTTTTAAATGCTTTCTGAATGGTTTTTGAATTATTTTTTGATTTATTTCTTTAATATTTTTTTATCGTTTTTTGTAATTATTTTTGAATTGCTTTTGAGTGGTTCTTGAATCACTTTTCGAATTATTTTTGAATGATTTTTAAATGCTATCTGAATGATTTTTGAATTATTTTTTGAATCGTTTTTTAAATATTTTTTATCATTTTTTGAATTATTTTTGAATGGTTTCTAAATGATTTTTAAATGGTTTTTGAATAGTTTTTAAATAGTTTTTAAATAGTTTTTAAATAGTTTTTAAATAGTTTTTGAATGGTTGTTGAATGGGTTTTGAATAAGTTTTTAAATCTATTTTTGAATCTCTTTTTTTGAATATTTTTTTTGAATAATTTTTTTGAATAATTTTTTTTGAATCATTTTTTTTTTAATCATTTTTTTTAAGCAGTTTTTTTTTATTTTTTTTTTGCGATTTATAGATATGCTACTTATACCCCCGTTATAAATGTCAATTCGAATGTACATTAAGAAGAAGAAGAATTCTATACTGGTTGTGCGCGCAATGATACGTTTGTCTTGAAACGTCGATCTCTTCGACGCCTGAGAAAGAGATTTTTTTTTCTTAAAAATATCTTATCTTATAAATATCTACAATATACTCTCGTGTCGCGCCATTCCTTACGGGTTTGCAATGATAAGTTGATTTGATTCCGTGATTGATAGAGTGTCGGCTATTCATTTTTATTACAATGAATTCTTCGTTTAGTGTATATAAAAAACGTATGGTGCGCGTGCTTCAATGATACAAGACAGTTGAACATTTCTTTTTTTTGTTTTTTCTTCTCGAGAATGAAAGGGAAAAAATTTTTTTTTGAAAAAGATGGTACTGGAAGAATTTTATTTGGACAGAGATGGTGCGGGAAGAATTTTTTCCTCTTTCGTCATTTATTTATATGTATTTTTCTATTTACATAAATATTTAATTTTAATATATTTTCAAGATTCACTCGAGTGGAATTGGAAATAATTTAATATATTCATCTTCACTTTTTGAATGCATCACATTTCTGGTGTTTTGTAATTTTGCTGAAGGGGATTATTGCTGTGGGAGATTGAATCGAAATTTTCTTTTATATAGAGAAAATGTGTTGACATGTGTGTGAAGAGTGATGGAAATTTTCGAAATTGATTTGAATTGGGAACGAAGTGTTATTAAATGTCAGGGATTATAGTTGGTCCACTTTTTTTCTTTTTAGTCCCTTTTTCTAAATTTTTTTTTTTTGGATAAAAAACTTTCGTGTTTCATTTTTTTTCGTTTATAATTCTAGTATTTAGGATAATTTAATTATTTATTTTTATTAATTTTAGTAATTAGTAATTTAATAACTTATTTTTATTAATTTTAATAATTTGGTAATTTATTTTTATTAATTTTAGTAATTTAATCATTTATTTTTATTAATTTTAATAATTTAACAATTTATTTTTACACTTTAAAAAATAAATTTATTTGATTCAAATAACCGATTATTTGACTATTATCAAATAAATATTTACTTAAATCAAATAATTTTTATTTGAATCAATTAAATAATATTTGCTTCAAATACTGAAATATTTGATTCAAATACAGTTTATTTAATTCAAATAAAAATTATTTGATTTAAGTAAATATTTATTTGATAATAGTCAAATAATCGGTTATTTGAATCAAATAAATTTTTTTTTCAGTGTATTAATTTTAGTAATTTGATAATTTATTTTTATTAATTTTAATAATTTAATAATTTGTTAATTTAAAATTCTAAGTATTTTCTCTTCTTTTTGTTTCAGGTGAGTCAAAGCACATTTTTTCTGCCGTATTTATTTCGTAAGTAAAATTTTTTTGAAAATATAGAAAATTACGAATTATGAGTA
The DNA here is from genome assembly GCA_032873175.1 of Leptopilina drosophilae. NCBI lineage: Eukaryota > Metazoa > Arthropoda > Insecta > Hymenoptera > Figitidae > Leptopilina > Leptopilina drosophilae. Next base: position 38,913,861 of record CM065485.1, read on the forward strand.
AAACAATTACATCAAAGGATTAATTTAAATAATCCGATTCGTCTATGCGAAGAATTAAAATTCGTTTATTATTTTTTTTTTCGTTTTTTTAACAAAGTCAAAATGAGAAAGAAAACAATCGAATCTGGTTTTTACTTTCATTTCTCTTTTTTTCGTCTAGTCGATTTCGATTCACTAAAGTCGACTTTCATTGTTGATCCGATTCACGATTTCATCGTCTCTATCAATGACAAAATCTATATCTGTAAATACATATATATATATATTCTAATCGCTGTCACGGATTATCGTGGAATTTTCAAGTATTCTCCATCTCTTCGTTTTCTTTCGGCTTTAGGCAAAAGAATTCTTTTGCGATTTTTCAAAAGGATGATGTTGTCTCAAGGACAGGGGTATATGTTTTATCTTTTCCGCGCTTTTTTTTTCTTGCGCCAAAAAGAGTGAGTTAATCCTTGAGAATTTTGTGAAAAACTTAAAAGAAGAGCGGTAAAGAGAAAATAAAAATAAAATTGAAAATAAAAATAAAAAATAAGTGAAGGGAAGGCCTCTGTGTGTGTGCCTGCTATTATTAAATTATGTCTCTTCTTTAATTACCAATGATGCGCGCCTATAAGTGTCACGATGCGTTGAACAGAGTCGTAAACTCATGAAGTGAATTTCCCATTACGAGCGCGAGACGATCGTACTTCATGCTGTGAAACTAAACTCACAAATGATGACGACGACGACGACTATCAAAAAGAAGGGTTAAACTTTTATTATAGGGGATTTTAAGAGGTTCATTTCGTTTTTATTCTTGGGAATTAAAATTGTTATTTACATAGTTGGATGATTGTTATTGGTAGGAAGGAAGTTCATATAGACTTGTAGTGAAGTTGTGAATTATTTTTCTCGACTTTTGTTTTTATGAAACGGTTGTCTCAATTTGATAAACATGGGAAAAATTTGCTTTTGAAAATGCAATATTTTGTTATTTTTTATTTACTAAACAAGTTGAATAAATAAAAAATAGTAAAATATTGAATATTGAATATTGAAATGATTTGCATATGATTTTTAATTTTTGAGAAATTATTATCAAAAGGAATAAATAATAATTCTTCCCATAAATTCAATTACGTTCAAAAATTTTTGGTATACCAAATTTTTTTTTAATTATCGCGAAAAATTTAATTATCCTCAGGTATATTAAAATTCGTCTCCGATTTCTTCGATAAATCAATTATTTTATTTATTATTTATTATTAAATACAATTAAATTTTTAACAAAAATTTCAATTATTTAAAAAAATGAAAATAATTTCCCTGAATTCAATGATTTTCAATATCTACTATTTTAATCAATTTTTTCCAAAGTAATTTAATTATATAAAAATAATTTTAATAAATTTATACACAAATAATAATAATAATAATAATAATAATAATAATAATAATAATAATAATAATAATAACAACAAATAATAATAATAATAATAATAATAATAATAGTAACAAATAATAATTCAATTATTTAGAAATTTTTAATAAATTTCTTCGCAATAATTCAAACTATTTTAAAAAATAATAACATTTTCACAGAGATTCAATTATTTTTATGAATACTAAATTTATTTTTTGGAATTTAATTATTTTCAGAAGTAATAAAACTTATGGCAGAATTCCAATTATTTTTAAATACAAAATTTTATAAAATTCCTCGAAAAATGTAATTATTCTTAAAAATTTTATTAAAATTTGTTAAATGAATTCATTTATTTAAAAATTTAGCGATAAAATTCTTTATGAATTCAATTTTTAGAAATAGTTATAACTATTCAATAAATTATTTACTTTTGTATTTAAATAATTGAATTCTAGTGTAGAATTTTCTTATAAGAATTGATTTAATTTTAAAAATTAATTTCATTAAAAATTTTAAATTATGATTGAATATTAAAAGCATTATAGCGGGAATTTTTAGAAATAATGGAATATTTAAAAAGGTTTCATATTACAATTTTTGAAAGTTTGAATTTGTCATACTTTTAACTAATAATTCTGTAGATGAATTAATTTTTCTAAAAAGGTTTATTTGAATGTCACTTGAAATTATTTTTTTCAAGTTTTTATTTTCTTATATAAATATATACAGATATATTTAAATGAAGAATATTCGAGCAATTGAAATTTTGTTAAATTAAATTGTAGACAAATGAATTTGAAAATTGGTAAAGTACTTTTTTCGAAAATTATTATAAATAACGAATTTAAAGAGAAATTTTTATTAAAAAAACACTAAAAAAAAGTAAATTTCGGAAAAGTTACAAATTACTGGAGAAATTCAATTATTTTTATAAATAATGAATTTTTCTACAAGGATTGAAATATTTTCGTAAATAATATAATTTTGTTGGAAAATATTTGTTGTATATTTTTTATGGGATTTTTTTTTAAATAACAAAATTCCTCGGAAAATTTAAATTTCTTGTACTTTTAATGCAATTTTAATGAAATTTTTGAAAAGTGCTTTTATTCTTAAAAATTTTATTCAAAATCTGTCTGAAGAATTAAATTATTTAGATTTGTTAATAAAATTCTGTATGAGAATTAAATTTTAAGGAAGATTCAATTATTCGATAAATTGTTTATTTTTCTATTTAAATAATTGAATTCTCGAAGAATTTTCTAATGAAAATTGATTTAATGTTAATTAAAATTGTGGATAATAATTAAATATTCAAAGAAAAATGACGTGAATTTTAAGAAATAATTTAATTTTGAAAGTAATTTTTTGGTAAAACTTTAATTGCGGATTTTATTTTTTGAAATTATTTGATACTTTTATTTTCTAATATATATTTAATTAAAGAATTTAGGAATAATTCAAATTTCGTAAAATTGAATATTATAAACAAATGGATTGAAAAAGTGTCAAAGAAAATTTTTTCTAGAATTTTTCAAAAATTATTAAAAATAATTTATTTAAAGAAGAATTTTAGTTAAAAATTCTTGAAAATAGTGATTTTATTGAAGTGTTGAAAATAATTTTGAAGAAGTAGAATATTTTTATTCTTTAAATTTGAATTAGTATAGAAATTTACTAAAAAAATGTCGAAAAGTCTTCCGCACTATAAATGATTTAGTAAATATTTTACTAAGAAATAGTGAAATTTTACTAATTGTTAGTGTAAAATTTACTAATTACTTGGTAGATTTCTACTAAAAATTATTAAAATTTTACTATTTCTTAGTATTATTAGGAAATACTCTAAATATACCCTCGAATTTACTCTCTAAATAAACTCTAAATTACTACCCTTTAAATTTAAATTAGTAAAAAAGTTGACTAATTTGAATTAGTGACTGACTTTTAGCTTTTGAATTAGGAAAATTTACTAATAAATTAGTAGAAATTATTATTTATTAGTAAATTTTACTTATTTAAAAGCAAAATCCAAAAAGTAATTAATTTATTAGTAGAATTTACTAATAACTTAGTAGAAATTATTATTTATTAGTAAATTTTACTTATTTAAAAGCAAAAACCAAAAAGTAATTAATTTATTAGTAAAATTTACTAATAAATTAGTAGAAATTATTATTTATTAGTAAAATTTACTAATAAATTAGTAGAAATTATTATTTATTAGTAAATTTTACTTATTTAAAAGCAAAAACCAAAAAGTAATTAATTTATTAGTAAAATTTACTAATAAATTAGTAGAAATTATTATTTATTAGTAAATTTTACTAATTTAAAAGCAAAAACCAAAAAGTAATTAATTTATTTGTAAAATTTACTAATAAATTAGTCGAAACGACTCTTTATTAGTAAATTTTACTAATTCAAAAGCAAAAAAGTCAGTCATTAATTCAAATTAGTAAACATTTTTAATTTTTTACTAATTAAATTCAAATTAGTAAAAAATTTTAATTTTTTACTAATTTTTTAAAAAAAATTTATTAATTAATTTATTAATTAATTACTAATTAATTTATTTATATTTATATTACTAATTTAGAGAATAGTATTTTAGAGAGTATAATATTTTATACTTATGAAAAAATTTAATTTATAGTTTTATAGTTCTTCTATTTGATTCGGACTGTTTATATTTTTATCGGTAATAATTTGTTTCGTAAATTCCATAATTTTTAATTTTTGGTTCGTTTTTGTTTTCAAATACTTTCACACTGTTAACCTAAAAGTATCAAATGGTAGCGAATTGATGCCAAAAATGTGAATCAAATAAAAAATTGATCCAGATTTATGGCATCAATTTGATCCACTTTAGTACACTGGAAAAAAATTTATTTGATTCAAATAACCGATTATTTGTCTTTAGTCAAATAAATATTCACTTGAATCAAATAATTTTTATTTGAATCAATTAAATAGTATTTGCTTCAAATACTGAAATATTTGAGTCAAATACAATTTATTTGATTCAAATAATTTTTATTTGAATCAATTAAATAGTATTTGCTTCAAATAATTTTTATTTGAATCAATTAAATAGTATTTGCTTCAAATAATTTTTATTTGAATCAATTAAATAGTATTTGCTTCAAATAATTTTTATTTGAATCAATTAAATAGTATTTGCTTCAAATACTGAAATATTTGAATCAATTAAATAGTATTTGCTTCAAATAATTTTTATTTGAATCAATTAAATAGTATTTGCTTCAAATAAAAATTATTTGATTCAAGTAAATATTTATTTGATTATAGACAAATAATCGGTTATTTGAATCAAATAAATTTTTGTTTTCAGTGTATAAATTTGATACTTACAAGAAAATTGTGCACTAGTTCGAGTCCTGTTGATAATAAGAGAGAGACTGTCTTTAATTTACTGATGCTAATTTATACGAGAAAAAATTGCAGAGTCTATTTATTTATTTATATCTGAGGAGAATGACATTTTGCTGATAGAAAGAAGCTCGATATGGACTTCTTCAGTGACTAATGCGTATAAATAAATATATATAAATATAAGAGTGTAAATATATACGTGAATTGGTACCAACCTTCGACAGTGAAGAAGCGTGACCATGACGACAGCGCCGATACCCGCTGACACTAGAGATACAATCACCAAGGTCAGGACCCATCCAAGTTCGCCAGGTGCCTCTGCAAAAAGGAAAAACATTACACTGCTTGAATGAGGAATCACACTGCACTGGAGATGTTCTAATTCTCCTCGTTTCTCTTTTGTGCACCACCTTCTTCCTTCATTCGTTTTCAACATTAAAACACGTTAGGAATGCTCACACGCTACCATTCCTTGGAATTATATTCCCCACCCTGGCGCAATTATTATTTTTTTCCACCACCATAAATATAAATAATAATAATAATAATAATAATTTTTTATTTTTGTGTAAAAAATTCTTTTGGAAATATAAACATTTCTCTGTCTTTTTCTTTTTCTCTCTTTTTGTCTTTTTCTTTTTTCTCTTTTTCTTTTTTCTCTTTTTCTCTTTTTCTCTTTTTCTCTTTTTCTCTTTTTCTCTTTTTCTCTTTTTCTCTTTCTCTCTTTCGCTCTTTCTCTCTTTTTCTCTCTTTCTTTCTTTTAATTACGAAGCGCGAGATCTTCACGTGGCTCGTTAAATACGGACAGCACTTACGGACAGAGGACTACATGAGAGAAGTGTATTGGATATATTTAAAAGGAATTCTTGCACCTCAGTTTGTTGGGCGAAAGAATATATATATGTATATAAAAGGAGGAGAGGAAAATATAGTGTGGACGAGTTATAAAGCCAAGGGGATGCCCCGCTGAGAGAGAGAGAGAGAGCGCGAGCAGGAGAGTTTCTTATCGTTAAGCCGCACGACCACGAGCCAATTACACGACGATTTTCTTTCTCGAATCAAAGTAGCAACATCTTGATCTTCCACGATACGCGCGCACTCAAAATTGCGAGACTTGAAACAGCAATTCCGTATATATACATATAATAATGGTGACTACATAACCATTTCGTGCGTACCGTTAAATTCACAAAATGATATCAAGTACTTTTTTTGTCCCTGGAAAAATTCCAGTACGGTAGTTTTTTTTTTTGGAAAAACGTAATTAAAATAAAAGCACCTACTACTACTATTACTACTACTTCTACTGCTACTACTACACTGGAAAAAATTTATTTGATTTAAATAACCGATTATTTGACTATTATCAAATAATTTTTATTTGAATCAAATAAATTGTATTAGAATCAAATAAATTGTATTTAAATCACATATTTCAGTATTTGAAGCAAATACTATTTAATTGATTCAAATAAAAATTATTTGAAGCAAATACTATTTAATTGATTCAAATAAAAATTATTTTAAGCAAATACTATTTAATTGATTCAAATAAAAATTATTTTAAGCAAATACTATTTAATTAATTCAAGTAAAAATTATTTGAATAAAATATTTCAGTATTTGAAGCAAATACTATTTAATTGATTCAAATAAAAATTATTTGAAGAAAATACTATTTAATTGATTCAAGTAACAATTATTTGAATAAAATATTTCAGTATTTGAAGCAAATACTATTTAATTGATTCAAATAAATTGTATTTGAATCAAATATTTCAGTATTTGAAGCAAATACTATTTAATTGATTCAAATAAAAATTATTTGAAGCAACTACTATTTATTTGAAGCAAAGACTATTTAATTGATTCAAATAAAAATTATTTGAAGCAAATACTATTTAATTGATTCAAATAAAAATTATTTTAAGCAAATACTATTTAATTGATTCAAGTAAAAATTATTTTAAGCAAATATTTCAGTATTTGAAGCAAACACTATTTAATTGATTCAAATAGAAATTATTTGATGCAAACACTATTTAATTGATTCCAATATTTCAGTATTTGAAGCAAATACTATTTAATTGATTCAAATAAAAATTATTTGAAGCAAATACTATTTAATTAATTCAAATAAAAATTATTTGAAGCAAATACTATTTAATTGATTCAAATAAATTGTATTTGAATCAAATATTTCAGTATTTGAAGCAAATACTATTTAATTGATTCAAATAAAAATTATTTGAAGCAAATACTATTTAATTGATTCGAACAAAAATTATTTGATTCAAGTAAATATTTATTTGATATAATAGTCAAATAATCGGTTATTTGAATCAAATAAATTTTTTTTTCAGTGTATACTATACTAACTATACTACTACCTTCGCATACTATGTTCATTCATAATATCCCAAGATTATAAAATATGCAGATTAGATATAAATACGTATTCCAGTCGCAAATATCTCTCAATGATATGTTTAAATATTTAAATACCTATTTATATTTTCAATTTTTTCAAAAGAGAGACAAAATTCTCTCTCTGTGTCGAATGATAAATGCAGCCATGCGTGAAGAACTTGTATTAATAGATAAAATTGTTTTGATCCATTTGAATCTATTTCAATCATATAAATTCAAAATTATTAATGGTGACAATGTGCAATCAATCTTTATCTCAAAAAGTTGATTTAAAAATGGTGAAAGGAGCTGCGTGAAAAATCTTGTCAGATGACTATTAGTCGTATTTAATTAGATCAATATTTCATTATATATATATATATATATATATATATTTGTAGTGAATATTTTTACTCTTATATTCTGTCTGCGAATAAACCCTAGTAAATAAATTCCTATAAAATATAACGACGAAACTTTATATACATAGAAACTTGTTTGAAAGCAAGTCTCATTTTTTTCCCCTCTCAATGACGTCGATTTGAAATTAAAAGTGGGAAAGTAAAGTTAATTAAAAATTAATTAAATTAAAAATTAATAAAAAATAAAAATTAATAAAAATTAAAAATTAATTTAAATGCAAAATGTTATAAAAAAGTAGCCCTCGAGAAATAAAAATTCTGAACTGTAATTTTGTCATGATTTTTCTAAATTAAGTTACTTAAAATTAAGTTCTAAAAATAGAATAGATTTTATTGAATTAATTTTATAGTAATTTATTTTTTTATGATAAATGAAAGTATTTATAACGATTTCCATGCAGATTTTTAATTAGGTACTTTTTTTTATAAATTAAATGTAATTTTTGGTTAATGTAAATTAAATTAAATATAATTTTTGATTAATTTAAAGTAAATTAAATGTAATTTTTCCCTAAACAAATTATGATTTTTTGTTGAAATTTTGAAAATAAAATTATTAGAATTTCTTTTATAATATTAGATCAAAATCAAAGTTTTAAAATTATTACACTTTTAAAATAGTTTAATTTGCAAAAGATCTTGTGAGGTTTTATTATTTTCACACTAGGAGAAAATAAGATATCATTTTGTAAAAGTATTTTATTGCAATTTGGGCAAAAAATGTGAAAAGGGAAATATTGATATGAAAAATATAAAAAAATAAAAATTGAAAAATAAATTTTTAAGGTACGGTAAATAAGAATGTGTAATTTAGTAGAGTTAAATAAAATATTAAAATTTTAGCTAATTTTTAATGTAACTTTACTAAATTTAATATTATTTTTTTTTACTGTTTAGTATTTTCGATGTTAAAATTTCGGTTTGTTGTACTTTTCTTCCAAATTTTAAAATACCTTTATAAAATTTAATATATATTTTCCTTTCCTGGATAAAATTCAATTGCGAATTAATTGTAAATTTTGTTAAATTTAATTGAAAAAAATTTCAAATTTAGTTTTTTGCTAATTTGTTATTGAAATTGTTTGTATATTTTCTAATTTTAAGGAAATTATTGAAAAAGATAACATTCAAATGACAATTAATTTAGTTGCAAAAAAAAAAAATTCAAATTTCCATCAATTTATATTTTTTTAATTATAAAAAATATTTTTAAATATAATTGCATTTCGGTGAAATCTGTATCTAATTGAAAAATGTTGTAACTTCAGGAAAATTTGGAATTGAAAAAGTTATTATAATGAAAAAAAGTGAATATTTTTTATAAAAATCAAAAAAAAGTCAGGGAATTACTGAATCAATTTTTTTTAACTAAAGACGAGTTTTTTTAAGTTGTTGAACTTAATTTTTCGGATTGGTACTTTTTACTACTTGTTGCTTTTTTGTTAAATTAATTATCGAAAGCGAAGCTTGTAGTACTATAATAACAATAATAAAAATAAAAATTAAAAATTAAAAATAGAAGAAATAATAAAATGAAGAAATTAAAAATAGAAAAAATTATAATGAAAATAAAAAATTAAAAGTAGAAAAAATAATTATAAAACTAAAGAATTAAAAATAGAAAAAATAATAATAAAAATAAAAAAATTATGAATAGAAAAAATAATATTAAAATTAGAAAATTAAAAGTAGAAAAAATAATAATGAAAATTAGAAAATTAAAAATAGAAAAATAATAATAATAAAGATAAAAAATTTAAAAAAGAAAAAATAATAATATTTACCAAAGGTAAGGGGACAAAAATAAATTTTGAGTACCATTGAAAAGGATATATATTCAAGAATGCATTTTGTTCTTAAATAGAAAAAAATTGTTCGCGAGATAAATTTTATCCTTCATTTTCAATTAAACCATATCAGTTTAATATCATCTCTATAGTAAACAAAAAAAAATGCTCCCCTTAATTACTGGAATCGGATGAGTAAAATGTCAAACAGGTCTACCACACAGTTATCTTTAGAGATAAATGAAGCGCAATTAAGAACTTCAAAAGCAAAAAAAAAAAAAAATTGAAAAAATGCGAGTACATTTTATTGATATATTCATTATACATTCATGTACAATAAGTATTTCAGAAAAACATCCTTATTGCAATAATGTATTCTGGAAAAAAAAGAAAGGCAAGCAGGCGAGCAAACATTCACAGACATTATAACGATGAGTAAAAAGTGCGTGTGCAATAACTGCACTGAAAAAAAAAATTTATTTGATTCAAATAACCGATTATTTGTCTATAATCAAATAAATATTTACTTGAATCAAATAATTTTTATTTGAATCATATAAATTGTATTTGATTAATTAGTATTTGCTTCAAATACTGAAATATTTGATTCAAATACAAATTATTTGATTGAAATAAAAATTATTTGATTCAAATAAAAATTATTTGATTCAAATAAAAATTATTTGATTCAAATAAAAATTATTTGATTCAAATAAAAATTATTTGATTCAAATAAAAATTATTTGATTCAAATAAAAATTATTTGATTCAAATAAAAATTATTTGATTCAAATAAAAATTATTTGATTCAAGTAAATATTTATTTGATTATAGACAAATAATCGGTTATTTGAATCAAATAAATTTTTTTTTTCAGTGTAGCACGTAGAGGGAGAGAGAGAGAGAGAGAGAGAGAGAGAAAAAAAACAGAGAGAAAGGAAAAATAGGAGAAAGGAAAAAAGGGAGAAAGAAATAAAGAGAGAAAGAAAAGAAAGAAAAAAGAGAAAGAATGAAGAAAGAAAGAAAGAAAAAGAGAGAAAAAGGGATAAAAAGAGAGAAAGAAAGGGAGAGAAAGAAAAAAGGGAAAAAAGAGAGAAAGAGCAAAGAGAAAAAAAGAGAAAGAATGAAGAAAGAAAGAAAGAAAGAGAAAGAGAAAAAAAGAGAGAGAAAAAAGAAAAAAAGAGAGAAAGAACAAAGAGAAAGAATCAAGAAAGAAAGAAAAAATGAGAAAGAGAAAAAAGAGAGATAAAAGGGGATAAAAAGAGAGAAGGAAAAAGAAAAAGAAAGAGAGAAAAAGCGAAAAAAGAGAGAAAAAAGCGAAAAAAGAGATAGAAGATAGAAAGAAAGAGAAAGAGAGAAGAAAAGAGTGAAAAGCGAAAAAAGGAGAAAAAGAGATAGAAGAGAGAATGAATGAGAGGTGAAAAGCAGAAATTAAAAAAGTGCCATTTAATAAATTCGAATGTAACACCTAATTTTTTTTTTTTTGCACTCGCATCTCGACTTGCATCCTCACGATCAGCATAATCGTTGAGCAGAACTCGGTATATGGCTACTAAGCGAACACACAAGACTATCTTATTATGCGATTGAATCGCAAATATTCGTCCAATCACCTTATACGCGCTCACACGCATACGGTACGAGTCCTTAATGACCACAATATTCTAACTCTTCTATCACCTTATACCGTACTGATCATTAATAACGCCATACGATTTATATACAAATAAATATAAATGCAGTTTCCTCCTTTTCATCGACTGTGTCTAATCACCTATATTACTTATTCCTACCAAAAAAAACAGAAAAATGGGAAAAAATCTTCAACAACTCTGCTTCGATTAATTTGTCTTCTTCTCTCCTTTCCGTATAATTCGAAACTAACACATAATAATGAAGCAGACAACTTTATTATACAATTTTACACTGAAAAAAAAAATTATTTGATTCAAATAACCGATTATTTGACTATTATCAAATAAATATTTATTTTACTATTATCAAATAAATATTTATTTTACTATTATCAAATAAATATTTATTTGAATCAAATAACTTTTATTTACATCAAATAAATTGTATTTGAAGTAAATATTTCAGTATTTAAAGTAAATATTATTTAATTGATTAAAATAAAAATTATTTGATTCAAGTAAATATTTATTTGATAATAATCAAATAATCGGTTATTTGAATCAAATAAATTTTTTATTCAGTGTATAAAAATGTTTGTAAAAAAAGTTTCTAAGACATTTTAATTTAATTAAAATGGCAAAATGATCCAAAACATTGAGATCAAATGATGATTTGATCCACTTTTTGTTATCAATTCGTTGCAATTTGATCCACTTTTTGAGATCAATTCGTTGCAATTTGATAGATTTTAGGTAACAGTGATTGTATTATTGTATTATACAAACTGTATTATTTTATTATAAAACTATTATTTTATTATAAAACTATTATTTTATTATAAAACTATTATTTTATTATAAAACTATTATTTTTTTATTATAAAACTATTATTTTATTATAAAACTATTATCGTATTATACAACTGTATTATTGTATTATCCAACTGTATTATTACATCATACAACTGAATTATAAATTTATAATACAGTTCAATTTTTGATAACCAAAGTTGAAAGCAAGTTGTATCAATCATGTATCCCCCGTTGAGTTAAGGGCATTCGTGTCGATGATCTTTTACACAAAAAAAAATAACACACTCGATGTGAGTGATTCTTGATTTGATCTGCTCACATATCGACAGCCGATATAAACCTTTCTTTTTTCTTTTCTTTGATACTTTTTCGATTAATTTTTATTTTATAACTTTTAACACGCGAGAGACGGCGTCAAAGACGACTGAAGTTGAATGATTGATAATGTTTCAACACCCTATAATGAAATTTTTATTCGTAAAGGTCACAATATTAACAGTACTATATATTTCTGATCTAGTGAATTGTATATAACTGTATTCGATTCTGGTTTAGGGTTTTTTGAAGTTATGGTGATTTATGACGAATTTGTTTTATGTATACGTTGGAATATTTTGCGTGGGGGGGAAATTGGACTGATCTCTATTGGGTGTGTTATGAAACTAAACGACAAGGAGCGATCTGGTTGTGATGATTCTAGCTCTTTTTTTACTTCTCGTTGATTTTTTCCTTTATTTTCTTCTTCGCCTTGTTTTCTTTCTTTATCTTCTTGTTTTGTTATAGTTTGACTTCTTTTTCACCTTCTTTGTTTTGTTTTTCTCCTTCCTTGTTTTGTTTTTCTGCTTCTTTGTTTTGTTTTTCACCTTCTTTGTTTTGTTTTTCTCCTTCCTTGTTTTGTTTTTCACCTTCTTTGTTTTGTTTTTCTCCTTCCTTGTTTTGTTTTTCTGCTTCTTTGTTTTGTTTTTCACCTTCTTTGTTTTGTTTTTCACCTTCTTTGTTTTGTTTTTCTCCATCCTTGTTTTGTTTTTCTCGTTCCTTGTTTTGTTTTTCTCCTTTCTTGTTTTGTTGTTCTGCTTCCTTGTTTTGTTTTTCCCTTCTTCGTTTTCGTCTTCTTCTTCCTCGCTTTCCTTTTCTTTCTTCTTCAGCTTTTTTTTCATTTTGTATAACAATGTCATTAAAGTTTGTTCCACTTTAAGCTTGTTGAGAGCCTAGTTTCGCAATAACGTGATCATCATTCTGGAAAGCTTGTAGACGCCGCTTCTCACAAGTAAATTCAATCATTTGACCAGCTCCTAATCTGGTAATCGAGTTAACCACCATAACCACAGGTTCACGCTTCCATCTCAAATGATACCCGTTTCGTTTCATCGGAATTTCACTTAAGCTTTCGGTCGCACCAAAAACCTTCAAAAATTGCCTCTGATTATGCTCCCAAAACTCTTCAATATATGTAGCACTTGTTATTTTTTTTTTCCAAATTATCCTTTCTACCATCCTCCTCTTTATGTCGCTTCTCTGTTCATCCTTTTGCTCATTTCTCCTCTTGGTATTTTTGTTCTTTTGTTTATTGTTTGTCTTCTGGTTCCTAGGTTCTTTTGATCTTTATTTGTCTCATGGTTCCTTTCTTTATTGTTTCTCTTCGTCTTGTGTTGTTCTGTTGTTTAGTATTTGTATTTTGGTTCTTGTTTTGGTCTGTTGTTTAGTATTTGGGTTTTGGTTCCTTTCTTGTTTTGTTGTTTATTGTTACTATTGTGGTTCTTGTCTTGCTCCGTTGTTTCTTGTTTGTATTTTGGTTCCTCTGTTGTTCCGTTGTTTAGTATTTGTAGTTTGGTTCCTTTCTTCTTCTGTTGTTTATTGATTATTTTCTGGTTCTTGTCTTGCTTCGTTGTTTCTTGTTTGTATTTTGGTTCCTCTGTTGTTTCGTTGTTTAGTATTTGTAGTTTGGTTCCTTTCTTGTAACACACACGTGTTAAGCCGGGAAATAACAGGTCGTGATAATGATCAAACTATGTAAATAAAATTTTTATTTATTAACGATATATAAAGTGAACAAAACAAATTCGATTCAATTTGCATAAACAAAATTAAACAGCGTTTATGCTGAAATTAGTGGCGTGAAATTAAATAATGGAATTAAAACGCAAAGGGTAAAGAACACACTTTTACAAAATTAAACACCGGCCGATACACAAAATAGGAACGATCCTTGCTCCAACCAACCACCGACACGTTCTTGAAGGTGCTATTGCCACGTGGCGTCCGAAGCCAAACAATTAATTATTGCAAAAAAACACAGTACACACTCTTTAGAGGTACAAACACCGGCCGATACCCACATAATAGGAGAACCTTTTACTCCAAACACAGTCAAAACCGAAACCGTACTCACCAAAAAACCTCCTTTTTCCGAAAGAAAGAACTTTAATAAATTGACGCGCGTACTTTTCCAAGGCCCCTTTTTCCTCGGTCATTGAACCCGAACTGACGCGCTACAGTTTTCCACCTTTTCACTCTCCCTCTGTCCGCCATGTTTTTTCCCTTCCATATCAGTTTTTTTCAATTCGTGTTGGTAACATCCTCTCCCTTTAGTAAAGGTTGGAATTAACAACTTTACTATTCTTTTTTCGGCAACCAACACTATTACTTTTGCAACTCCACGCGTGAGTATGCTTCCATTTTTTGTTCGAATTCGTACGATCCGTACCTTTCCATCACTTCCAGGGATGGTTTCAACACAATAAGTCCCCTTTGCCAACTGTTTCTAGGAGCCAATGAATCCACTATCAACACCACATCACCCATCTGCAGAGGTCGCACATTTTGGTTCCATTTTTTTTGGCTGACCAGGTTGGGTAGATATTCTTTCACCCATCGACTCCAGAACATATCCGCCAGACTGTTGAGCGATTCTCCACTGCTTCCTTAAATGTAAATCAGAATCCGTGAACACTCCTGGGGTTGGAGATGCTGATGAGGGATCCAATCAAAAAATGGTTTGGAGTGATGCTTTCCTCGTCGATATGGTTAACAGAGACGTGAGTAAGCGGACGGCTATTTACGATGTGTTCCACTTCAGTTATCAAAGTCAGTAATGTCTCTTCTTTAGGGGATCTTTCGTTGAGAACCACTTTTAAGGCAACTTTTACACTCCGTACCAAACGTTCCCAACTTCCCCCATATGAGGAGTATTCGGAGGTATAAACTTCCACTTTATCCCACGATTCATCATTTCCGTTATGAATGGTACCAAAGTCGATTTCTTTGATAGCATTTTTTAACTCATTTTTTGCTCCGATAAAGTTGGTGCCATTATCTGAGTAAATTTCCGATGGTGATCCACGTCTAGCAATCATTCGTCGTAAAGCCATTATGGCGGAATCTGTGTTTAATGTTGCAGCCAATTCGAGGTGTATTGCTCTTGTGTGGTTAAACACGTTATTAACACTCCCCATCTTTTTTCATGTCTCCGGCGCTACTGTTACATTCATTGGTCGAAGTAATCAATCCCACTAAAGGTGAAAGGTCGCTGATGATGAGCATCCTCGCGAGCGGTAATTTTACCCATTTTCGGTATTTCAGGTTCAGCTTTTCTTATTCGACAATGTTGACACTTTTGTTGTCACTGATTTAACCGTGGTGTCTGATTTTTATTATCCAAT
Organism: Leptopilina drosophilae; assembly: GCA_032873175.1. NCBI lineage: Eukaryota > Metazoa > Arthropoda > Insecta > Hymenoptera > Figitidae > Leptopilina > Leptopilina drosophilae. Next base: position 38,929,386 of record CM065485.1, read on the forward strand.
ATTTTTGGCGTAACTCGTTTATAATTGTTTCAGGTGACCCATGAGCCAGTATTTCGTGATGATGTTGAATCATCAGTTTTGTATATCGATGACTTCCTTCCAAAATAATCGGAGTTTTTAGTTTCTTGCGGCACATCTTTGGCTTTTGATATTCTCCCGTCTATTCTCAATATACCATCTTCTCCCAAGATGACGGATAAATGAAACAGTTTACTGTTCTTTGGTAGATTTTTCCTGTTTTTTAGTGTAGTGATTTCCGGTCCGAATGAGTCTTGTTGAACTTTTAATGTCCAAAGCCGTTCAGCTTGCTCCGCTAATTCAACTGTTTGTCTTGCGTCCTCTTTGAAGAACCATATTTTTGGCACCAGAAGCACCCGAGCTGTACTTCTTATTAATCGCCACCATCTTGAGAATCTTGTGACATCAGGGCAACGGGGTGGATTCCTTTTCAACAGTTACTGTGACAAACTCTTTCTTTTTTTTCTTCGTCTGGTTCAGAAAATTTGTACGTTATGGATTGATCAGGCCAGTTTTGTCGGTTCCTTGATAAGAAAGGCAGGTCCCATTATCCAATTCCTTCAGTTGATCATTTAGGTTTCCATTGTCCCGTGTTGAACTGTCCGCCGGATTTAAACTTTGATGGAATCCACCTCCACTCTTCTGCATTTGTCAACTCATCAATTTCGCCAAGTCGATGGGCGACAAAGGTTTGATATTTCCTTGGGTCGTTTTTTATCCATCCTAGGACATTTGTTGAGTCGGGTCCATAGCACTCGTCTATTAACAGGAATTTTTATGTTCGTCAGTTATTGTTTTCGCAAAGTCTGCAAGCTATGAGTGCTCCCTGTAGTTCCATTCTTGGAATAGAAATATGGGTTTTAAGGGAGCCACTCGACTTTTTCCAACTATAAAGGAAATATCTACGAAGTCGTCACTGTACGTCATTCTCCAGTGTAGGCGACAGCTGAATATGCTTTCTCGCTCGCGTCGCAAAAAAGGTGTTAACTCGATTTGAGATGGGATTTCCGTCCTCGATCTGTTACCATCTGGGTATCTGGCATTTTTCCGCTTCCAGGCATTCCCCGTAACCACGAGATCCATTTTGAATTTTCTTTGTTTTCCAGCTGGTCGTCCCATCCAACATTTAGTCTTCCAAACTTCCTGAAGAAGTATTTTTCCCTTTATAGTATACGGTGACACAACATTCCCAGCGGATCGTACTATAGACCATAACTACACTTAACATTTGCCGTTTCGTAGGTTTCACTAAACCGTTTTTTACATCCTCAGGTATCTGTCTCATTTTTAGATCGACAAAAAAACATCTTTTTCTGGATCCCACATAAGTCCTAAAGTCCGTTCGACATGCGGTTGATCCATGTTGAGACTGAGCTTACCCTTAAACGATTTTGCATTAGACAAGATTTTCATCAATTTTTTGTTATTGCTTACCCATCCTGTGATTTCAAATCCGCCTTGGGCGTGTATCGACCGTAACTTCATTGATTTTTAACAAGGCCTTTTCTTCATCGTCCGCACTGTCGAGGTAGTCGTCTACGTAATGGTTATGCAGAATAGCTGCAAACTGCTTCTGGAAATTGGTTCTTAAATTCTTCAGCATTTCGGTTTTTTATGTATTGGGCAATATGTGGTGAGGATGATGCTCCAAATATCATAGAAGTCATAGCATAAACTTTTGGTTCTGTGTCTTCGACTCCATCCTCGCCATAGAAACAATTGTGACTCTTGATCACGTTCCATGATCTTCACTTGTGGGAACATTTCCTTGATGTCTCCTGTAAATGCCGATTTTGCCGATTCTAAATCTCATTATTACTCCTAGTAATGGCTTAACCAGATCGGATCCCGTTAATATTTGATCGTTTAATGGACACACCCTCCAGTTTGAGCAGCGGCATCAAAAACCAACCTGAATTTTTCCGGTTTATTCGGATTTATTACACCAAAATGGGGCAAATACCATCTTCTAATATTCCTTCTAACGACGTCACTTTTCTTGCATATCCAGACGTAATTAACTTCTCGATTTCCTGAATGTATTTTATCCCGTAGTTCGGATCTCGATCCATTTTTTTTTTTCGATTGATTTTAATCTCTGAAACGCATATTTTTTATTGCAAGGCATTGTCACGTTATCGTTTTTTCCATAGTTTCCCAGTCTCCCATCTTTGTTTTTTGTCCAATTCTTCGCGTGTTTTTTGTTAAACAAATGACTAACTCGTTCATCTTCAGAGTTTCGTTTGTTTGACATGGATACTCCTAAGAGCTTCTATTTCGTAATTTCGTTTTTATTAATAAATTTAACTCTTTATCGTTCGTTTCCTTGTTAAAATCAGATGATCCTTTTATCTTTATCGCCATTGCTGTACAGTTGCTTGTCTCTTCGTAGTTGATAATAGGTTTTCCGTGAACAATCCACCCTAACGGCGTGAGTGAAGCAACTGGTTCTCTTATTGTGGAAGCACGAATTTTCCGATGGCGTAATTATATGCGAGTGATCTTGCCCTATCAATAATTTAGGCACCGCATGTTTATAAAAATTAATTTCCAAATTAAATAAGTGTTTGGTTATTTTTCTATGTGATCTTCGATTAAACTTTGCGTTGGAAGTAGCAAATGTTTTACTGTTCTTACTCCTTTTAAATCAAGTGTTTTAATTTTTGTTACGTTGCTGATCCCGAGGTCTATTTTCCCGACTGGTAGATTCGTTTATTTCTATTCTTTGATTGCTTGCAATTGTAATGTGGTTTGAATCCGAAAGCGCCGATTTTATCCGCAATCTCTTGTTCAATCAGAGTCACCGTGGCAACCGTCATCTAACATAGCATAAGTAACTAAACTTCCTTTGGACCATAAATTTTCACTGGTGTGATTTTTTAAAAGAATTTGTCAGGATTTATTATTTGGATTTTCTCGTCTATCTTCGCGATTACTATCGGTTAGTTTTTTGTTATTTATTTGACGAAAAAGGCTTCATGGAGTAAGGCATGATGATTTCTATTGGCATTCCTCGATATCCACAAACGGCAGATTTGCAGTCTCGATTAAAGTGATTGGATTCTAAGCACCGAAAGCAGAGCCTTTTTGCCATCACCCACTACCATCCTTTTGTCATTTGAAATTCGCGATAATCCTTCGCATTCTGATTTGTTTGGTGTTCAATACTATCACAATAATTGCATACCGAATCCGTCGTATCATTTTCAGTTGTTTTTTGTCTTTTTGAATCACACGATTGACTTCGCGATTCGCTAGTTGTTGCAAAGGCGAATCGTCTTTTTCGTTGATCTTTATTGTTATTATTTTTATTATACGAATTACTCTGTCGACCTTTGTATTCTCCCGCTTTAGAATCTTTACTTGGTTGCTGAATCAGTTCAGCAGATATATCATACATTGGTTCCTGCTCTACATGCCATCTCGGCTTCGAGGAAGGAGAAACTTTGACAAACTAATCAATGAAGGTTCATTCCGATTTTCTTCTTGATAGATATAAATCTGTTGTAAAGATGTACCATTGACGCAGGCATTTTACTCGTTATCTCTCTGGTGAGTTCCGGGCTATGCAGATATCCTATATTATTAGCGGCCGTTATCGCAGAAACACAATTCTTAACTTTAGTCGCAAATTTTACTATGTCTCCTCCATTTACATCGATATTTGGTAGTTTCTTGAGGTCTCATCGACAATTTTTCTTGCGACAATTGTAGGGTTTCCATATCGCAATTGCAATATCTGCATTACGTCTTGCGTGTTGCTAGCAGTAACCATAATAGAGGCGACTGCTTCTCGTGCTTCACCTTTTAAAGATTCATAAAGACGCATAAGATTTTCCGCGTCTGAAAGGTGTCCGTTTTGGGTCGATTGTTCGAAAGCCCTCTTAAAACAGGGCCATTCTAGGATATCACCTCTTCAAAAGTTGGCAATTTTTTGCTCATTGCCATATGGTTGATAAGTCTGCGTGATATTTCATTGACGCTCCCGGACTGATTATTTTCCGTGACAGAATCATTTCTTGCTGCATTTACACAAGAATTATTTCCTATGTGGGACATGTGTAACCATCTTTCCCTTTCGTTATTTCTTCTAAAATTACTTTGACTTCCTCTCCAAGTTCTGACAAATGTGATCTCAAGCGTTGTTGAACTCTTTGAATTTCCAAAAGCTTCCCTTTCCTTAATAGCCAGTATCTGAATCTGATAAATCTCTTGTGAAGCTTGATATTCCACTTCGTTTCTGCGTTCTATCAAGATCGTCTGTTTGAGTGTTATTAGGAAAAATATAATCTCTCTCGTTTAACGGCGAGTCTCTCGCTGCTAAATTTGGAAGGGTCACCATAGAAAACATCCTCGTTCCAAAAATTATTATCTCTTTCAATATTTTCTTTGACACACTCTTCTGTTTCTTCTTCTTTGTAGAGTATTTCGCAAATCCTCTGTATCCGTTTCACCAGCCGCGGCTGCACTACTCCCCTCCTCCGTTTGTTCCCGAACTGACCCGTCCATACCATGATCTTCAATGCGCTCACTGTCGTCCGTGTCTAGGCCCCGCCGGTTTTCCTCATTATCGATATATTTCTTCGCACTCCTCACGTTCTAGGTTTTCCTCCGAGATCTCCTCTTCACGTTGTCCTCTTCTAGGGCGACTAGATTCTCTCACGGCTGAAAACACTTCGTCACGTCCCACTCTTCCACGACCAACACCTCTTCCTGAAACCACCGAGTCATTTTTCACCGCTCTACTATGACCGCGCGACCTCTCGCGGGAGACATCACAGCGTCTCGTTTCGGTACACCACGACCCGCGGCCCTTCCACGACCACGTTTTCTTGTAGCAGGCATCGCTAAATAGGTTTACACTATCACTATTTTTGCCTGTTACCCGGCGCCTCCACCATTTTGTAACACACAGTGTTAAGCCGGGAAATAACAGGTCGTGATAATGATCAAACTATGTAAATAAAATTTTTTATTTATTAACGATATATAAAGTGAACAAAACAAATTCGATTCAATTTGCATAAACAAAATTAAACAGCGTTTATGCTGAAATTAGTGGCGTGAAATTAAATAATGAATTAACGCAAAGGGTAAAGAACACACTTTTACAAAATTAAACACCGGCCGATACACAAAATAGGAACGATCCTTGCTCCAACCACCGACACGTTCTTGAAGGTGCTATTGCCACGTGGCGTCCGAAGCCAAACAATTAATTATTGCAAAAAACACAGTACACACTCTTTAGAGGTACAAACACCGGCCGATACACATAATAGGAGAACCTTTTACTCCAAACACCAGTCAAAACCGAACCGTACTCACCAAAAAACCTCCTTTTTCCGAAAGAAAGAACTTTAATAAATTGACGCGCGTACTTTTCCAAGGCCCCTTTTTCCTCGGTCATTGAACCCGAACTGACGCGCTACAGTTTTCCACCTTTTCACTCTCCCTCTGTCCGCCATGTTTTTTCCCCTTCCATATCAGTTTTTTTCATTCGTGTTGGTAACATTTCTTGTTCTGTTGTTTATTACTTCTCTTCTGGTTCTTGTTTTGTTCTGTTGTTTAGTATTTGGCGTTTGGTTCCTTTCTTCTTCTGTTGTTTATTGTTTCCCTTCTGGTTCTTGTTTTGCTCCGTTGTTTCTTATTTTTCTTCTGGTTCCTTTTATTTATTTTTCGTTTGGTTCTTTTTTCTTTGGTTACTTTTTTGTATAGTTTGTTCCTATTTTGAATAGTTTGTTCGCTTTTTGGATAGTTTGTTTCCTTTTTTGTATAGTTTGTTTCTTTTTTGTTTAGTTTGTTTCTTTTTTGTCTAGTTCGCTCCTTTTTTTGGCTAATTTTTTGGTTTTTCTTTCCTCAATTCAACCGAGGACTAAATTTTCCTGACTTCTTCGGTTAATTATCGCCTTACTCGTCCGTTTTCTTCGCTTAATATCTGTCACTGCGAGAGATAATAATCACCATCAGCCAAGTTCTCCATTGTATGCACAAAAGATAATAAAACCAGGGGGAATAGTAATGCGAGTTAAAGATTTTATTACAAGCGCGATTCTCTTTTCGAAATGTATAAATTAGCTTGTTACTGCCCACGCGTGGCGATCAGGTGAAACTCTCTCTCAACTTGGGACCCGAGGGCACCTCTACTGTTTCCCTGTAATTAAAGAATCAGTGTACAAATGGCAAAACGATAGAGTTCTCTTGGGCGAAGAGATAAAGCAAGGGAAAAGAGACGAAAAGAAAGGAGAAGAAAAAGCAAATGAAGAAGAAGAAGAAGAAAGAAGAGAAGGAGGAAAAGTAGAAAAAAGAGGAGAAGAAAAAGAAAAGGAAGAAAAAAGAGGATGAGAAAAAGGAAAAGAGGAAAAAAGAGAAGAAGAAGGGAAAAAAGAAGAAGAAGAAGAAGGAAAAAAGAAGATGGAGAAAAGAAAGATACAGAAACGAGCAGTTTAAACAAAGAGGAAAGACCAAGGAAGAAAGTGATGCAATTTGTATCTTGAGACAATGTCTCCCGAGGCATTGCGCGCACACAACACATAATAAAGATCCATTTCCTTATGATTCTCTTCTCCATTCTTGTTTTTAAACCTCAAGGGCACTCTTACAAAATAGAGAAATGAATTTTACTCTTTAAGACCTGTTATTATCGTATTATAATCGTTGTACAAAGTAGAGGAAAACTAATAATAATAATAATATAATACAATGAATGTAAATTTCTACATATGAAAAAATGAGATCAAAGAAAGAATGCATTTGCGTGTCAAGCTAGACCTAAATTCTGTCGACTGGAGCACTGCGATGTATATAATTATAATTCCTCTCCTACAAAGAAACGTGGGAAATTATATACATTCAATGAAAATTATCCATATCCTTTTTCATGCATATAATTTAACGTATTTATTAGAAATCTATACGCGGACCAAAAACAACTTTTTTCATTCGTATAACAAAATTTTTTCTTCACTCCTCTACTTGACAATTTGAAAAATAGCCACTTTTTGCTCGTCAATATCGAAAAAAACACTTCTTTCCTAAATTTGAAGAAAAAACAGTTCTTGTTTGATAATACGGAGAAGAAATTTGTTTTTTAAAAGAGATTTTGATCAATATCACGAGGAGGGGAAATTTCCTACGGGCTTAAAGAGAAAGAACGCAACCAAAGTGCAACCAAAGTGCAACCAAAGTGTAACCAAAGTGTAACCAAAGTGCAACCAAAGTGTAACCAAAGTGTAACCAAAGTGTAACCAAAGTACAACCAATTTATAAATAACATTATTCCTTGGCATACGGATTACTAATCAGTACTGAAAGATAACTCTTTCTGTACTATATAGAAGAAGCATTAAAAAATTTATTATGCATCGGAGAAATGATAAAGTTGCGGTTTTAATTAAAGAATGCAGAGGCGTTAAACTCTTGGGGCACACAATGTGTGATAAGAAAATATCGAATAACCAATATTCGTGGAAATGTTTGAATCTCGTTTATTAGGAGGACTATCAAAAGAAGAAGTTTGTGTTTTGTGCGAAATGAAAGTCTTGTGGAGAAAAGAGTGTATAGCGCACGATTGGAGAAATAGAAATAAAAAAAAAAAGAAAGGAGAGAAGAGGAGAAAAAAAGGAAGAATCGTGGTCCATTAAAAGTGCGCATTGCCGCAGAGACAAGATGGCTCAATTATCACACAGGCATACCGCAAAAGTCGAGTTGAAACAGCTGTCGTTCGGGGATAAATTATTGTTGTTAATGACATATTTATCGGCTGGACGAACCAAGATACCAGGAAGGTGCGTATTGACCAGTAATTTGCTGATTCGAGGTAACCGATCGTTCGATCTGAAACATCTTTTTCTTCTGTTTCTCTTTTTGTCTCACTCTTTGTGTCTCTCTCTTTCTCTCTATCTCTTACTCTTTCTATCTCTTACTCTCTCTCTTTTCTCTTACTCTCTTACTCTGTCTGTTCTCTCTTACTCTCTCCCTCTCTTTTTGTCTTTCTCTTTTTCTCAGATGACTCTATTTTTGGGAGCCAAAACCCCCATTGTGATTAATGGCCATAGAGAACAAAAATCCTTGTAAAAATCCTCGCTTCTTATAGTGTCGCGGATGTGTGGTAACACAGAGTCTGCATATAATTATTATCGTCGCCGTTCAATGGTCTCTCTCTTACTCACCCAAATGGATGATGCGATGAGATTATCACGCGCTCACTTCATTCAGTTTCCGCTAAAATAGTTTATGAGAGGAGGTTGTGTGTTCAACCGTTTCAGAAACACGAATATTTCTCTGGAGAACCTTGTTAGCGCCTTGAATTCCAATTCTTGTCGGAAGATTGATTTAGGTTTTGGTAAAGATTTATTTTAATGGCTTCATAATCAAATATCGATATCTAACTATATGCGGCGCGGAACCTTTTTCAGTAGAGGACAGTATTAGTTTCTTGTCCTCGACACCTTAGGAATGAACGTTCGTTTCTGCATTTGAAACTTTGGGTATCTTTTGGAATAAAAAGGGGAGTAGAATCTGAAGAAGGTTTTTTTGTGTTTGAAACAATTGTTTTAAACACAAAAAACCTTCTTTAGATTGTACTCCCCTTTTTATTCGTTGTTGGTCGTTGGGAATTTGAGGAACGATTGATGAATGATAATGAGAAGCAAATGCTAAAGTATACAATTGAAAGAAAATTCTTTTTGTATTTGGAACTTTTGGTCGTTAGGAATTTGAGGAATGGAGAATGTAGCTAAGAAAGTGTCACCTAAGAGCAGATTGAGCCTAAAGAGTAGATTGAACCTAAAGAGTAGATTTATCCTAAAGAGCAGATTGAACCAAAAGAACAGATTGGACGTAAAGTACAGAGTGGATCTAAAAAACAGATTGGACCTAAATAACCGATTGAACCTAAGGAACAGATTGAAGCTGAAGAATAGATTGAGCCTAAATAACAGATTGGTCCTAAATAACAGATTTAACTTGAAGAACAATTTGAACCTAAAGAGCAGATTGGACCTAAAGGACAGATTGAACCAAAAAAACAGATTGGACCTAAAGAGTAGATTTAACTTAAACAGCAGATTGAACCAAAAGAACAGATTGGACCTAAAGTACAAATTGGATCTAAAAAACAGATTGAACCTAAGGAACAGATTGAACCTGAAGAATAGATTGAGCCTAAATAACAGATTGAGCTTAAATAACAGACTTAACCTAAAGAACAGTTTGAACCTAAAGAGCAGATTGGACCTAAAGAGCAGATTGGACCTAAAGAACAGATTGGACCTAAAGAACAGATTGGACCTAAAAAACAGATTGGACCTAAAGAACAGATTGAACCTATAAAGAGAAGCCGAATGCTGATGCAATAAAGCAAGAAGAAAACTTGATTTGTAATGCAAATGAAATGGAAGAAATGCATAAGGAAGAAATGTTGCGAAAAAGCAATCGTGCACGGATGATCTTGAAGAATATATTATTATTATTTTTATTATTATTATTATTGAACTTGGCATTAAATTTCTTGGGGAATTAATTGTTATTGGACGATGGATTTTATCGCTGACATTGCCCTTTACCGCGGTTATGATTGAAAATTGATAATAACCACTTGCGGAAGGATCAGATAAGGTGCTTAGAATTTTACACTCTTGTTATATGCATATCGTTAAAGTAAAGAGAATTAAAATTGTCTGACATGTGTTGCACATCTGCTCACAATGGTTGTTCTCAATGTTTCCTGGAATACCATCAACGCTCTACGACCCCTCTGCAAATTTCACATAGCATTATTGCAATCCCTGGTATTTTTATATTCCTCAATTTGTGTACATATTGCTTATATGTAAGTGAATACGAGTGTCTGCAAGTAGATACAAGTAAATACAAGTGAAAATGGGTAAATATTGGTAAATACAAGTAAATACGACTGCATACAAGTAAAACTGAGTGAATACAAGTAAATTCGGATAAATACAAGTAAATACAACTACATACAAGTAAATACAAGTAAATACAACTACATACAAGTAAATACAAGTGAATGCAAGTAGATACGAGTGCATACAAGTAAAACCAAGTAAATACAAGTAAATACGAGCCAATACAAGTAAATACAAGTAAATACGAGCCAATACAAGTAAATACAAGTAAATACAAGTAAATACGAGCCAATACAAATAAATACAAGTAAATACGAGCCAATACAAATAAATACAAGTAAATACGAGCCAATACAAATAAATACAAGTAAATACGAGCCAATACAAATAAATACAAGTAAATACGAGCCAATACAAGTAAATACGAGTAAATACAAGTAAATACAAGTAAAGACGAGCCAATACAAGTAAATACAAGTAAATACGAGCCAATACAAGTAAATACAAGTAAATACGAGCCAATACAAGTAAATACCTGTAATTACAAAGAGATACAAGTAAATACGAGTAAATACAAGTAAATACGAGCCAATACAAGTAAATACGAGTAATTACAAAGAGATACAAGTAAATACGAGTAAATAGAAGTAAATACGAGCCAATACAAGTAAATACGAGTAAATACAAAGAGATACAAGTAAATACGAGTAAATACAAGTAAAATACGAGTATACAGTCATCAACATCTGCATGAAAACATTCCTTACTAACACTAACACTACTTCTACTTCATTTACAACCACTGTTTTTTTTTTTTTTATTAATAGCAGTTGTGCACACAGCAGTTGTTGTGTTTGATACAAAACAACTATCAACGTATATATAAACGTTTATTTGAAACTAGTGTCAGAGTTCTCGTGAAATTTTACAATCCTGAATTCCCAACTAGCGACAGTTTTAGTGCTGACACGTACGATTAGATTCATGTTACGACAACGGGCGGGTGGCTTTCATCGTTACCGGTTCATAGTGACCACAAAATTAAAGAGTTCAGAACCCGTAGATCCTGTGTGTTACGATGAGACGTGACCATTTCCATTTAACAGTAACACCGACGTAAACCGCAACGATAACCGGTTTCCCTTCACGGTTAAAAGACAATTTTGCCAACACATATATACATACAAATTACAAACACACAACAAACTCGACACGCTACACTTTTGATGGATATATATTTTTTTTTTTAAAGAATAATATACGGAATTGAGAGATCAAATCACAAGAAGCATTTAGGATAAATAAAAATTAGTTCCTTTCTTGGAAGAGAGAATAAGAAACATTTACGGAGCAGTTAGTTTGTATTCTTGGTTATAATTGGAAAAAGAAGATATACTTTGTAATTATGGGAGGAGGTTTTATTTCTTTTAAAAAGATTCTTTTTTTGTTTACAGACTTCGCACTTGATTATTGAAACCTAATATTTACTAATTTTTTTTATGTTGTGCTACTATTTGGGAAGTTTTTTAGATTTCAGCCACCACTGTTTCTGTTTTTTTTAGAATTTCCACTAATTTAAATTCTCTAATACTATACAAAAGAGAAAAAAATTTCGTCTTCTGGTATAAATTCAATTATGTCCAGAAATAACAAAATTTTTCTCGAAAATTCAATTATTTTGAGGCATTTGAATCAAATTTTCTTAAAAACTTCAATTTTTTAGATTATCTAGTATTTTCATAAAATTTCGCAAAAGAATTTAATTATTTATAAAAAAAAATTGATAAAATTCCGTTATTATTAAATAAAATAATTCCACAGGAATTCATTTAATCTAAAATGAAAATTTCGAAAAAAATCAATTATTTAACAACATTTTTAAATAATTTTCAGAATAATTTAATTACTTTCAGTAATAATATTTTTCATAAAATTAGAAATTTAATTTAAAAAAAATTTGTATTTAAAATGACAATTTCTTAATATTTATTATAATTCGAAAAATTTGATTATTTAAATTTTAAAAAATGATTATAAAATTCTCATAAAGAATTCAATTATTCTCAAAAATATTAAATTTTTATTTAATATTTTATGTAATATTTATTTTATTAAGAAAAAAATTATTTTTTAGATTAAAACAAATTAATTCTATAGCAAAAATTGTTTAATTTCAATTATTTTGATTTTTTGGATTTTACTATTATTTTTTTGATAGTAATTTTCGAAAACACTGAAGGAGAAAAAAAATTTCGTTCATTTGAACGTTCTAAACTTTAGTTCCATAAATTTTTAACAGAAATTTAATTCTTCTTAAACGTTTTGATAAAATTTTATGCAATAATTGAATTATTTTCATAAATAATAAAATTCTTATAGCAATTATTGAATTATTTTTATAAAAAAATTATTTATTATTAATTATTAATTATTATTATATTATTATTATTATTATTATTATTATTATTATTATTATTATTTATTATTATTATTATTATTATTTATTATTATTGTTATTAAATATTTTTTTTCATTTTTATTTTAATAAAATTCTTATCGCAATTATTGAATTATTTTCATAAATAAATATTTTTTCATTGCAGGATTTAAATTATTTTTAATATAATTTTACAGAAATTGATAATTATTCTTAAAAATTTACTTTCAATTTCTGGAAAAAATATAATTATTTAAAAAATTTGTTTTTGTTTAAATTCTTTGGAAGAATTTAATTATTTACAAGAAAAAATATTTAAATTTTTGACAGGAATTCAAATATTTTAATAAAATTGTTCGATAAAAATAAATTATTTTAAATACAATTTTTTTGAAATAGTTTAATTATGATTCTTTTAGATTTTTATAAAATTTGATCCAATAATTCAGTTATTTGGAAAAAGAATGATCTATTTTATTTTAAATATTTAATTGATAATATAATAGTTAATTAATAAATTTTTTTTGAAATAAATTTTCTATTTGAATCAAACAATATTTTTTCCGTGTATTAATAAAAATAATGTAATTATTAAAAATGAAAAATAATAAAAACAAAAATGATACACTGAAAAGAAAATTTATTTGATTCAAATAACCGATTATTTGTCTATAATCAAGTAAATATTTACTTGAATCAAATAAATTGTATTTGAATCAAATATTTCAGTATCTGAGGGAAATACTAATTAATTGATTCAAATAAAAAGTATTTGATTCAAGTAAATATTTATTTGATTATATCCAAATAATCGGTTATTTGAATCAAATAATTTTTTTTTCAGTGTAGGAATAAAAATAATGATAATACTAATAATAATAATAATAATAAAAATAATAATAATGGTTATAATAATAATGTTAACAATAATCATAATAATAAAATTAAAAGAAAGTCCCAAACGAGACAGTTTGAAATTCAAAATAAAATTCCAACCTACGGAAAAAAGGAGAATTTAGTTAAAATTCCCAACACTTAAAAAATAGGATATTTCGTGATTTATTTCTCAGCGGTGTTAATTCATTATCTATGATCACGCGCATATATCTTGAATGAAAAATGTCTCAACAGCATTTTGATGTTTTCGAGTCACAACATTACACATTCTTTTACCTTATTTATATACTAGAAGAAATTTTCTTATCATTTGGTATCGAGAACAAAAATTTTGTATTCCCCCTTTTAATTTGCCATTCCCAACAGTGCGATATTCACAGTTTGCGTTTAGGTATAATTAATTTTTTCGAAAAAGCAAAAAGAAAAATAAAACAAAAATTCCTCTTCCTCTTTTCGAAAACACAATCTCCCTAAAACATCAGTGATGATGTGTTCTAGAAGCGCGTTCTGTGTGCAAGTCGCGAATATTGGAGTTTTTATTTATTTCTCATATCGCGGGCGCAGATAATCGTTACGCATAATTGGCGACCACAATGCTGATGAACGAGCTCGGGACCACCTGCCGAAATGGATTATTCCAGGTTCATTGGGATAACCGGTATTTAAAGGTTCGCAAGCCACGCGAAGTGCGTGGTGGAATTTCACCGCCACGCCACAGAGAGCAGAGTGTATATAACGCATAAAATATATATGTCTTCGAAATTGTACGAGGTCGAGTCGTATAATTCGTTATATACGAATTAACTCCACAGACATATGCTAATATTTAAAACGAATACCTTAATTGAGCTTTAAAGTATACCTGTACCCAGAGAGAGAGGGAGAGATTTATTTTTAACGACACATGCGCGTTGATCTTTTTTTTTTTTTTGTAAATTATGTAACATATTCGATTAGCAATTATTTTTTTCATTTTTTAATTCCCTTGTACTTTTTGTTCTTCTGCTTTTTGTTTTTTTTGCGTTTCCTTTTTTCGCCTTTTAATTTTTCCTTTATTTTTTTATTTTTCTTTTATATTTCTTCTATTTTTTTCTTTTTTCCTTTCTTTTCTTTTTCTGTCTTCTTTTTGTTTGGTTCCTTTGCCCCAATGTACCAAAAGAATATTTATGAACAAAAAATGTCATTTTTTGGTAGGAACATAAATTTTTTTCTTTCAATCGTTGATCATAAACGTTGCAAACTTCACCGACGTCCAAAAGATTCCCTAAAAATTTATTAAACATTTCTTTGCAAAATTGGGGAATATTTAAAAGCGCAAAGTTTAGTAAAAAATTGTAAATAAAGATTTAGACTGTGTTTCTGTCGATACCAAAGGGAAAAATAAAAACGATTCGAAATATTGCAATATTTTTGATTTTTTTTTTTAAATTGATATCTGCAAAAAAACCTAAATGTCCTGACTAAATAAATTCAAACTTCGCGCTCGATGAATAATTCTAAAAAATTGTCAAAAAGTAGCTTATTATTATCAAGTCTAAAGTTATTATTCTCATTATTTAGATTTTTTTTCGCTTTAATTAAAAATAGGAAGGGGAAAATTATTATTTTTATTTTAAGGCAAAAAATGCAATTAGTTTTAATTCGAAAAAGAGGAGGGGAAAAATTTTTATTTTGAGTAAAAAAATTCAATTAGTTTTAATTCGCAAAAAGGGAGGGAAAAATAAATTATTATTATTTTTATTTTGAGCGGAGAAAATAATTTGTTTTAAATTAGAAGAAAGCAGGGTAATGTTATTATTTTTATTTCGAGCAAAGAAAAAAAAAAGAATTGATTGTAATTTGAATGCGAAAAAAATGGTATATAATAAAGAATGAAATGGTCTTAAATATAATATGTTTTTGAAATGAAATGAAAAGTGACAATTATAACGAAAAAAATAATTAAATGAACATGGTTTGTGACTCTCATTGTGTATATTGTGAGATGACCATATCAGGAGCCAAAGACAAATGTTACTTGGTAACCGATCGATCCTTCTGATAATTAGAGATTTACTGTAATTACTTGCTGTCAATACGTTTCAACCAATACTTTCTCTCGAAATGCGCACACTACGCGTGTTGCATATATATATACGTCCCGCATCATCATATAACAGCAATGGGGAGTGTTTTTTTATTACAAAAGTGGTTCCTCCTGTCCCCTCTTTTTTTTTACAAATATTCACCACTATTTTTACCATTATATATATTTATTACTATTTTTACAAATATTTTTACTATTTTTGCTACCTTTACCACTACACCCAGAGAAAAATATTATTTAAACCAATTATATTTTATTTGACTTAAATAAACGTATATTTGTCTCAGAACCAACTAAACTTTTTATTTGTTTTAAATAAAATTTTTATTCGACATAAATAAAAAATATATTTGAGTTAAATAAAATTTTTATTCGACATAAATAAAAAATATATTTGAGTTAAATAAAATTTTTATTCGACATAAATAAAAAATATATTTGAGTTAAATAAAATTTTTATTCAACATAAATGAAAAATATATTTGAGTTAAATAACATTTTTATTCGACATAAATAAAAAATATATTTGAGTTAAATAAAATTTTTATTCGACATAAATAAAAAATATATTTGAGTTAAATAAAATTTATTTGAAACAAATAAAAAGTCTAGTTGGTTCTGAGACAAATATACAATTTCTCTGGGTGTATTTTTATTATTTTTCCCTTTATTATTTTTACCACTTTTTTTACTATCTTTACTACTATTTCTCCCTCTATTTTTACCACCATTTTTACCACTTTTGTCAACTATTTTTCCCTTTATTTTAACCACTTTTTTACTACCTTTACCATTTTTTTTACAAATATATTTTGTTTAATATTATATTTTTTATTTGATTCAAATAAATTTTATTTAAACCAAAAAAATTTAATTTGCTATAGAATAATTGTATTTGATTTAAATAAATTTTACTTAAACCAAAAAAATTTAATTTGCTATAGAATTAATATAGTATATAGTATATAGTATATATAGTATTTGTTTTGAAAAAATTGTATTTGTTATAAATAAATTTATTTTGATTGAAATAGATCTTATTTGAAGCAAATAAATTTAATTTTTCTTAAATTGTATTTGGTTCAAATAGTTTTAATTTAATTGCTTTTGAAAAATTTTATTTAGATGAAATAAATTTTTATTTGGTTTGAAAAAAGTATATTTTGTTTAATATTATATATTTTTTTATTTATTTGATTCAAATAAATTTTATTCGAACCAAGTAAATTTAATTTGCTATACACAATAATTATATTTGGTTTGAAAAAATTGTATTTGGTCTAAATAAATTTAATTTGAACCGAATAAATTTAATTTGAACCGAATAAATGTAATTCGAACGAAATAAATTTAATTTGCTATACACAATAATTATATTTGGTTTGGAAAAATTGTATTTGGTCTAAATAAATTTAATTTGAACCGAATAAATTTAATTTGAACTAAATAAATTTAATTTGTCTTTTAACCACTATTTTTACTATTTTTACCATTGTCTTTACTATTTTTGTCACTATTTTTACAACAATTACCACAATTTTGACTATTTTTGTCACTATTTTTACTACCTTTATATCACTATTTTTTACTATTTTTTCCTTTATTTTTACTACTTTTACTATTTTTACTAATTTCGCCATTTATTTTTACTACTTTTACTATTTTTACTAATTTCGCCATTTATTTTTACTACTTTTACCACTATTTTTACTAATTTCACCATTTATTTTTACTGCTTTTACCACTATTTTTACTATTTTTACCACTATATGTTTATCATTATATAATAGTCGCGAAAAGATCAATTATGATTGTATAGTTTGATGCGATGCTACGCAATGATAGTTGATCTTTTCGCTGGTATAAATTTTTTTCACTCCTATTTTATTCCATCAAAAAATTAATGTCTCGTGTTGGTGAATTTTTGTGATTTACTGCCATTGGTCTCTTGCTTGGTATAAAGAAAGGGGGGGGAGGGAGAAAAAAAGGACAAGAGAGAAAAATTGAGAGAGTACAGAGGAAGAAGAAAGAAGAGAGCCAAGGAAAGAATTTTGGGCGTACACGCCGAATGGATTAAAATGCCCACCAGTGGCGAACTTATAATTTTGCCGCCCTTTTTTTTCTACTTGTTGTTGTTGTCGTTGTTGTTTTTTGCGTGAGAGAAGGTTTTTGGCCCACCATGTATCATATTATACGCGCGCAGAGTTATCCAAATAAGCAGGTGTGAGGTCAAGCGGCGTGTGATAGCGGGTTAAATACGATACAGCAGATATTATCATTCCATAAAGGGATTCTGCAAACAACATGTATATATGTGTGTATAAATAAACAGAAGGATGTGAGATGTCAGGTGGAGAAGAGCCTAGTACATCATGTACACTTTGTGTATTGTACTTAAATATAATAGCGGATTCTGTAAAAAAAATTAATGCTTCTCATTTTTGTTGGTTGCCTATTTTTGAACATTTCTTTTTGTCAGTCAGCGTGTATTTTTTGGTAGTTGTCAGCGTGTACTTTTTGGTAGTTGTCAACATGCACTTTTTGGTAGTTGTCGACATGTACTTTTTGGTAGTTGTCAACATGTACTTTTTGGTGTTATAGTTGATGCAACATTTGAAATCTGTTGAGGACCTGTTAGAGTATTGTTTAGAGCAGTTGGACACAATTTTATTTTTAATCTAGGAGGAATCCTGTTGAGGACCTATTGTTTCTATTTAGAACGGTTGGGAGAAGGATTATTAAAAGCAGTTGGTACCAATTTTATTTTTAATCTGGGAGGAATCCTGTTGAGGACCTATTGTTGCTATTTAGAACGGTTGGGAGAAAGATTATTAAGAGCAGGTGGAAACAATTTTATTTTTTTAAATCTAGTACAAGAATCCTGTTGAGGACCTACTAATTTATTATTTAGAACATTTCGGAAAAGTATTATTAAGAGCAGTTGGAAACAGTTTAATTTTTTAAATCTAGTATAAGAATCCTGTTGAGGACCTGTAGTATTGTTTAGAACAGTTGGGAAGAGTATTTAATTCTTTTTTAAATCTATTAGAAATTTTTTTGTCTTATGGTTGTGATCATTATTTAATTATGACCATACGATCATGATTTAATTATGACCATACGATCATGATTTATTTATGACCATACGATCATGATTTAATTATGACCATACGATCATGATTTAATTATGACCATACGATCATGATTTAATTATGATCATACGATCATGATTCAGAAATGATTATGATCATGCTTCAAAAAAGGAATGGTTGTTCTCTATGCAAATAGGTATATTTATTTAATGGCGAACTAGGAAACTTTCTATACTAAAAGGGAATTAAATAATAGCCATTAGTGTTCGGATAATTTATCGTTTAATTATAATTGTAATATATTAACTGCAACGGACATATATTTTGTATCATTTTCGTGTTTCCTTTCGCGTATATATGTATGGCTATAAAAGTTGATGCACAAGTAATATTGGATAATAGCACATTATATTTGTTATTGGAATCGCGGTAGTGCTGTATTGGTGTGTTTGTGAAGAGCGTATTAGTTGTGTTTTAAATGTTTTAATAGTAGTTTTTGAAGCAATGAATGGTAGTGGTGTGTTCATTATACTGATGTTGTATATCTTAAATGTACAAAAGCACTTTAACCTTTTAATTTTTCTTGTTGAGCTGCAAATGCAGAAACACTTTCATCACTTCGAGTATACAGCACATTGACTTTTGATTATGCACTCTGATTGGATTGGTAGAGTTTCGATGTTTTTATTCCTTTTTTGTTCGATTTCGAATTTGAACTGTGAAGTTAGGAAAGTATTTCTCAATTTGTTTTGGATAAGCTTTCGTAATGATTTGGTATTGTTTGGGGTGTGGATATTCAGTTGAAATTGGCGAGTATTTAGTCAAATTGGCGACAATAATTTTGGGTGACACTGTCAAGTAAGGAATTAATTTTGGGTTAATCTGTCCAGTAAAGAGTTAATTTTGGGTTAAACTGTCAAGTTAGGAGTCAATTTTGGGTTAAACTGTTAAGTAAAGTGTTAATTTTGGGTTAAACTGATAAGTAAAGAATTAATTTTGGGTTAAACTGGCAAGAAAAGAGTCAATTTTGGGTTAAACAGTCAAGTAAAGTGTTAATTTCGAGCAATGACCCAATTTTAGTTGAAACTATCAAGTAAAGAGTAAATTTTAGTCGACATAGTAAAGAATCAATGTTTGTTGAAAGCATCAAGAGTCAATTTTAATAGAGTTAGGAAAGAATCAATTTTAGTTGAAACCATCAAGTATGGAGTCAATTTTGGATCAAACTATCAAGTAATAAATCAATTTGAGTTCAAACTATCAAATAATGACTTAATTTTCGATACGCTAGATGGCACACATTCGATGCGAATGAAAATGATGGAAAATTACATATAGACACATATAGAGAACGATAATATTTGTTGGAGCGTAATATATACGGTCACCGTTGTTGCGCAACAAAATTATTGCGTGCACGCGACTCACTGACATGGAAAGTGCATATGAAATAAGAGCAATAATATCGAAAAAGAATAAAACAATTATATCGATCGAGTTTAACGATATGACATTATGTTTCGCCAACATGTGTATATATATAGAGAAGACGTCATGAATAATTCCAATTTATCAATTAACCACCTCTTATGGGAAGCGTGTCATAACAGGAAAGGCAAATTAATCCCCTGCGAATTTTTCAATGCACACTTCAAACTGGAGCAATTAATCCTAATGCAAAGTTGGCAATAAATGAAATAATTAACTGTCGGATATTTTTTATCTGATGAGGAGTCACGCGAGAGTGCATACTATGTAGAGAAGTAATTTACCAACTGAAGATTGAAGCGCTTGTTGGTGAAGAAAAATTTTTAATGAAGGGAAAAGTTGTGACGAAGGGAAAAATGTAACAAATTTTTTTTTTTAGTTACAACTTTTCCCTTCGTTACAAGTTTTTACTTTTAACGAAATAAGGCACGAAGGAAGTAATGAAGGGAAAAGTCGTAACGAAGAAAAAATTCGGATTTGGATTAAAAATTAGATGTTTACAAATGCACCTAAAGTTGAACCTAAAATTGAACCTAAAATTGAACCAAAATTGAACCAAACTTGAAGCTAAAATTGAACCAAAACTGAACCAAAGCTGAACCTAAAATCGAAACCTAAAATTGATCCAAAATTGAACCAAAATTGAACCTAAAATTGAACCAAAACTGAACCAAAACTGAACCTAAAATCGAAACCTAAAATTGATCCAAAATTGAACCAAAATTGAACCCAAAATTGAACCAAAACTGAACCTAAAATCGAAACCTAAAATTAATCCAAAATTGAACCAAAATTGAACCCAAAATTGAACCAAAACTGAACCTAAAATCGAAAGCTAAAATTGAACCCTAAAATTCAAATGATCCCGAGTGGAATTAGTTTTCGAGTACAGAAATACACTTCCGGTGATAAGGGAATGTAACTTATAAGTATGTATAAGTGAAGTATTTGAGACGACTTGCGGATTGGATGGAAGGGAAACGAGACGAGAAACTTGCAACAGATCCATCACAAGAGGGATTCACAAGGGTGAACGATCGAGCGGCTGTAGTTATCCGTCATCCCATCTTGGTTCACTAGCTGCGCAACAAGTTCGAAGTTGCCGAGTCCGCGTCTGTTTGCATGCCAAGGTGTGTCGAGATCGACAGAAGAACTGACAGTCGGACGGACATCTTGCACACGTCTATTATAGACATTCGGAAAAAGGAAAAAAAAAATAAAAATAAAAATAAAATTCAGTAACTTCTTCGAGGCAAGAGAGTAAATCTCTTTCTCTCTCTCTGGTTTGCCTATTTGCTGGTGACGAAAGGGTTGCCAATTTCAATGTTTGTGATGAACAAGTTCAGATTAAACTTTCTTGAATATCCGGAAATGATTATCGTGGAAAATTTGAATGCAATTGGGTAAATAATTGAAAATGGTTGACTTTAAGGGGGTGCAATTAGTTGCTTGGGATTTTAATTGGGTTAGAGGTGGATTTTATTTGGATTAGGGAAATTTTATTTGGATTAAATAAAATTTGAAGTGAATTTTATTCAGATTAATTAAAATTTGAATTCAATAAAATTTGGACTAAATAAGATTTGTATTAAATAAAATTTGGATTTAATAAAATTTGAATTAGATAAAATTTGGACTAAATAAAATTTGAATTGAATAAAATTTGAATTTAATAAAATTTGAATTTAATAAAATTTGAATTTAATAAAATTTGAATTAAATTAAATTTGGACTAAATAAGATTTGAATTAAATAAAATTTGGATTTAATAAAATTTGAATTAGATAAAATTTGGACTAAATAAAATTTGAATTGAATAAAATTTGAATTGAATAAAATTTGAATTTAATAAAATTTGAATTTAATAAAATTTGAATTAAATAAAATTTGAATTAAATTAAATTTGGACTAAATAAGGTTTGAATTAAATAAAATTTGGATTTAATAAAATTTGAATTAGATAAAATTTGGACTAAATAAAATTTGGACTAAATAAAATTTGAATTGAATAAAATTTGAATTAAATAAAATTTGAATTTAATAAAATTTGAATTAAATTAAATTTGGACTAAATAAGGTTTGAATTAAATAAAATTTGGATTAAATAAAATTTGAATTAGATAAAATTTGAACTAAATAAAATTTGGACTAAATAAAATTTGGACTAAATAAAATTTGAATTTAATAAAATTTGAATTTAATAAAATTTGAATTTAATAAAATTTGAATTAAATAAAATTTGGACTAAATAAAATTTGTATTGAATCAAATTTGGACTAAAATAAATATTTAAATCAATGACAATTTATTTGTTTTAAATAAATTTTCATTGGTTTAAAACAAATTTATTTGGTTCCAATAAATGTTTAGTACAATTTCATTTTTATTGGTATAAATAAGTATTTGATTGAAAGTAATACTTGGTCCCAATAAAGCTTTGGTTCCAATAACTATTTGGTCGGATTAAATATTTAAATATTTTATTTGGTTCAAATTAATTTCATTTAGTTTGAAAAAATTCTTTTTAGATCAAATAAATCTTATTCGGTTTTGACAAATTTTATTTGGTTTAAATAAATTTAATTTCCATTAGAAAAATTGTATTTCGTTTGAATAAATTTTATCCGATTCGAATAGTTTTTATTAGAACAAAATATATTTAATTTATATTGAAAAAATTTAATTTGAACCAAATAAATTAAATTTTCTTTGGAAAAAATTGTATTCGGTTCAAAGTGATTTTATTTGAACTAAATAAATTTAATTTGAACCGAATAAATTGAACCAAATAAATTTAAATTGAACCAAAAAAGAATTAAATTAAACCAAAGAAATATAATTGTTTGAAGAAAATTATATGTCGTTCAAAAAAATTAAATTTGCTTCAGAAAAATTGTATTTGGTTACAAAAAAAAATTCAATTTGCTTCAGAGAAATTGTATTTGGTTGAAATAAATTTCATTTGCTTTCGAAAAATTATATTTGGTTGAAATAAATTTCATTTATTCCAATAGATTTTATTTAAATCAAATAAATTAAAATTGAACCAAAAAATTAGAATTGAACCAAAAAAATTTTAAATGAACCAAATAAATATAAAGGCTTGAAAAAATTATATTTAGTTCAAAAAAATTGAATTTGTTTAAAAAATTGAATTTGGTTTAAATAAATTTAATTTACATTAGAAAAATTATATTTGGTTGAAATAAATCTCATTTATTCCAATAGATTTTATGTAAACCAAATAAATTAAAATTGAACCAAAATTTCATTTGGATTAGAAATATTGAATTTGGTTTAAAAAACTTATTTTATGCAAACAGATTTTATTAGAAGAAAATAAATTTAAATTTATCCAAATAAATGTGAATGCTTGAAAAAAGTTATATTTAGTTAAAAAAAAATTCAGTTTGTTTCAGAAAAATTGTATTTAGTTCATATAAATTTTATTTGGATTGGAAAACTATATTTGGCTTAATATTATATATTTTATTTGATTCAAATAAATTTTACTTAGATTATATAAATTTAATTTGCTATAGAATAATTGTATTCGGTTTGAGAAAACTGTATATGGTCCAAATAAATTTAATTTGATTCAAATAGATCTCAATTGAACTAAATAAATCTAATTTGAACCAAATAACTTTAATTTAAAACGGAAAAAATTTAATTTGCCTTAAAAAATTCTATTTGGTTCGAAATATTTTAATTCAATTGCTTTAGAAAAATTTTATTTAATTTAATTATAAATTTTAATTGAACCAAATAAATTTAATTTATTTTAAAAAAAAATTGTATTTGGTTAAAAAAAATTGCAATTGAACCGAATAAATTTAATTTGCTTTTTAAAAAATTGTATTTCGTTGAAATAAATTTCATTTGGTTTGTAAAAAGTTTATTTGGTTCAAATATATTTTGTTTGCTTTAAATATATTTTATGTTTTCTTTAAATATATTTTATTTGATTCAAATGGATTCTGTTTGAACGACAGAAATTTATTTTATTCAGATAGATTTTATTTGAATTAAATTTATTTTGCCACAAAATAATTTGGTTGAAATAAATTTCACTTGCAGTTTAAGTAAATCTTCAAAACTTTTTGGTTTGAAATTACACACAAATGGATGGAACACCCTTAATTCAAATCACTCGAAATCGAATCAACCTAATTGCAAAAAAATCCCCAAAAGCTGATGAAATTTTTTTGAAAGTACGCAATTATTTCCTCAATTAAAAAAACATGAATGGAAAAGACGCGAAATACATATTTTTTTTTTACTTTACCCCAAAGTATTCTTTATTTATGAATTTCGCGAGTAAAATGAAAAAGACTCTCACAAACACGCATTTAACACACGAAAGAAGAGAAAGAGGAGGAGGAAAAAAAAGTTTGCGGGGAAGAAATTGAAGGAATCAGGCGGACTGTGAAATAATCGAGTTGAAAATAAATTTACTTGGCGATTCGAGGGATCGTTCTCTTCTCTTCACTCTATTGGAAATGGTCCGAGTTAATTAAATCGGTGACGCTAAAAAGACTCGAATGAGCTGCTACTAAATGAGCTGAATTGATCAGATGCGAGTGGATCGAAATGAGAATGGAGAATGAGGATGAGGATGAGGATGACGATAATGATAATGATAATGATGATGATGATCAGCATCATCAACATCGATGATCGGTTTTATAACCTCGTATTAATGGCTTTCACGCAATCTTTTGCTACCTAGAAATTTGTTTTCTTAATTTGTACTTTTAGCTTATCGGTCACTTTCTATCGGGTGATTCTAATTAGTAGTCTAGCGATATCTATATATGGCTAGGAAATTCCTAGAGTCGTTCTTTTAGGTTTTGGAATTTTTTTCTTGTTTTGTCTTCTTTTTTTCTGTCTTTTTCACTCACTCACTCACTCTTTGTATCTCTCTCTGTTTCTTTATCGATTTTTCGTTTTTGTCCATCTTTATTTTTCGACTTTTCTGTATTTTTCGGCTTCTTCGTTTCTTTTTTTGTACTTTATTCTCTTTTTCGTCCTTTACTGTTTCTTTTTTTCTTTCCTCTTTTTCAAAGTTTTGTTACCCTTTCCTCCTCTTTTTCCTTCTTTTTTTATGATTCTTCTTTAAATATTTTTTTAAGGATTTTTTTTTAAGATTCTTTTTAGGTTTCTTTTTTTAAAGATTCTTTTTAGGTTTCTTTTTTTTGAAGATTCTTTTTAGGTTTCTTTTTTTAAAGATTCTTTTTAGGTTTCTTTTTTAAAATATTTTTTTAGGATTCTTCTTTTAAGGAAAGGTTATACACACTATACAGTATGATATATGCTTTCACGTGGGTTTCTTAAGTGACATTGGGCAATTAGTGTGCTTGGGCAATTACATATTGGTGTTCACCGGTAATTATGTCCATTTTCACGTGTCTACTCATTTCGTTTATATAATATAATATATCTATATAAATCTCTTTATATATGGCTATAATCGTACTGTCATTATAGAGATGATCATTCATTCCAACAGTCGATCGTTGATCCATTATATAGACAAGTATAATAGTCATTATATAGATGATCGTTCCTTTCGTAATATAGATGGTTATTTGGTTATTATGGTAATAAATCGTTGTATCGTATAAAATAGATGAATGCTTACTCTAAAAATGAATATCATGTGCCGAAGATGAATATTTGGTTGCTCTAAAAATGTGGCTGTATCATCTTTCATTTTGTAGATTACGATGGTTGTCTTTTGATTTAGATGATGATTTTGAAGTTGATAGTCTTAATTTTTTATCGGTAAATAGAAATTAGAATAGGAAGGTTTTTTGCTTTTTTTTAATCATAGTGGAGAATAGTATAAATGATTCAGGAAAGAGAAGTGTAGATAATCTTTGAGAAAAGTTACAAGAATCATTGGAGAAATTTTAAAAAAATTAAGAAAGAAGAGCAAAGTAGTAGAGAGATGTAAAACAAATCTGTAAAGAAAAGTTGCAAGAATCATTAGAATCATTAGGGAAAATTAAAAAAATTAAGAAAGAAAAGCAAAGCAAAGCAGTAACGAAAAGTAAAAGAAATCTGTAAAGAAATGTTGCAAGCATCATTAGAGAAATTTAAACAAAGTCTGGAAAGAAAAGTTGCAAGAATAATTAATGAAAAGTAAAACAAATCTGTAAAGAAAAATTGCAAGCATCATTAGAGAAATTTAAACAAAGTTGGAAAAGACTAATAAAGCAAATCATTAATAAAAGTAAAGCAAATCATTAACAAAATGTAAAACAAATCATCAATGAAAAGTAAAACAAATCATTAACAAACAATAAAACAAATCTGTAATGAAAAATTGCAAGCATCATTAGAGAAATTTAAACAAAGTTAGGAAAGAAAAGTAAAGCAAATCATTAACGAAAAGTAAAACAAATCATTAACGAAAAGTAAAACAAATCATCAATGAAAAGTTAAAACAAAGTTGGAAAAGAATAATAAAGCATAAATCATTAATAAAAAGTAAAGCAAGTCATTATTAGAGTTTACAAAAATTCAGTAATGAAAAATAAACTAAATCATTAACGAAAAGTAAAACAAATCCGCACAAAAAAGTAATTAGCATCATTGCCGAAGTTTTAAAAAAATTAAGAAACAAAACTGAAGCAAATCGGCGCAGAAAGGTACAAAACATTAAAGAAAACTTGCTACAAATTTCTACTCTTATTGCTGCAAATTTCTACTATGTACTTTGATTCAGTGATTACGACTCTCTACAAATTTTACACACGACATAATTTCTTTTTAGAGAGCAGATGATTATTTGATTGTCGTATACAAAAGATAATTCAATCATTTTGGCACTTATATGTCTGCTTTGTCATTTGTCGGCTACTTTACATATTGTAAATATATATGTCACTTGATTAAAGATCTAATGCGATCAGTTTTTTTTAATTTCTTTTTTCTTTTTAAATACATATATAAACGAAATTGAAATTTGTCGATTTGCGGTTGAGATTAAGCGAACAATGATTGAAGAACACGTCAAATAATTTATGCCAGGTGCGAAAGGTTCTTATTTTTCGAATGGAATTTTAGGAAGGGGTTAATTTTTTTTTTTTTCATCGAAGCGAACATTAAAAGTTGATGTGAATGATTTTAGATGAAATCTGCTCGTTGAGAAAAGAGCGGGGCGCCGTTGATTGGCGGGACCATTGGGAGTGTCGGCAATGTGCGCCGACGACGACGACGATGAGCTTCTTTAAAAAGTTGAACGATTTCAAAATGGCCGTCACCTGGCGCTCTCTCTCTCTGTTTCTTTTTCTTATTCTTTTCTCTTTCTTTCTGTTCTTGTTTTCTCTTTCTTTCTCTTCTTCTTTTCTTTTCTTCTTTCATTTTTCTTTTTCCCTGTTTCGTTCTCTCTCTCTCTCCTTATTTTTCTCTTATTTTTCTTTTTTCCCTTTTTCGTATTTTAACTCTGTTTATTTTTTTCTTTTTCTGCTTTTTCTCTCACTGTTTACTTAAAAGCATCAAATGGCAACGAATTGATAACAAAAATGTAGATCGAATACAAAATTGATTCAGATTTTTGGCAACGAATTGATACCAAAAATGTAGATGAAATAAAAAATTGATTCAGATTTTTGGCATCAATTTGATTCACTTTAGTATTAATTTGTTACTTTTAAGAAAACTGTGCTTTGTCTTATTATTTTTTTGGTTTATGAAATAAATTTTGTGCGTTGTTTTAAGGGCACACGCAACGATGAGAAAAGTGACGATGAGAGCTGCTCGGAATGATGAAGAAAAATTCGGTTTATGTCTTACCTCGCTCCTCCCCAAGTGGACTTGGAAACCCTTTTATCAAAAGACTCCTTCAACTCTTTCGAGGTTTAATTGTCCCTCCCCCCTTCCCCCACCCACGTACCAGTCAACCCACTTTTTTTTTTTTTTTTTTTGGCATCTGATGGCGAACTTTTAAGGAGAATGAGGCAGGACTCTTGTGTAATTTAACTTTCGCATTTAGAATGACCTTAAAACGAAGTTACTAATTAGAGATGCTTTTTTTTTGTTAATGAGCAATCGCGGAGATAAAAACCTGTTGCATTTTCGATTTAATTCCTAATGATAATGATAATGTTAATGATAATGTTGATGATGATGATCGTGATTGTGATGGTGATGATGATGGCGATGGCAATTTCGGCACATAAAGTGAATGCACAGAATTTATACGTGGATATAAATTTTGCGGTGTTTTGACGAAAATTGTCTTTGGTATGTAGTTAATTTAGATAAGCTCGATACGGATTATGTATACTTGGTTGTGGTGAAAAATAGTGATTGTAAGATTGTTTTGTAAAGATTGTGAAAATTGTTGGTTGGTTGTTTTGTATTGTTTGTCAAATTTTTGGTTAGTTGTTTTGTATATTGTCTGTAAAATTGTTTGCTGGATTTGTTTTGCATTGACTGTTAAATTCCTGGTTAGGTTGTTTTGCATTGTCTGTAAAATTGTTTGTTGGATTTGTTTTGCATTGACTGTAAAATTGTTTGCTGGTTTTGTTTTGCATTGACTGCTAAATTCCTGGTTAGATTGTTTTGCATTGACTTCGTAAAATCGCAAAGGCAGTAAAATTGTTTCACATTGACTGCGCGTGTAAAATTGAGGAATTAAATTTTGAAGTGCCTTCGAAGTGTTGCGGTTTATGAAGAGTTAGATAATATTGTATATATACGGCTTCTGTTGGGCGCGTGCTCCAGAAGAGAGCGGAAATCCATTGAAAAGGTATAGAGGTTTAGATTATACGAGCACTGTTCATACGTTGGGAGATTTATATCCATCTTGCGTTATTGAGTTAGGAGTTTGTTTCGAATATATATATATATATATATATATTGATGCACTACTCTTCTTTTCTTCACGCTTCAAGAGAGAACCACTTTTCCCATCCACTTCTCAAGTCAATGCTGTATATAATAGAATGCAAACATGTGTCGTTAAATCATAATAAATGATT
The DNA here is from genome assembly GCA_032873175.1 of Leptopilina drosophilae. Taxonomy (NCBI): domain Eukaryota; kingdom Metazoa; phylum Arthropoda; class Insecta; order Hymenoptera; family Figitidae; genus Leptopilina; species Leptopilina drosophilae. The sequence goes on from CM065485.1 coordinate 38,958,266, forward strand.
GATTTGGCAGCCGTAAAGCATCTCGTCTGATCGATTTCCTGTTGTGCATATAATTTTACAATACGTTTATTTTGTTGAATATTTAGTTGTCGTATGTGGTGTATTATACTCTTCTGTTAATTTTGCTGTGGATTTAATTTCCTCGGGGATTAGAATTTTAGTTTTGGTTTTTTACTGATGTGTACTATGTATTATGTATTTTGTACTATGTATATTATGTACTATGTATTAAGTATTATGTACTTTGTACTATGTATATTATGTACTATGTATTAAGTATTATGTACTTTGTACTATGTACTAAGTATATTATGTACTATGTACTATGTATTAAGTATTATGTACTATGTACTAAGTATTATATGTACTATGTATTACGTATATTATGTACTATGTATTAAGTATTATGTACTAAGTATTATATGTACTATGTATTATGTATATTATGTACTATCATGTTATGTATTATTTGTTTATACTTTCTAACCGCAGAAAAGATTTGTTTGGAACAAGAAAATTTTAAATGATGCAACAAATTTTTGATATGAGAATATCATGTTAGGTATTATTTGTTTATACTTTCTAACAGCATAAAAGATTTTTTTGGAACAGGAAAATTTTAAATGATGCAACAAATTTTTGATTAAATCAATCAATTGATAGCAATGCGTATTTGTAGATGATGCTATGTTTTTTTGGTTCAAATGGAAAGTGAATTAATAAAATAGAAGAAGCAAACAAATAAAATGGGAGAAGTAAACAAATAAGATGGGAGAAGTAAACAAGTAAAATGGGAGAAGTAAACAAATAAAATGTGAGAAGTAAACAAACAAAATGTGAGAAGTAAACAAATAAAATGGAAGAAGTAGACAAATAAACCAGTTGTTTGGAACAAGAAACTAGATGGAACAACCAGATGGAAAATAAATAATCGGAGGGGAAATGCGGAAAATAAATAATATATCGTGCAATGAGGGGAATAAACGAAAAAGAGCCTGGAGAGAATAGTATTATTTTGTTGGGAAATTAGAGGCAAATGTTTCCTTGAAGGGTACATAATAGTGGAGTATTGAGGATAATAACTGAATAGGAAGCGCTGGCGATTATTATAGATAGGCGTATAAATTCGCTTCTGTATAGAGACAGAGAGAGAGAAAGAGAGAGAGAGAGAAAAAAAAAGAGTTATATTATAATGAGTTCGCGTATTGTGTGGTGCTTCGCGGTGAATATTGCAATGTAGAATGGAGCAATCGTGCAATTGATCCTGATCTATTGGCAACTCTGTTATATTCTCCTTCTAGGAACTTGGCAGGTGCGTGATATCTATTAAATGATATCGTGAAAAAATATCTTTTCTGCAGAATGTAGCGGAACATTGGACAGATCCGTTACCACCAAGCGAGGATTCTTGTTTGTTATGTCTTTTTCTCTCTCCTCTCTTATACTCTCTTCTCTCTTACTCACTGTTTCTGTTTTTCTCTCTTACTCTCTCTTTTCTTTTACTCACTGCTTCTCTTTTTCTCTCTTACTCTCTCTCTCTCTTTCTCTTTTACTCTTTCTTTCTCTCTTTCCTCTTTTTCTCTCTTACTCTCTCTTTCCTCTTTTTCTCTCTTACTCTCTCTTTCCTCTTTTTCTACTTCTTTCTCTCTCTCTCTCTCGCCTCTCTGTTTTTCTCTCCTCCTCTCTCATTGCAATTTTTAAAGGCTCATCTCTCGCTCCCTTCTTTGTCGAAATGGCAATATAAATGCAATAAGATATCCGAGAGGAACAAGCTATTAGAGAAGTGAGGGCGAGGGGGATATTTGTTTTTATGCGGAAAAGTAAATTCTTGCTACTGCAAGTTCCCATAATGGAAAGACAAACAACAATTCGCGATGAAATTTCCCTCAAGCATAAAATACGCGAGAGCACTTTTTTAGATTTCTCATCATCAATAATGATTGTTGCAGTAAATGGATTATTATACCGGCACTTATGAGATCACTATGTAGTTCTTAGTCTCGAAAGGTATTTTTTTTTATTCTTTAAATTTACGAATTTTTATTTGTAAAATCAATTTTTTTCTCTAACTTGTTAATAATTTAGAGAAAAAAAACATTATTCGATAATTTAGAGAAAAAAATTATTCCATAATTTAGAGAAAAAAATTATTCGATGATTTAGAGAAAAAAATTATTCGATGATTTAGAGAAAAAAATTATTCGATAATTTAGAGAAAAAAATTATTCGATAACTTAGAGAAAAAAATTATTCGATAATTTAGAGAAAAAAAATATTCGATAATTTAGAGGAAAAAATTATTCGATGATTTAGAGAAAAAAATTATTCGATAATTTAGAGAAAAAAATTATTCGATAACTTAGAGGAAAAGATTATTCGATAATTTAGAGAAAAAAATTATTCGATAATTTAGAGAAAAAAATTATTCGATAATTTAGAGGAAAAAATTATTCGATGATTTAGAGAAAAAAATTATTCGATAATTTAGAGAAAAAAATTATTCGATAATTAATTTTAAAGAAGTAGCGAAAAGGAGCTTTTAGACTAAAAAAGTAGTTGAAAAAAGGAGCTATAGAAAAATTAAACTTGACGATCAAAGAAACTCGTTTTAGAAACTTTATAAAATTGACGAAAATTTCATTCTATTTCTATTTCTATTTTATTTTTCTGGTATTTTCCTAATTTTTATAAAAAATATTTACCTCCACAATTATCCCAATGCTAATAAAGTGAATTCCTACAAATAATTGTAATGCTCCTGAAAGAATTTTTATATTTATGAAAATCATTTAATTCTTGCGAAGAATTAAAATAATTATTTAAATAATTCATTTCATTCGATTAATTTCATGCAAATTCTTATTTTAATAATTAAATTCCTGAGAAATTGTTATTATTCATGAAAAAAATTGAATTCTTACGAAGAATTTTACAACAAAAACTTTTTAAATAATTGAATTGTTTTCAAATTTTTTTGAAAATATTGAAAATCATTGAATTTAGAAAAGTTTTGTAGAATAATTAAATTTAACAAAGAATTCAATTAAAATATTTCACAGTAATTGAATATCTGTAAAAGAATAATTGAATTACATAATAAAATTTAAATAAAATTGTGCTTAAAATAAGTAATTTTTTTCGAACAATTTTATTTACATCATAAAAATTCAATTGAAATTGTGCTTAAAATAAGTGATTTTTTTCGAACAATTTTATTAAAATATTTGAAAATAATGGAATTCTGAAAATAATTAAATTTTATCGAAGAATTTTGCATTCATAATAAAAGAATTGAAATGTTTACAATACTTTTTAGATTTTTTTTTTGAAAATAATTAAATTTCTACAAAGAATTCTGACAATGACTTTATTTACAAAAATAATTAAATCCTTGAAAAGAGTTTTAAAATTTATAAAAACAATCAAATTACTGCTAAGTAATTTTATGCCAAATTTTTAAACATTTAATTTTTTCAAAAAAAAATGTATGCAAATTCTATTTTTAATAATTGAATTCTTGGGAAATTTTTATTTTTTTTTTCGAGAAAATAATTAAATTTTCGTGTAGAATATAATCGAAATTTTTCTTTAATAATTGAATTCTTTTGGAAAATTTGATTAAAATAGTAGAATATTGAAAATTATTGAATTAAGTTGAATAATTTTTTAGTAAAAATTGAATTTTACAATGATTTTTATTGATATTTTTGGAAAATAATTGAACTTTTAAGAAGAATTTAATTGTTTATGAAAATAATTGAATTATTGTAAAAAAATTTATTTAAATAGTTAAAAAGAATTGAATTTCTGCGTGACATTTTTTTTTCTTTTTGAAAATAATTGAATTTTTCATAAGAATTTTGTAAACAATGTTTTAAACAATTAATTTTTTCGAAATATAATAAATAGGAAAATTTTACTTTAAATAATTGTTTTTTTTTGAAATTTTCTTGTAAATAACTATTCTAAATTAATTAAATCCTTGTGGAATTTTTATGTTTTATAAAAATAATTTAACTTTTTGTAAAATTTGTATTATTTATAAAAATAATTGAATTTTAGATGAATTTTTGTTATTTATAAAAATAATTGAATTTTAGATGAATTTTTATCAATTTTTTGTTAAATAATTGAATTTTGAAGGCGAAATTTGATTAAAATAGAAGATATTAAAAATAATTGAATTTTGAAGGCGAAATTTGATTAAAATAGAAGATATTAAAAATAATTGAATTTTGAAGGCGAAATTTGATGGAAATAGTAGATAATAAAAATAATTGGGTTTAGAATATTTTTTGGAAATAATTGAATCTTTTCAAAGAATTTGAATATTTTTGAGAATAGTTTTTTGTTTTCTAGTATTAGCGAATTTATTGTCGTGAAAATTCGCCGAAAAAACAGAAATAGTAGTCTTTTAATTCCTGATAAACTACTTGTTATCTTTTCGCTTTTTTCGCAAACAGGAAAAATTTTGATTTTAGAAAAATGTATAATACGATTAAAAAAATGAAAAATGAGTTTTTATCGAAAGAGGGGGATTAAAAAACATATATATATATATACTACTGACTGACGGTAGATAAAATATAATCTTAAAGAAGAAATCGCGCGGCAAATTCCAGAATGTCGTCTAGTTTTCTACTTATTCTGCGAAATTAAAAGTATATGTATTCGTTATTTTTTCCCGTTTGGTTTCTCTCTATCGCAGTTCAGTTACATGTTACAATGTCCAGAAGCGAATTTCACTTTGTCGCTAAAGCACCTCTGTACGGTTTCTTCGTTTGGTATTTCGGGCAATTAAGATTACCGGCAGTCTGATTTCGAAATATCGCGTATACGAGTTGCGATTTTGTATCCTCTGTCGCGCGTTTCTCTCTTATAAATAGTATATAAGGGTATTAACCAGTCTTATCCGCACTGCGCACTTAACCGAACTATGCCGAACTTTCTTCTTATCGCAAAAAACACGAACAACTCGGTTCCGGAAATGTTCTTCTTTCTTAATTTATCGGACTTTTTCTCGTACTGAGACCTCTTCTCTCTCTTTTTTTTCTTTTTTTCTCTTTTCTCTCTCTCTTTTCTCTCTTTTTCTCTTTTTTCGTAATTTTTCGACTCTTTTTCTCACTTTTTTCGTCCCTTTTTCCCTTTTCTCTTTTTCTCTCTCAATTCTCACTTTTTTCGACTCTTTTTTTTCTTTCCTCTCTTTTTTCTTATTTTTCTCTCTTTTTTCCACTTTTCTTACTTTTTCTTACTTTTTTCGGCTCTTTTTCCCTTTTTTCTTTTTCTCTCTTAAGGGGAGATTCCACAGAAATTAAGGTTTTTTTAAAAAAATTTTTTATAGGTAGTAAAATAAATATTTCTTAGTTAAACTTTTTTTACAATAAAATACTTGTGTTACAATAATAAAAACCATTTTTTATTTATTTATTTTTTTAATGGAGTCTTAGAAAATGGCTGCCGAAAGTGGTCCCCTCTAAAAGTTGTTTACATTTTTTCTCTGCGACAATTAATCTAAACTAAAAAAGTCAAAAATTTTCTTAATCTATACCATTATGGCTATCGTGTAAACTAGAACAAAAAAAATTTATTGAAAAATAACCAAATGGCAGACTTTTTAATTTTTCGACCATAATTTTGCAATTTAAATTGTTTATAACTTTTATAAATATTAATGGATCTTAAATATCCTAGTTTACACGAAAACTACACATTCAAGGAGCATGCTGTCCAAATTGCAAGTTATTTCGTTGAAAATTATAAAAATGAGAGTGTAAACAAGTTGAAAATGTGTAGTTTCGAGAAAAACGCGTTTAAAGTTTAAAGGACCAAATATACAAAAATTTAACTTAAAGTTATATACATAACCTTTGATATGTAACAGTAGACATTTCTTATTACTTAAGAACTACTCTTTCAAGCGGTGCGAAAAGAAAAAATGTAAATTTAAAAATAAACAAATTGAAGTTAGGTAATTAATGAAAAAACATGAATTTTCGAGGTGGAAAGGTGATGTTATTCCTACTCTCCTGCTAGCGAGTCTATTCTTATCGCTTCAGACTATTTTTCCCGTATTTTTAGATAATCATACTAACCAAAAATTAAAAAAAAATAATTTCGGTATTCAAAAAAAAAATCAGTGGAATCTCCCCTTAATTCGCACTTTTTTTCCTCTTTTTTCCACTTTTCTTACTTTTTCCGTCTCTTTTTCTCACTTTTCTCGTCTCTTTTTCCCTTTTCTCTTTTTCTCTCTTAATTCGCACTTTTTTCCTCTTTTTTCCACTTTTCTTACTTTTTCCGTCTCTTTTTCTCACTTTTTTCCTCTTTTTTCCACTTTTCTTACTTTTTTCGTCTCTTTTTCCCTTTTCTCTTTTTCTCTCTCAATTCGTACTTTTTTCCTCTCTTTTTTCTCTTTTTCTGTCTTTTTTCTCTCTTTTCCTCTCTCTTCTCTCTTTTTTCTCTCTTTTCTCTCTTTTTCTCTTTTTTTTTCTTTTTCTCTCTCTTTTTCTTTTTCTCTCTTTTTTTCCTTTTTTTCCTTCTCTTTTTTCCGTCTTCTTCCCCCCCTCTCGTCGGATTACACTTTAGATGACGCCTTCCTTTAAACTCGTTAAATTCTTCCTCTTTTACTTTTGCCTGCTCACGGTTTATAAGGTCTCTCATATACTCATTTAGGAATGCTTGTAAGAACGACGATTGCTGATATGTCCTCCTCCCTATATATATGTACGTTTTGCGCTGAATTCCAACTCAACTCAAATCTAGATTCTCAGCTATCTCGCTCTTATTTTTTTCCACTTCATTTTTTTTTTACAAAGTTGTTACATTTTTCTATTTTTGCTTCTCGTTAACTCGCGACTCTGTCTTTTCCGCCTGACGTTGATTGGCTATTTTTTCATCTTAATTTCAAGGTTCGTAATATAATGAAGTTCAACATTTTTTATTCGTTAAATTTCCAAGTTGAATTAAATATAAGACTGAATCGAAAAATTTAGAAAATAAATAAATCTGAAAATTAATTAATTTTTAAATATAGGAGGAGGAAAAGGGAAATGGTGGAAAAAGAATGAAGTGGAAAAAAAGCAAAAAAGAAGGGGAGGAAGAGTAAGTATGAAATGGAGAAAAAAGAAATCACGGTAAATCGTTAGGTATTAAAATAACACCAAAAAGGATTAAAATAAACCAATTTAGTGTTATTTTAATTCATTTTGGTGTTATTTTAATACCTAACGATTTACCGTGATGGAAAAGTGAGTGAAAGAGAATAAAATAGAGAAAGAAGGGAAAAAATATACAAAGAATGTAAGAAAAAAGCAGAGAAAAAGGAAGGAGAGAAAAAAAGAAAGAGAGAAAGAAGAAAGAGAGAAAATTAGAAAGAGAGAAAAAATAGAAAGAAAAAAAGAAAAAATGAAAGAGAGAAAAAAGAAAGAGAAAAAATTAGAAAGAGAGAAAAAATAGAAAGTGAGAAAAAATAGAGAGAAAAAAGAAAGAGAAAAAAATAGAAAGAGAGAAAATATAGAAAGAAAGAAAGAAAAAATGAAAGAGTGAAAAAATAGAAAGAGAAAAAATAGAAAGAAAAAGAGAAAAAAGAAAGAGAAAAAAATAGAAAGAGTATAAAATAGACAGAGAGGAAATATAGAAAGAAAGAAAGAAAAAATGAAAGAGTGAAAAAATAGAAAGAGAAAAAAATGAAAAAGAGAAAAAAGAAAGAGTTGAAAAAATTCCTACTTCAGCGAGCGGCAAAGTAGGTGCGAGAATAGCGTATATTATATTATGTATCCCTTTGGTTTTCGTGGATAAAAAAAAGAATAGTGGCAAAAGGGACACAAAGGCAAAAAGAAAAAAAAAAGTCCTCCAACCTCGTTAGGTTTTCACTGCGGATTTCAGGGAGTATATACACTCATATATATGAGATCCCCAATCGTGGCTTCTTCCACCGCGAGAGACAGCGAGAGAGAGAGAGAGAGAAAGAGAGAGAGAGGGGAGAGAGAATGAGAGTCTTCTCAAGATAAAATCGGTCCAATAGGGGAATATGCGCAGGCAGGCGCGTCTGTCTTCTGCGGGTAAAGTTCTCCGGGGGATAATAGGCATGTGCGACCGAACACGTTCTCTCGATATACTTTGTGAAAAAATTTATATTTCCACACAAACACAGACACATTCTTTATATGGACATTGCAGTGTCGAGGACACGTCAAAACGAGATATTGAGATGTAATGATCTAGATTTTTTTTGCAAAAGTCTATAATGATAAAGAAATTGTTCCAGGGGGTTGATTCACTTCACTTTTAGTGAAAAATTTTTTTCACACGATTTTCACTTCACTTTCACTTCACTTTCGCTTTTATTCAATAATTTATTCACTTCATTTTCACTTCTCTTTCATTCAAAAATTTTTTTAACTCCATTTTCACTTTATTTTCATCCAAAATATTTTTTCACTTCATTTTCACTTTAGTTTCTCTGAAAATTCTTTTCACCTAATTTTCACTTCAAGTTTCAGTCCACTTTCACTTTCATTCAAGCATTTTTTCACTCCCTTTTTACTTCACTTTCATTCAAGAATTTTTTAACTCCATTTTTACTATATTTTCATCCAAAATATTTTTTCACTTTAGTTTCTCTCAAAACTTTTTTCACCTAATTTTCACTTCAAGTTTCAGTCCACTTTCACTTTTATTCAATCATTTTTTCACTCCATTTTCACTTCACTTTCACTTAAGAATTTTTTTCACTCTATTTACACTTCACTTTCATTCACAGTTTTTCTTTACTCCCTTTTCACTCCACTTTCACTTACACTGAAAATTTATTTTCACTCCACTTTCCCTATAAATCAACATTTATTTTCATTACACTTTTACTTCACTTTCTCTCAAATCTTTTTTTCATTCCACTTACACTTCACTTTCACTTTACTTCAACTTTGACTCAAACTTTATTTTCTCTTCAATTTCATTTTACTTTCGCTCAAAATATATATCGAATCCACTTTCACTTCACATTCACTCAAAATTTATTTTCACTCCATTTTCACTTCACCTTCAGACTACTTCTACCTCCAATCAAATTTTATTTCAGTATTATTATTTTTCTTGAATACAAAAGGTAAGGTCCACAACGTTGTCCAACGAAAAAATGAAGTGAAAATTAAGTTAAAATAAATTTTGAGTGAAAGTGAAGTGATAATAGATTGAAAAAATTGTTGAGTGAAAGTGAAGTGCAAATGGAGTGAAAATAAATTTTGAGTGAAACTAAAGTGAAAATGGAGTGAAATTATGTTTTAAGTGAAAATAGATTTTCAGTTTTAGTGAATGTGTAGTGAAAATGGAGTGAAATTAAGTTTTGAGTGAAAATAGATTTTGAAAGAAAGTGAATTGAAAATGGAGTGAATATAAACTTTGATTGAAAGTGGAATAAAAATAAATTTTGAGTAAAAGTGAAGTGAAAATGGAAATAAAGTGAAGTGAAATTAAGTTTTGAGTGAAAATAGATTTTGAAAGAAAGTGAAGTGAAAGTGGAGTGAAAATCAACTTTATGGAAAAGGGGATGGAAAATAAATTTTGACTAAAGGTGAAGTGAAAATGGAAATGAAGTGAAGTGAAATTAAGTTTTGAGTGAAAATAGATTTTGAAAGAAAGTGAAGTGAAAGTGGAGTGAAAATAAACTTTGATTGAAAGTGGAATGAAAATAAATTTCGAGTGAAAGTGAAGTGAAAATAGAGTGAAATTAGGTTTTGATTAAAAGTGAAGTGGAAATGGAGTAAAAATAAATTTTTTAGTGAAAGTGACGTTTTGTAGTAAAAAGTGGACTGAAAGTAAAATTTATTTTCTACAATTTAACTTTTAGTTTATAATTCCCTAATATTTAAGCTTTTTTCAAAATATTCCAGGTGCAAAATTATTGAGTTTCTCGAAATGGTTTTTTGACTTCTTTTCTCCATTTTTTTCTCTCCTTTTTTTCATTTTTTTGTGTCTCGCTCTCTGTTTCCTTTTCGTGCGACCAATATTTTGTGGCGTGTCCTTATCCTTTCTTTTTCGCTTCTCCTTGAGATTAATCTTAGAGCGGATCTTTCTCTCTCTCTCTCTCTCTACTCTCGGGAGTAGATTTATTCGCGTACCTCCATTGTGTATATCCCCACGGGCTTTAGGACTCTGATTGCACGCTCCCGATGCTACCGCCCTGGTTAACGCAATTTCAAATGAGAATACTCAATCAATTATAAGCGTCGTTGTCCCCATGACCGAATTACTTATACTCGCCTCGAATAAATTATATACAACATTTTGAATTTCAAAAGTGTTTCAATCTGTGCGCAAGAGAGAGAGGGGGGAAAATTTAATTTTTGTCGCATCGAAAAAAAATTAAAATTTTTAAAATTCAAAATTAATTTTATTCAAAAGTCACTTAGTAATTTAAAATTTTTTCTAAATTGAAAAAAAATTTATTTCTTTAGTAAAAAATTAAAAATGTTCACTAATTTCTATCAGTAAAAAAGTTTACTACTCTAAATTTTAATTTTAGTCAAAGTTTCTACTACTTTCTACATTTTAGTTAGTAAAAAGTTTACAACTCTCTAGATTTAAATTAGTAAAAAGTTTTACTACGCTCTAAATTTACTAAAGTTAATTTTTACTGTACGAAAATTTAGTATTGGACCTTTTGTCTTTTGAATTAGTAAAACTTAGGAATAAATTTGTAGAAATTGCAATTTGTTAGTGAAAATTACTAATTGAAAGCTAAGTCCGTCACTAATAATATTCAAACTAGTAAACATTATTACGAATTAAAATTTAGAGAGTAGTAAAATTTTTTACTAATTTAAATTTAGAGAGTTGTAAACTTTTTTACTGGTGAAAATGTAAATTGTAGAGAGTGGTAAAAAATTTTACTAATTTAAATTTAGAGAAGTAAAAGTTTTTAGTAATTTAAATTCAGAGAGTAGTAAACATTTTTACTAATTAAAATTTAGACTAGTAAAATTTGTTACTAATTTAAATTCAGAGAGTAGTAAACATTTTTACTAATTAAAATTTAGAGAAGTAAAAGTTTTTACTAATTTAAATTCAGAGAGTAGTAAACATTTTTACTAATTAAAATTTAGACTAGTAAAATTTGTTATAATTTAAATTTAAACTAGTAAAATTTGTTACTAATTTAAATTCAGAGAGTAGGAAACATTTTTACTAATTAAAATTTAAAGAGTAGTAGATTTTTTTACTAATTTGAATTCAGAGAGTTGTGAACTTTTTTACTAACTAAAATGTAGAAAGTAGTAAAAATGTTGACTAATTTAAGTTTAGAGAGTGCTAAAATTTTTTAATAATTAAAGTTTAGAGAATAATTAATTATTTTTCATTTGTAATTAGTTATACTTCCTAAATACTAATTACAGAAGTAGAAAGTAAGTAAAAATTTTTTAATTTTTAAATTTTCTATATTTTGAGTAGTAACATTTTAGTCCAAAATTAGTAATGCTACATTTTTAACTAAATTCAGATTTAAAAATAGTAAAAAACCGTGACTAACTGCTTTTAATTGTTATTAGGACTCGTTTGCAATTTTCTCCTCCTTTTTGATGTTCATTATTCTTTATATATATCGTTGCGGTGAAGAGAGGTCTATTCGTAAAGGAACGTATATTATATAGCAGTCGCAAGAGTCAAAGGTGTAATCTTGTAATTACAATGTTGAGTCGGTTGTGAAGTGACGTGATGATTACTGCATTACCACCAACCCTTCCTGAATTTTATAAATTTTACACTCTCGCATATCGCCTACTATTTTCCTTTGTTTATTATCGCACATATCCTTCATGAATAAAACGCGATTATCCTCTATATGTTTCTTTATTCAACGAAAGTTTTATATTTGCTCGTCAGTTTACACGCGTTAATTTACTTATTTATTATTTGATGCAGTTCCCTCTCGTTAAACAACTCAATTGTCTTAATGATTCACTCTCGCTTACATTATACGTTTCGTAGTTTTTTTTATTTTTTCAAAAAAATTTTTTTTTGTCGATTTTAGTTTTCTTCAAAAATATGGGTTATTCTTTTTGGGAATGTTTTTAAATTTTGGTAGGTGGTTTTATTTTTTACTTGAGAGAAGTTTAGTTTATATTAAAATTAAGTTTAAAAAATAATAAAGTTTAAAATAAAATAAAGTTTAAAATAAAATAAAGTTTAAAATAAAATAAAGTTTAAAATAAAATAAAGTTTAAAATTAAATTAAAGTTTAAAATAAAATTCAAATTAAAAGTAAAATAAAAAGTAGCAAAATAATAGTAGCTTTAAATTAAAATTAATTTTAAAATAAAATTAGCTTTGAATTAAAATTAACTTAAAATTAACCTAAATTAAATACTACAGTTTGTAATAAAATAAATTAAATAAAAAATTCTCTTCACTTTCACTCAAAATTTATTTTCACTCGATTTTTACTTCACATTCACTCAAAATTTATTTTCACTTTAGTTTTACTTTAGATTCACTCAACATTTATTTTCCTTCCTTTTTCGCTTAATTTTCACTAAACTTTCACTCAACAATTTTTTCAATCTATTTTCATTCCACTTTCACTCCATTTTCACTTTAGCTTCACTCAAAATTTATTTTCACTTCATTTTAACAAAACATTCACTCAACAATTTTTTCAATCAATTTCCACTTCACTTTCACTCCATTTTCACTTTAATTTTACTCAAAATTTATTTTCACTCCATTTTCACTTAATTATCACTAAACTTTCACTCAAGAATTTTTTCAATCTATTTTCACTTCACTTTCACTCTATTTTCACTTTAATTTTACTCAAAATTTATTTTCACTCCATTTTCATTTAATTATTACTAAACTTTCACTCAACCATTTTTAATCTATTTTCATTACACTTTCACTCCGTTTTCACTTTAATTTTACTCAAAATTTATTTTCACTTAATTATCACTAAACTTTTACTCAACAATTTTTTCAATCTATTTTCACTTTACTTACACTTTAGTTTCACTCAAAAATTTTCCCCGATTTTCACTTCACTTTCAGCCCACTTTCACTTTCATTCAATAATTTTTACTCCATTTTCACTAAAACAAATTTTTCACTCCATTTTCACTTCACTTCAACTGAAAATTTATTTTTACTTAATTTTCACTCCATTTTTTTGTTGATCAACGTTTTGAACTTTACCTTCGTATTGAAGAAAAAGAATAACGAAGTAAAATTTGTTTAAAGTTGAAAGTGAAAGTAAAAATATAGTGAAAATAAATTTTGAGTGAAAGTGAACTGAAAGTGAAGTGAAAATAGAGTGAAAATAAATTTTTGCTAAATATGAAGTGAAAGTGGATTGGAAATATATTTTAGGCGAAAGTAAAATGAAACGGAAGTGAAAATAAATTTCGAGACAAAGTTGAAGTAAAGTAAAAGTGAAGTGTAAGTAGAATAAAAAAATGTTTTGAGAGAAAGTGTAGTAAAAGTGTAAAGAAAATAAATTTTGATTTATAGAGAAAGTGGAGTGAAAATAAATTTTCAGTGTAAGTGAAAGTGGAGGGAAAAGGGAGTGAAGAAAAATTGTGAATGAAAGTGAAGTGAAAATAGATAGTAAATAGTAATAATAAAGAGTAGTAAAAGTGAAAGTAAAAGTGAATGTGGAGTGAAAAGGGAGTGAAGAAAAATTGTGAATGAAAGTGAAGTTAAAATAGAGCGCAAAAAATTATTTAGTAAAACTGAAAGTGGAGTGAAAATGAAGTGAAAAAATATTTGGATAAAAGTAAAAGTGTAGTAAAAAGGGAGTGAAGAAAAATTGTAAGTGAAAGTGAAGTGAAAATAGAGTGAAAAAAATTCTTCAGTAAAAGTGAAAGTGGAGTGGAAATAAAGTGAAAAAATATTTGGATGAAAGGGAAAGTGTAGTGAAAAGGGAGTGAAGGAAAATTGTAAATGAAAGTGAAGTGAAAATGAAGTGAAAAAAATTCTTGAGTAAAAATTAAAGTGGAGTGGAACTGAAGTGAAAAAATATTTGGATGGAAGGGAAAGTGTAGTGAAAAGGGAGTGAAGGAAAATTGTGAATGAAAGTGAAGTGAAAATGGAGTGAAAACAATTCTTGAGTAAAAATGAAAGTGGAGTGAAAATGAAGTAAAATAATATTTGGATGAACGTGGACTTAAAATAAAGAGGAAAATTTTTTTTTGAGTAAAAGCGAAAGTGGAGTAAATGTGAACTGAAAATCGAGTAAAAATAAATTTTGAGTAAAAGTAGAGAAAAAATTAAGGGAAAGTGGAGTGAAAGTGAAGTGTAAGTGAAGTGTAATATTTGGTCAAATTTTCGTATAGTCTTTGGCTGATTTTTTTTTCTAATTTAGATTCGAAAAAGATAAAGAAAGGAAAAAAAACGAATTTAAATTTAGAAAAAAAAGGATGTGTGAAGCATGGAACTAAATTGGCATTGAAGACTTTTTGATGGCAATTTGATGTTGAACACGGCGCCAGTTCCGGTGTTTTGAAACAAGCGAAGGGGACAATTTAGAAATTAGTAAAACAAAATGAACTTTGGTGAAGAATTTATTGGTGTTTAGCAGCTGAAAGTCAGTTTCGTGGTTTGGACATAAATAATGGTGTATGAGGGTCTTAAAAAAAAAAATACGTGTAGGGGAGAATATGGAGGGTTGAGAAAGGTGGAACCGAAAAAGTAAAAGAAATGTGCGTAATTCAAATTCTACTCTCGTGAAGTTGCAAAGTGTTTGCGGATTGGTCGCCTCACCGGATATGACCGACCCTCTCACTCTTCTATTGTTTGTGGGCGAGTCGAATATTATTATTTTCTTAATTTGTGCATCATGTGCGAATTACTAGGGGGACGAAGGTGTGTACAACGCCCTTTTTTCCTTACATATTACGCCCTATGTATATATAAGACACATTGGCGGCACACGAACCTTTAGCAAACATTCAAGATGGCCGCGGTAATTATTTATCCCTCACTTTGATGCCATCTCTCTCTCTCTCTCTCTTTTCTCTTTTACTCTCTCTCTCTCTCTCCCTTGTTATCTCTCACTCTTTCAGCGTCGTTTTTTCGCTCCTTCTCTCTTATTTATTCTCTCTCCCTTTTATGAAACCTTGATGCGTATAACGACATGTCATTAAACTTAATGGACGTAAGGATCACTGCGTGCCTTATTTTCCCCTCCGCGCCCCGCACGTTTTGCGCGGCTCCTTCGATGTTTATCTTTCGCGGTCTTTATTTTCTACACCGTGAGACGCTTGCAAAACCGATCATTTAGAGCATTAAACAATATCACTAAATCTCAATCTCACACTAAGCGATTTTATAATTTGCGTTGGATTTCTTTTTTTTCGTCTGAATTTCTGTACTATATGCATATTTATTTTCGTACAAAAAGAGAATAAATTTTACCATTATTTTTTTACTCTCTGTGATAAACAGAAAAATTGATTTGATTTAAATAAACGATTAATAATTGACTATATTATTAGTGAAATATTTACTTGAAGTAAATAATATTTATTGGAGTCAATTAAATGGTATATACGTACTTGAAGCATAGTAATTTCAGTGTTTGAAGCAAATGTGAACTGGACAATTTAATTGACTCCAATAAATGTAACATAGATAAATTGTTAATTTATAAAATTGTAAATTTATAAAATTGTAAATTTATAAAATTGTAAATTTATAAAATTGTAAATTTATAAAATTGTAAATTTATGAAATTGTAAATTATTAAATAAATATAGATATTATTAATATAAATACACCCAGAGAAATTGTATATCTGTCTCAGAACCAACTAGACTTTTTATTTGTTTCAAATAAATTTTATTTGGTTTAAATAAAATTTTATTTGACAAAATTTGTTGATTATAATTTTGAGTATTTTGATTTTGTGAATTTTGTGAATTCTGTTGACGATTATAATTTTCAGAACCACTCCTTGAATTATTTTGATCATTGCTAGAATTTTTACTTGAAAAATTTCTTTGAGAATTTACTGGACCTGCTCTATCGAATTTTTCTAATAAATCTAATAAATCATTTATTTTTTTTAATTCCTCTAATTATTATAGCCGTTTGAATATCCTTGCTGAAATGTCTAGCAATTTTCATAACAATTTCATTTTCTAAAGGTGATGGAATTAAATCTTTTGCTTTATTTATTACTTTAATCGCGTAAGCAGACCTTGATAATTTCCAGTTTGATCTATAAGAGCCAAATTCTAAATTTGTGCTAATTTTAAATCGTACATCCTCATTCCAAAACCGATTAATAAATTTTTTCTTTAAAATGACCAAAGTGATCATTTTCTTCTTTGACTAAATTCCACCATTCTTTAGCAATTCCATCTAAACATGTTTGAATTACAAATTTAATTTCAGAATTTAAAATATCATTAAAATTAATATAATCCTCTATTTCGCGTAAAAATAACATTGGACGTTCTTGAATGCTTCCGAAATAAATTTGAAGAATTTATTTATTAAATTTATTAAATTAAAATCGTTCGCGTGAATTCATTTATTTTCATAAATAATAAAATTTTTGTTTGTAATTCAATTAGTTTATCAAAATTTATATTTCAATAATAGAATTTAATTAATCAGGTAATTTAATTAAATACAATTTTTTTAGTGTGGCTTCGCATTTATCTACTAAAAATTAAAAATTTACTGTTTACCTGTTTTTTTACTATTTGAGTGCTTTCTTCAAATTTCAGCCTCTAAAAGTAGTGAAAATTTAAAAGAATAACAACAAGTGGTATTGTTTCTGTATTTTTTAAATTTTTCACTACTTTAAATTGGCAAATACTAGAAAACAAGAAACTACATTTTTATAAATTATAATCAAATTCTTTAAAAACGATTCAATTATTAATTCTCTAAAAATGTTTTAAATTCAACTATTTTACATGTTTTGAATTTTTATAAAATCTCGCAAAAGAATTAAAGTATTAAAAAACCTATAATTTTTATCTACAATTCAATAATTTTTAAAAGTAATAAAAACAGAGGAATTCAATTAATTAAATCCTTGAAAAATGACAAAAAATTAATTAAGAATTGCATTTTCGGAAAATTTTTGAAAAATCCAATTATTTGGCATAATTTTTATACGATTCCTTACGATAAATTAAATACTTTTACTAATAATAACAATTTTTCATGAAAATTTGGTTTTTTTTGGAGAAAATTTTAAGCAAGAATAGAATTAAAAATTCAATTTTTTCACAAATAAAGTTTTCCACAAGAATTCAATTAAATGAAATAAAATTTCCATAATATTTATTATATTTTGAGAAAAATTAATAATTTAAAACAATGTTTATGAAATTCTAATAAAGAATTCAATTATTTTGAAAAATAGCAAATTTTTTTGCAGAAATTCAATTGCTTTTGAACATTTCAATAAAATTTGCAGCAATAATTTAATTATTTTCATAAATAATGAAAATTTTCCCAGCATCTTAAATATTTTTAAAAATTTTTGAAAATTTGCAGCAATAATTCAATTATTCTCCTAAATAATTAAATTTTTTCTTGGAATTCAATTATTTTTAAAAATTTCAATAAAATTTGCAGCATTAATAAATTCAATTATTTTCATAAATAATGAAATTTTTCTCTGGAATTCTATTAATTTGAAAATTTTCTAAAAATTTGCAGCAATAATTCAATTATTTTCATAAACAATAAAATTTTACCTATAGGAATTCAATTATTTTTAAAATTTTGAATAAAATTTGCAGCAATAATTCAATTATTTTCACAAATAATGAAATTTTTCTGTGGAATTCAATTATTTTTAAAATTTCCAATAATTATTTTAGCATTTATTGAATAACATATTTTTATAAATAAAAAAATCCATCGCTGGATGTCAATTATTTTAAATCCAATTCACAGGAATTTCTCAAAAAATTTAATTTCAATTGCTCGAAAAATTCTATATTTAAAAAATGTTTTTTAAATTCTTTGAAAAAATTTAATTATTTATACAAAACTAATAAAATTTTTCACAAAGAATTCAATTAGTTTTAAATATTTTGATAAAAGTGTTCGAAAGAAATTAATTTTTTGTAAATATACAGTTTTAATTTAAATTTTTTTGAAATGATTAAATTATTTTTGTAGATTTTAATAAAATTGTGCTCAAGAATTAAATTTTGAATTTACATAAATAATTCTTTAAAAGAGTAAAATTTTTTGAGCCATTTTAATAAAATTCTTTTCAAAATTCAATTATTTTGAAAAATTCTTTTAAAACCGTTCGCAAGAATTAATTTATTTTCATGAATAATAAATTTGTTTTCCTTAATTCAGTTAGTTTATAGAAAATTTAATAAAATATCACTCAAGAATTCAATTATTGTATAAAATTGTAATTGAATTCTTTGTAGGATTTTAATACCAACTATTTTTTATCAATTTTTTAAACAGATTTAAATTATTTGAACATTTTTTTTGTAAATATCTTTGTAAAAATTGAACTATTTTCATGATTATAAAAACTTTTTCAGGAATTCAGTTATTTAAATTAGAATTTCCACTAAATTAGTCGAAAAAAGTTAATTATTTTTAAAAATTTTTTTATAAAACTCTTCGCAAGAATTAATCTGTTTTTATAAATTTTTAAATTCTTTTTACGAATATCAAAATTCGTTGAAGGAATTCAATTTTTTATCAGGATAAGAAAGAAGTAAATATTTTTCATGAGAAAATTATTTAAACTTTTTAATTGTTTTAAATAAAATTAATATTTAACATAAATAAAACATATTTGAGTTAAATAAAATTTTATTTAAACTAAATAAAATTTATTTAAAACAATTAAAAAGTCTAGTTGGTTCTGCGAGCCAAATATACAATTTCTCTGGGTGTAGTTACTTTTTTTACTACTTTTTTTGGTCTAAAAGCTATCTTTTGGTACTTTTTTAAGATTAATTATCGAGTGCGAGTAAAATCTATATACTCTGTAGATAATTTCGGGATAAATTTAAAAAATTTTAAAATTAATTAATTAATTAATTAATTAATTAATTTTTAAATTAAATTTTTTTTTTTGGATAAATTTTCTACACTGAAAAACAAATTTATTTGATTCAAATAACCGATTATTTGTCTATAATCAAATAAATATTTACTTGAATCAAATAATTTTTATTTGAATCAATTAATTAGTATTTGCTTTAAATACTGAAATATTTGATTCAAATAAAAATTATTTGATTCAAATAAAAATTATTTGATTCAAGTAAATATTTATTTGATTTAAATAAAAATTATTTGATTCAAGTAAATATTTATTTGATTCAAATAAAAATTATTTGATTCAAGTAAATATTTATTTGATTATAGACAAATAATCGGTTACTTGAATCAAATAAATTTTTTTTTTCAGTGTACTGACAACACATACAATTTTTAAAAAAATGTCTGTTACACATTTTTGCTGTAACGAATTTCAAGCGAGTAAATTATGTTGTTGCCGCATCAATATAATTTCGCGATTTGTGCAACATTGTTCGCATATGTTTTTGCAAAGGCATAATATTGCATGTGTGGAAATATGGGCAATTTGCTTTTGATAAACCTTCGAGTTTACAGCTGCGCGCGCTCGATAAATGTATATTAAGGGATTTTGCAATATAAACGTGCGCAAATAAGATGTGTACGATGCCAATGTTATTTGTATATAATAGGAATTTGAAATTATACTCGTTCTCCTATATATATACATTCCTTAATACGTGTTTCGTTTATATTTACTCTAGAAAATGCGATTGCAATTTTCAGAAACATGCGCGCCGTATGCGCGGCTAATAAATCAATCTTGTTTTCTCATTCCCGGCTAATTTGATTAATTCCAATTGTTGTAATTATAGAGGCTGAGTGGAAAATTACGTGTATAATAAATGTAATAAACTTAATGAATCCAATTGCAATGATTAAGGGAATTCTTGATATTGTCATTATCGAAAATTACAACTGATCTCTAATGAGAGCTTCTGCTTTGATGGGGAGTTGAGAAAGTTCTATTTTATTCCAAATTAGCTAGGAATGATTTGTTTTTATTTTTGTGTATTTTTCTATATTTCTATTTAGCTATTTGTCTAAATTTTGATTTAGTAAAAAAAATACTGTTTCCGTATAAAAGACTAATTTTTAGTTTGTTTTTTTGTTCAGAATACATTTTACACAAAAATTTAGATAAAATTTTAGTGAAACATGATTAAAAGTATTCTTACCAAAGGTTAATATTCTTTTGTTTTTATTATTTTTTATTGTTTTTATTATTTTTTATTATTTTGTAATAATTGTATCCATCAAATTTTGATTCGTAGAGATAGTTTTATTTCAATTTTCGTACCCAAATTGATCTAATATTGACAAATAATTTAATTGCCGAAATGGTTTTGTAACGGATTTCAATAAATTAATAACGTTCGAAAAATTCGATTCAAAAATAATATTGTGTGTGACATTTTTATGACTTTGGTGTATTAGATGATTAACGTTCTGATATGGGGTGAATTGAAAGGTTCGGCCATATATATATATATATTGGGAATCATAAATATTTTTTACGATCCCATAAAAATTTCTTCTTCTTCTTCCTTCTCTACTACCAAACTATTGGGAGTTTAATTTAATTGTTTCATTATAAATAAAGATAAACGTTCCGGCAGGTGCACGAAGGCGTCTTCCGCGTCTAAAAATAAGGGAATAAGTATAAAATAAGGGAATTCATAAAAATTAACAGAAAACTCTTTTAAAAACGTAGCGTTGGCTTTATGATTTTTCGAATTGACCAAAGAAAGAGCATCAGGAAACAATAAACAAACGAAATTTAATGAATAAACACTATGGCAAAGTATGTGTGTTTGTTTTCGACCTTTACTCTGTTATGGTTATACTTTGGCGGCGAAAAAAGAAGTGCGGATACTTGGGATATTTGAGATGATCTTGAATATATCTGTATAAAGATTCTCAATTTCCATAAGCAAACACGTGTGGAGTATTAAGAGTAGGCACGAGTAAATTTGAAATATTTTATTGGCCCCGAGTATATACTTTACAGGTGTAAAGTGTGTGGAAAGAGTGAAAAAAAATTATGATTGTGAAAAATATCTTTAGCCATAGGAAGAAAGTTAAAATGTGAATTTACTACTGTGTATGGTTGTGTACAAGAAAGTGATATTTAAAAAGTTTTTTTAAAAAAAGGATCAGAAGTTGTAAAATTTGATACTTAGGGAAGGTATTTTTGTTTGGTTTGTAGCGGCATGCAGAAGAAAAAGAAGATTTATCGTTGAAACTGGTGCTTTTTAAAAGGGGAAATAAAATAAAGGGGAAGTAAACAAGGTTGTAGTGTAATAATTGCAGTTGTGGCGGTTATTGATCCCAAAGCTGGAATATGAATGTAGGGATAGTAAAATAATAATCCGAAAAAAAGATAGAGGATAGATGTTTAAAATTATAGGAATTTTATTATGTTCGGAATTCTGTTCGATGCGTACTGGAGTAGTGAAAAGGAACTATTAGATTTAATACTTTAATGATTCGAGAATTAAAGATTCTTTGTTCTTTCTTTTTATTCTTTTGGAAACAAACATGATGCTTAATTGTTTAGTATGACAAAGAGAATGAAAAACAAATGCTTAATTTTTGGTTGTGGCTAAAGGAATGGATCATGATGGATAATTTTTTGGTATAAGATAAGAAATTATTTTGGTACAACGAACAGAAGTAAACAAATGTGATGTATAACTTTGTTGTAACGAAAGGAATGAATCAAACATGATGCATAACTTTGTTGTAACGGAAGAAATGAAACAAACATGATGGTTAATTTTTGGTTACAACAGAAGGAATCAAACAAACAAGATGCATAATTTTTAGTATAGCAAAAGAATGAAACATGATGCTTAATTTTTTGTTATAACAGAATGAAACAGACATGATGCTTTATTTTTGAAGATGTAACAAACGGAATGAAACATGATGCATAATTTTTTGGTACAACAGACAGAATGAAACAAACATAATGCATAACTTTGTTGTAACGAAAGGAATGAAAATAACAAGGTGGTTAATTTTTGGCTACAACAGAAGGAATCAGACAAACATGATGCTTAATGTTTGATATAATGAAAGGAATGAAACATGATGCATAATTTTTTTGTTATAACAAACAGAATGAAACAGACATGATGCTTAATTTTAGATAATGTAACAAAAGGAATGAAACATGATGCATAATTTTTTGGTATAACAAACAGAATGAAAGAAATATAATGCATAATTTTTTGGTAGAACAAATATAATGAAGCATAAGATAATAAGATGATGCTTAATTTTTTGGTATAACAAACAGAATGAAAGAAACATGATGCATAATTTTTTGGTACAACAGACAGAATGAAACAAAGATGATGCATAACTTTGTTGTAACGAAAGGAATGAAACTAACAAGATGGTTAATTTTCGGCCATAACAGAAGGAATCAAACAAACATGATGCATGATTTGTTATAACAAAAGGAATGAAACATGATGCATAATTTTTTGGTACAACAAACAGAATGAAACAAACTTAGTACTTAATTTTTGGTTACATGACAAAAGAAATGAAACATGATGTATAAATTTTTGTTTTTTTTGTAAACAGAATGAACGAAACGTGATGCATAGTTTTTTGGTACAACAAACAGAATGAAGCAAAGATGATGCTTAATTTTTTGCTATAACAAACAATGAAACAAACATGATGCTTATAATGTTTGGTATAACAAAAGCAGTGAAACATGATGGATAATTTTTTGTTAGAACAAACAGAATGAAACAAACATGATGCACAATTTTTTGGTATTCCAAAAGGAATGAAGGCAAGAAGGCACTATTTCTTCTTTTTCTCGAAACGAAAAGCAAAATTCATCAAATATGGTTGTGATTAATTTTTTGGGAGCTTGACAAATCCATTATGCCCGATTATTCCGTCGCGATGAAAGCGAATGTCTTTTTAAATTGACAATAAAAATATGTGTGAGATTACGCTGAATTGCTGTTTGACGTAGGTGTCAAAAATTTATCTTGTTTTATGAGTTCGGAACTTGATTGTGCGAGAGAGAGGGAGAGAGGAGATGTAAGGAGAGAAAGAGGAAAGGGTAGGAAGGTTTAAAGAGCAAGGAGGAAAAGAAGCTAAAAGCGAGAGAGAAAACAGAGAGAGAAGAGAGAGTGAGGAGAGAGAAAGAAGGGAGAGAGAGAGAGACAAGAACCAAGAGAGTGGAAGTCGTGTTATAAATGTCGGCTGTCTAAAGTGGTTGGGGTGTCATCGAGATACATCATGTTTGGTAGATGAGTCTGTATGTTCTACATACATATCTCTCTTTCTCTCTCTCTCTCTCCTTCTCTCTTTCTCTCTCCTTAGTCTCTATATCGCACGTTTTGCATCTCGCCAACGCCTTATATTGGCAAGGAATAATACTTGAATGACGTTATATTGCCCTCGGCCAATGAATTCCCTTATTTTCTTCCTATCCATCGTGAAAGTCAATTCTTCGCAGTGGAGGAGCCAAAGTATCGCCATCGGATAGGCAGTCAACATAAACGCGCCGATGATTATTCACTTTATCCTAGAAGAGAGCTCTCGAGAGCTTAGTCATTCCTTGTCTTCTTCTTCTTCTTCATCTTCTTTTTCTTCCTCTATATATGCACGTATATTTGTATGCGTGCATGTTTATGTGAAAACTTATTTCTTGAATTAATGTTTGCGTGTACTGCAACACTGTTGCAAACTCAAATTCACGTCGTAAACTTGATAAGAAATTGATCAGATTTATAGCTTCCTCGTAAATAAGATATCGATAATCGAACGTTGTAAATTAAGAATTCTTTTCGGTTTTGCTTCTTTAATTTTTGCTTTTTTTGGTTTTGCTTCTTTCACTTTTGCTTCTTTTCTTTTTTAATTCCTTACATGTTTTACTTGAATATAACAGTTTTTCTAAGGATGGCAAATCTAAAAACGGATCGAAATTGTTGAATGCTTTTCTAAGGATATCAAGTTGAAAATGGATCAAAATTGTTGAAACCTTTTCCAAGGATATCGAAGCAAAAAGTGGATCAAAATTTTTGCATCCTTTTCTAAGGATGGCAGATTAAAAAACGGATCTAAATTGTTGCATCCTTTATTCTAAAGATATCGAAGCAAAAAATGGATCAAAATTGTTGAATCCTTTTCTAAGGATGGCAGATTAAAAAAAGGATCTAAATTGTTAAATGCTTTTCTAAGGATATCAAGTCGAAAATGTATCAAAATTGTTGCCTTCTTTTCCAAGGATATCGAATCAAAAAGTGGATCAAAATTGTTGCATTCTTTTCTAAAGATATTGAATCAAGAAATGGATTAAACTTGTTGCATCTTTTACTAAGGATAGTAGGTTAATAAACGGATCTAAATTTTTGCGTCTTTTTCTAAGGATATCAAGTCAAAGAATGGATCAAAATTGTTGCATCCTTTTCCAAGGATGGCAGATTAAAAAACGTATCCAAATTGTTAAATGCTTTTCTAATGATATCCAGTCAAAAATGGATCAAAATTGTTGCATCCTTTTCTAAGGATGGTAGAATAAAAAACGGATCCAAATTTTTAAATGTTTTTCTAAGGATGGTAGATTAAAAAACGGATCTAAATTGTTGCATCCTTTATTCTAAAGATATCGAAGCAAAAAATGGATCAAAATTGTTGCATCCTTTTCTAAGGATGGTAGATTAAAAAACAGATTTAAATTGTTGCATCTTTTTCTAAGGATGGTAGATTAAAAAACAGATTTAAATTGTTGCACCCTTTTCTAAGGATGGTATATTAATAAACAGATCTAAATTGTTGCATCCTTCTCTAAGGATATCGAATCAAAAAATGGATCAAAATCGTTGCCTAGTGTTTCTGAGGATAGTAGATTAAAAAACGGATCCAAATTGTTGCCATTCAACAATTTGGATCCATTTATTAATCCACTATCCTTAGGAACACTATCTGTTTGTTCCTCTGCTGGTTAAAAAGTAATTGATTAAAAAAGGGAAATCAAAAAGAGATATGGCAGCGTGTGAAACTGGATTTTGGGTGAAATTAACGGACCTTAAATTATTTGGATGTAACTTGATAATTGGTGAATTAGGTATGGAGAAAGTAACTCACCAAGTGTGCCGTCTAGAGAGAAGGAATGCCTGTCGTTTCTTAATGCCCAGGAACAAAGGTCACAGGTGGTTAGTCCGTCGGTTGCGATTCCCTCTTCCGGTAGATAAGGCGGTCTGGGTGGAGGTGGAACGAAACTTCCTATCACAGCCCATAATGAATCAACGTCATTACTACTCCCCGTATAATACAACAACTCCTCCTCTGCAACGCCGGCGAACCAGTCCATGTCGTTTACACTCGGATTTACACTATTTGTACTTGTTGCACTTGCACCGCTCACTGTCACCTGTAAACAAAAAATTGGAGATCGTTATTGTCACTTGTTACCATTACATTACAATAATTAATATCAATTAGTGTTGTACTAACAAATTAATTGATTCATATTACTAATTATTTGATCATTTTTGGCCATTTAGAAAAAAAATTAAAGGCTATTTTTAAATGTTTCACCATAGGAGAACTTGAGAAGTATTAAGGAATGAGAGTCAAAATCATTTTAATGTTCAGGAACAAAAGTCACAGGTGGTTAGTCCGTAACTGTTTAAGAATCGAACAGTTACGGATTGTTACTCATTTGAAGAAGGAAATATCTTTTTACCATCATAGACAAACGCTGTTTGTTGTTTAAACATTTTCTTCTTGTTGACTATCGAATTGTTTGAAAATATCATTAGAACCGGGAATTCTTTGCCCAATTAACACCTGGGTTATAAAATTTCAATTAGGCCGTGAGTGGTTAAAAGGAACCCTACGGTCCTGATACAATATTTAGAGGTATAAACCGTTCAGAACCTAAACAAATACAAACTCAAGAGTCGGGATGAGTCAAAGTTGTGCTCTAGTCGGAAGTTTTTTTTTCTCTAAACTTCTCAGTTTTCGGAAAATATTAACAGAGTAATGTGCGACTCTGTCATTGTTTGATTTTTCGTTTTTCGTCGCTTTTATTATTGGATACTCGAGAATACCACCCAAGTTTTTTTCTTTTTTGAGTGCT
The DNA here is from genome assembly GCA_032873175.1 of Leptopilina drosophilae. Taxonomy (NCBI): domain Eukaryota; kingdom Metazoa; phylum Arthropoda; class Insecta; order Hymenoptera; family Figitidae; genus Leptopilina; species Leptopilina drosophilae. The sequence goes on from CM065485.1 coordinate 38,984,457, forward strand.
TCTAAGTTTTTGATGCTTGTTTTTCTAACTCGTTGGCTAAACATGTGGAGAGTTTTTATTTTAGCGACAGTGCAAACAAAGAGGGGCGACTTTCGGGTAGAAAGAAGTTTTCTGGAATGAATGGAAATTTTTCGGAATGGTTGTTCTTTCTTTCTGCGAAGTTGGAATCTCTATGGAAAATTGGAATATTTTCTGTAAAAACTCGGAGGTTTTGGGGAAAATCGCTTTTTTCTTGTTTCTTGAAGGAAAGAGTTGTTCCCTTTTGGGACAACTATCGATTTTTGAATATTTGAAAAAAATTGTCGAAAACATTTAACGTTAAAAATTTGGTTATTTAAAAATTTGAAATGGAATTAGTTGTACGATGGTGATTAATATTTTGATAGAAATTGGAATGATTTTCTTCCTCTGCAAGTGGGGTGTTTTTTTTTTATTTTCTAAATGCAGTGGACCTGATTTTTTCGCCTTATTGGTAAACAGTGACTTGAGATTTTAATTCTGGTTCTATTTTACAAATGTGATTCACTCAGTAGGGGGGCGATTTTTTTTTTCTTTTGAACACTGAGAGAGGTGCTGACTAGATGACTAGTTTTCTCTTTAGATGCATTGAAATATTGTAATGATGTGGCGTTTTTCCTTTTTTTAAGGGAAAAATTGCCTCTCATCAGATTTATTGTTGCTCGTCATGATTTGAAAACATGACTTTTTAATGGCCATGGAATTCCAAATTTACTGAAGTTGGTTGTATTCATAACAATGTTTCAGCAATTTTTTTTTTTTTTTTTAATATGGCCACTTGATGTCTAAATCAGGTGTATAAATAGACATCAAGAGATAATTTTTCTGTCCATTCTTAAGGGGGGAGGGAAAAAAACATCCTTTTTACAAAACGGGATTTTTTTACGCCAAGGAGTTTTTGAAATTAAATTTCTTCTTGGGAATCAAGAGAAATGGGTTTTTTTTTTTTTGAATTGGAAGAAATGATTTTTTTTCGATTTGGAAGAAATTTTTTTTCGAATTCAAAGAAGTGATTTTTTTTCGAATTGAATAAAATGATTTCTTTTTCGAATTGGAAGAAATGATTTTTCTCTTTCTTCGAATTGGAAGAAGTGATTTTTATTTTTTTTCGAATTGGAAGAAGTGGTTTTTGAGCTATGAGAGAGTGAGGCGAAGAATTAGATATTGTATATAGAGAGGCGTTTTATTTATAAGGAGTTGGCACGAATGGAGGCGATGATTTAAGGTAGCTTCGGTAACTTATCGTTTATAATTCAACGTTTATACGTCCAGGAAATTCTTGGAAGGTGGAAAAATGCGCACACGCAGTGGAAGCTCGTTCGTCATGTTTAACGTAAGACAGGAAAATCACTGTATGCATCGAATAAGCATTATCTCGAAGTGCGTTTGAGGGAAAATGAGAGAGAGAAAGAGAGAAAAAATAGCAAAAGAGAGAAAAATAGAGAAAGAGAGTAAAAAATAGAGAAAGAGAGAAATATAGAGAAAGAGAGTAAAAAATAGAGAAAGAGAGAAATATAGAGAAAGAGAGTAAAAAATAGAGAAAGAGAGTAAAAAATAGAGAAAGAGAGAAATATAGAGAAAGAGAGATTAAAAAATAGAGAAAGAGAGTAAAAAATAGAGAAAGAGAGAAATATAGAGAAAGAGTAAAAAATAGAGAAAGAGAGTAAAAAATAGAGAAAGAGAGTAAAAAAGGAGAAATAGAGTAAAAAAGGAGAAAGAGAGTAAAAAAGGAGAAAACGATAAAAGACAGAAAGAGGGAAAAAGAAGAAAAGAAAAAATAGTAAAAAAGAAGAGAGAGAGAGGATTAAAATAGAGAGAGAGAGAGAGAGAGAGAGAGAGAGAGAGAGAGAGAGAGAGAGAGATATTGTCTAGGTGCAACTTCAAAGTTTAATCCCAAAGTGGTCCAGACAAGATGTTACATTACCCGAAGACTCGAACGCGGACGACCAGCTCGAAGATATTCGTTACCATCTACTTAAGACAGTTATCGGCGTGAAACGCATTATTTATAACACCACCTTGTCCGTTCTGCCATTAGAGACTATAAAGTATATCAAATACACCTGCGCTGTCACGTGTGAAGAAGTATTGGGTCATGCCATCAGTTGTGGATATTCGATTGCCCCCAAGCCGAACAGTAATGCATTTAATGATTCAAGACGAGGGGATTTTTATTTTTTTTCCCTACACACCGATAAGGCGATATATTTCCAAGATGTTGGTAATTTTTTTTCACTCCTCGTAAAAAGAATATCCACGTATAAAAAAATATCCGCGTAAAAAAAAAAAATAAAAACAGGTTTTTGCGCCAGAAGTAGAAAGAGCGACAGTTTGAGCAGCGAGAAGCGGCTCCCCACCTTGCGGCCGGTTCCCCCTCCACTGTCGCTCTGCCGAACGTCCTTCCGAGAAGTGAGGGCCGCTTCTCTTAGTGCCACTATTTTTATTTTCGCTTTTAAAAATTGGAAATATTAGTTTAATTTTCAACTTTTATATTGAAATTGGAATTAAATGATAATATTTAATACTATAATTAGTAATAAATATTTTTTACTACTATAGAATTTTTTGTTTTTCCTTCTTCTTTTTTTCTTTTTTTTGGTTTCAAAGTCGAGAGTTTCGAAATCGAAGTTGAATTAAAGGAAGAGAGTCGGATGCGAGAAATTTGTCGATATATTTCTGTTTAAAAGGAATGCCGATTGTCTCATGGAATGTTTCTTCGATCTCTCCCTGAAAGTCAATTTGTAGCGAGCACTATAATTTAGCGAGGAAATCGAGAGAACCATGGACGCGAGGTCTGGTTGAAACAACTTCGTAATTTGAAGCAGAAGTACTTTTCTCCCCCCTTTCTCTCCTCTTTGTGCGAATACGAAAATAAAAAAAATGTTTTTTTTTTTGCGGGTATTTTATTGAAATTTCCGGACATCCGTTTGGAATTTCCGCAATTTTTTTGTACAGAAGAAGAAGAAGAAGAAGAAAAAGTTTTCGCGGAAACCGAACATTTTGTATTTTGGAGAAAATAGTTTATATTTTGAAACAAATAGAATTTACTTGAATCAAGTGAAATTTATTTGAAGGAAATAAAATTTATTTGAAACAAGTAAAAATTTATTTGAACGAAATAACATTTAATCGAATCAATTATATTTTGTTTGAAAGATTGTATTTGGGCAAAATAGTTTGTATTTGAGAGAAATAAAATTTATTTGAACCAAGTAAAATTTATTTGAACGAAACAAAATTTATTCGAATCAAATATATTTTACTTGAAAGAAATATATTTTATTTTAAGCAAGTAAAATTTATTTGAACGACTTAAAATTTATTCAAATCAATTTTATTTTACTTGAAAGATTGTATTTGGGCAAAATAGTTTGTATTTTGAAACAAATAGAATTTATTTGAATCAAGTGAAATTTATTTGAAGGAAATAAAATTTGTTTGAAGCAAATAAATTTTACTTGAAAAGAAATATATTTTAGTTGAAGGAAGTAAAATTTACTTGAACGATTTAAAATTTATTCAAATCAATTTTATTTTATTTGAAAGAAATAATAGATTAAATATATTTTGAGCCAAAAATAGTTTGTATTTTAAAACAAATAGAATTTATTGAACGAAATTAAATTTATTTAAATTAAATATTTTTTATTTTAATGAAATAAAATTTATTCGCATCAAATAAATTTTACTTGAAAGAAATATATTTTATTTGAAGCAAGTAAAATTTATTTGAACGAAATAAAATTTATTCGAATCAAAAATTTTTTTTTTTTTGAAAGAAATATATTTTATTTGACAGAAATATATTTTTTTTTAAACAAGTAAAATTTATTTGAACGAAATAAAATTTATTAGAATCAAATATATTTTGTTTAAAAGATTGTATTTGGCCAAAATAGTTTGTATTTTGAAACAAATTGAATTTATTTGAACGAAATTAAATTTATTCAAATTAAATAATTTTTATTTTAATGAAATAAAATTTATTCGAATCAAATAAATTTTACTTGAAAAGAAATATATTTTATTTGAAGCAAGTAAAATTTATTTGAACGAAATAAAATTTATTCGAATCAAATATATTTTTTTTGAAAGAAATATTTTTTTATTTGACAGAAATATATTTTTTTTGAAACAAGTAAAATTTATTTGAACGAAATAAAATTTATTAGAATCAAATATATTTTGTTCAAAAGATTGTATTTGGCCAAAATATTTTGTATTTTGAATCAAATAAAATATATTGTATTTTATTTGAAAGAAATATATTTTATTTGAAGCAAATATATTTTGTTTGAAAGAAATATATTTTATTTGAAGCAAATATATTTTATTTGAAGTGAATATATTTTATTTGAAGCAAATATATATTTTATTTGATCCAAACGTAGTTTACTTGAATCAAAAATATTTATTTGGACCAAACACAAAATAGATTTTTTTTATATGTAAATAGTAGAAAATAATATAAAAGAAGAAAATAAAAATTAACTAAAGTAAATAAATAAACAAATACAAAAGTAGAAAATAAAAATTAACTAAAGTAAATAAATAAACAAATACAAAAGTAGAAAATAAAAATTAACTAAAGTAAATAAATAAACAAATACAAAAGTAGAAAATAAAAATTAACTAAAGTAAATAAATAAACAAATACAAAAGTAGAAAATAAAAATTAACTAAAGTAAATAAATAAACAAATACAAAAGTAGAAAATAAAAATTAATTAAAGTAAATAAATAAATAAATACAAAAGTAGAAAATAGAAATTAACTAAAATAAATTGACAAATACAATAGAAGAAAATAAAATTAAACTTGTGAAGAAGAAAAAATTTTTCGAAACTGAAGAAAAAAGGGAAAATAAATTTTCGCGAATAAAAAGAGAAAAATTGCGTGAGGCCGCATATATAAAGGTGGGTCGATTCTTGTCGAGAGGACCGCGTGACGATGACTATAATGAAACGCATTGATCGCTTTAATTACCGTGATATCAGCGCAATTAAAGACCCGTTGTATTCAAGATTTTCTTTGACGTGAACGCGTGACACGAATTCGTGACTGGATCACCATCATCTTCCTTAGGGAGAAAGAGGAGGAGGAGGGTCTTTGCCTGTCATTCCTCTTTCAGGGTTATACTGTAATGCAATCTATGCCGCACTTGCATATTATATATATACTTCCTTGATATACACACATACATATATATTGTGTGTCCCGATTATTTTTTCTCACCTATTATGAAGGTAATGAAAAATTTTCAGTTACAATGGGTGTGTATATGCGATGATAAAGGGGGGCAATGTCCGACAAGAATGGAAAATATCTTTATTCTTCGTTCTTATTTCTTATTTCTTATTTTTTTTACATCATCATCCGACGTCTTCAGTTTTTATTGAACTTTTCCTGACAAATAAAATTTGATGGAATTTATTAATGTAAATTCGTATTTAAAGGAGATGAATGAATATTTAAATTTAATTAGTTTTTTTTTTCGAGAGTCATCGCGTTGGGGATTTTCTTTTCTTTTGAGAGAGGAGCTTTTTGTTTTCGAAGAAATATTAATTGTCGAAACAATGGAAGTAAAGTTCTATTGTTTCGGTAATTAATTATTGTTGATTGATTAGATATTGTTGAGAGGTAATTGATATATCTTTTTAATTGATTTTTGGAAGTGGAAATTTGCTAATTGGATTTTTATCGAGTGAAAATTGTCTAATTGGATTTTTATCAAGTGAAAATTCTTTAACTGGATTTTTATCAAGTAAAAATTCTACAATTGGATTTTTATCAATTGAACATTCTATAATTAGATTTTTATTGACTGGGAATTTATTAATTTTCAATAGTGGATATTCATTAATTTTTAATATTGGAAAGTTATTAATTTTCAATAATAGTAAGTTATTAATTTTCAATATTGGAAATTTATTAATTTTCCTTAATAGAAAATTATTAATTTTCAATAGTGAAAATTTATTGATTTGCATTAATGGAAAGTTATTAATTTTCATTAATGGAAAGTTATTAATTTTCATTAATGGAAAGTTATTAATTTTCTATTAAGGAAAACTAATAAATTTTCAATATTGAAAATTTATTAGTTTTCCTTAATAGAAAATTATTAATTTTCAATAGTGAAAATTCATTGATTTGCATTAATGGAAAGTTATTAATTTTCATTAATGGAAAGTTATTAATTTTCAATATTGGAAAGTTATTAATTTTCAATATTGAAAATTTATTAGTTTTCCTTAATAGAAAATTATTAATTTTCAATAGTGAAAATTTTTTGATTTGCATTAATAAAAGGTTATTAATTTTCATTAATGGGAAGTTAATAATGTTTAATACTGGAAATTTATTAATCTTCTTTGTCATGAAATTTTAATATTCATTAATCGAAACGCCATTAATTAATAAATTATTAACTGATAATTTTTGAGTTAGATTTTCATCGACTAAAAATTTATTAAATTAATTATTATTTATTGAAACGTTATTAATTAGATTTATATTCATTGGAAATTTAATTTTTTTTGTTTGTAAATTGCTTTATTAATTTGACATTGAAAATAACTGCAGTGAGTTTTTTATATTAATAATAATATTGAAGTTGGCTCTAAGTCATTGAAAGCTTCGTCATTTAACCAAATTTTTTTAGTGTCAGAAATTGTGGAGAAAAATTATATTTGGACTTTGAATGAAACTTGAGAAAATTGTAGCATGTGAATCAAGTGAATTAGGAAAATTATTTGTTTTTCTAAGTAAAAATAAATTTTTTTAAAGTTGGCCGTATTATGAAAAAATAAAAACAGTGTTTACTGGAATAATTTGTTAAAACTGGACAAGTAAGCAATTAATTGGATGAATTGAGAAATTAAATGGGGGTAATTAAACAATTAGGCAGGGCTAATTACGAATTGAGAAGGAAATTAAAATATGAAAAATTAAAGATAAGTTAATTAATTCTAATTAATATTAATTCTAACGTTTCTTTTATTATTTTTTTTTATTTTTTTTTCTCCAAATTTAATAGTTTTATTATTGATTGACTTTTCCGAATTTAATTTCTTTTATTATTGTTTAATATTATCAAATACAATTTTATTAAAGATATTTTATTAAAGTTTAGTTAAAATATTATTCTAACGTTTCTTTTATTATTATTTAATTTTTTTTTATTTTCTTTCTCCAAATTTAATATTTTGAATATTTTCTTCGTTTTTATATATTTTTTTATTTTATTATTAATTGATTGACTTTTCCAAATTTAATTTGTTTTATTATTTTTTAATTTTTCCAAATACAATTTTTGGTAATTTTGTAATTTACCTAATATTAAACCGCTTTTTTAAATTTATTTAGTGCTTTTAGTCAAATACTATTTTGAGGAATAAATATAAAAATATCAGAACAATGAAAAATAATAACGGTGAAAAAAAAGAATCATCAGAACCAATACAGTATTATAAAAGGGTGAACAAGAAAAATATTGAACGCTTTTTATTTGAATGGAAAGCTTTCACTTTTATGTACTCCTATACCTATAAGCTAAAAAATAGTCGGAGCGCTATATATTTGATTTGCAGCATCTGGTCAGCGACTATAATATATATAAGTGGCTCACCCTTGTTTTCTCACGTTTATTTTTTTCTCTCTCATTTTTCTTGTTTTTTTCGTTGTTTAGTATTTTTTTTTTTTTTTTTGCTTTCAATTTGGACACATACATGGCATTCGATACCTATTATATTCGACGATATCTTGCAGGAACCTCTCGTTATAATTATTATACGTTTTGGCATTTACGAGCACACCGCACTATTTGAGTGCCGAGTCTCGTTTTATATTTTGAAAAACGCCGTTGCAGTTGGCAATATATATATTTTTATTTATAAATGTTAGTAATATTCTGGGAGAGCCTCTATCAAAGTTGCCAGCGGGCGAACCTATTAACTGTCTTGGACTCTCAGGACGTCAGCAATTTTTACTAAAAAAAAAAAATAAAATAATTATTATTGATAAATGGCCAATTTTTTCTTTTCCAGTGAATTCCAAAATGGAGTTTTGTAAAAATTTGTTGTAATAAAATAATGGTAAAATAAATATAAATAAATAAAAATAATAAGCTAAATATAAACAAAAATAATAAAAGAAAAAAAATAAAAGAAATAAAATAAAAATAAATAAAAATAATAAGCTAAATATAAACAAAAATAATAAAATAAAAAAATAAAAGAAATAAAATAAAAATAAATAAAAATAATAAGCTAAATATAAACTAAAATAAAAAAATAAAAGAAATAAAATAAAAATAAATAAAAATAATAAGCTAAATATAAACAAAAATAATAAAATAATAAAATAAAAGAAATAAAATAAAAATAAATAAAAATAATAATAAATTATAATAATAACAATAACAAAATTACAAAAATAATAATAGTAGTTAATTATATTATTAATGTCATCAATAATAAGAATGACAATTAAAAAATAATAAGTTATTTTTATTGTTACTTGTAAAAAAAATAAAATAACCAAAAGTATAATAATAATAATAATAACAATTAATATAATGAAACAATTATGCAATAAGAATTTATTATTGTTATTATTATTAATATTATTTTATTATTATTATTATTAATATTATTTTATTATTATTATTATTATTATTATTATTCACACATTAACATCTTTATTTTTTACTGAAATCTAAAATAAAAAAAAATTATTTTTCGTACAAGTTTGACAATATATTATCCAACTATAATAAAAGAATGTTAATCATTGTTTTTTGTTATAAAACATTAAAAGAGAAATCGACTAAGAAAAATATTTTTTAATCAAGAGAATAAAGAGTCTTTTGGAATAAATTTCATTTTATGTTTTAGCCTTTTTCTGTTTGTTTTAGAAAACGAAAAATGTTAGTTGATGAAAGAGAGGTAAATAAACATTTTTTTTTTTAAGAATAAAAGTTGAAGGGTGTAAAAAACTTTTTTTAGAAGAAAAGAAATTTTTTATTTTCAACGACGCTCTCGAATAGAGGAGAATGATTTGTGAGATACCTTCTAAAGGTTAAGTCAATATAGTCTCTCTGGGTTATTTTGCGAGGGGTTTATTTATTTATTTTCGATTTTTCTTTTTACTTTTAATGATTGTCAAAATTCAGAAAGCAGTTGATTAATGGTTTTTTTTTATATATATTGTCGGCAACAAAACGATAAATTTGGAATTATTGATAAAAAATTGTGACTTTTTTATAATTAAATGCGATAATAAATTGAGTGTTAATTTCCATTTTATGATGATTGCGGCTCGAATTGGGAAAAATTTTCTATAGATAAATATGTTTTGAAATGAAATTTTCTATGTTATGACTATTGTGATGGAAATTTTTTATTCGATGCAGGATGCAGGTTCTATTCTAATTTATTCTATTCCATTGCATTCAATGGTTTAAATAATAATTATTTTATATTCGTTATAATTAAGGTTGTAAAAAAGTTCTAAATTAGAGTTGATTTTGGTAGTAAAATTATTGAACAAAATTACGATTTAGTACCAAAATTGGTTCTAAATTGGTACCTTTCCTTTTACAGTGAAAATAAAATTGGATTTTTATAATTTTTAGATATGTTTTTGTTTATTATATAATAAAATAATAAATTTAATTTGTAATAGATAAATTTGTAATAAATTTAATTATTATTTATTATTTATTTATAATTATGTAATATATTTCTGTATATTAATATATATTTTGAATTTTATTTTACAAAAATTAATTATTTGTAATTATTAAATTGTATGATTATAAAATTATATATAATTATAAAATTATATAATTATTATTACAGTAATTAATTATAATTCGATAATATTAATTTATATTAACAAAATAGAATAAATAGGAAAAAAATATTTAATTATTTCACGTTAATGACTAATAATTTTATTTTCTGTTACAGGTGAGTCCTTAAAAAATTTTCTACAATTTCTGCAATAATCGTGAGTTATATTTTTGTTTATTTGTAATTATTAATTATTAAAAGTTACTTATAATAATGATAACAATTAAAGTATTTTATTACTATTTTATTAATAATTTATTAATATTCTTATTATTAGTAATAATAAAAAATATTTCGTTTATTTGGATGTTATTAATAATTTATTAATATTTTATTATTATTATTATTATTAATAAAAAGTATTTCGTTTATTTGGAAGTTCCAAAATTATGGATCATTAAATGTAATGTCTCCGAAGTGCAATTAACTAAAATTACTATCTTCGATAATTAATTAAAATTATTTATTTTGATAATTAAGTAACATGAATTATTCTAATAATTAATGGAAATGGATTATTTTGATAATTAATGGAAATTAATTATTCTAATAATTAATGGAAATAGATTATTTTAATAATTAATGGAAATTAATTATTTCGATAATTAATAAACTTTAATTATTTCGATAATTAATAAACATTAATTATTTCGATAATTAATAAACATTAATTATTTCGATAATTAATAAACATTAATTATTTCGATAATTTATAAACATTAATTATTTCGATAATTAATAAAAATTAACTATTTCGATAATTATTGGAATTTAATGATTTCGATAATTATTGAAATTTAATGATTTCGATAATTAATTAAAATTACATATTTCGTCAAAAATTAATTAAAATTCAGTTAAATTCTGCTTTAATGGCGAAAATAGTTGTAAAATGTGGGTGTAAATTGAAAAATAGTGGTAGCATGTAGAACACTTGTAATATGTAAATTAATTGCATTTATCTCTCGTTGCATTTGACTTAAAAATGTGTTGAAGAGAGTGATTTTTCCTCACACAATCTTTCTTCGTCTTCGTCGTCGTCGTCGTCTTCTTCTTTCGCCTTTTTTTTAACACGTTTTTGCTCACTAAAAACCTGCGGAGAGAGATCATGATACGAGAGTGAGAACTCGATTCTCTCATTTCTCCTTTTTTTTCCCCCTCCACCCTTCTTATTCGTTCTTTTTTTCGCACTCTCAAGTGCTTTTGTCTGAAAATCACACGCGGTTTCGTTCTCACGATAATGCATTTTTAGAGACGACGACGGTCACTTTAATGTTGTATAAGTCCTTCGACGACGAATTCCACAGTGATTTCAGTTAGTTTGCCCGCGCTCGCTCTCTCTCTTATGGTTTGACTAAAAAAAATTCCTTTCCTCCCCTCTCTCTTCTCTATATAGGAAAGGGAGTTTTGTCTCTCATCGTATATAGAAAATTGGGTCTGCCGGCTCCTTCGCGTCTCGAGAATTCGCGCCTGTTGCTCATCGCGCGTTGTTCAGAATCTCCGCCCTCGGAATAAGAAGGGAGAATGTGGGGAGGGAGGGGGAGAGAAAACAATTTGGTGGCGTGGCGTTTTGTTTGAGAGTTAATTTATTTTTGTAAGTCGCAATCATCCCTGGAGGCATTTGCGATTTTGAGGCAATTAAATAATAAGTTACGTGAGGGAGAAAAAGGAAGTAGCGGAGAGTTTGTCTCTCGTTAACGTATTTTAGTTGTTTGGAATATTGTCGCTGGAAATCGAGTTAGAAATCGTTTTAGAAAATAATTTTTTTAAATTTGAAAATGTCTTTTATTTCGATGTTTTGAATTTGACGAATTATTTTTGTTATAATTTTTTTGCTGTGGTTTTTTTATGTCATTGTATTTTAAATTTGTAATTTTTTTAGTTCCTTATTTATGCTTTATTTAATTTTTTGTTTTTTATTTTTAGTTACTAATTTATTATTTTTTTATTTAATTACTAATTTATTATTTAGATATTAAATTTTATTATTTAATTACTAAATATTATTATTTAGTCACTAATTTATTATTTAGTTACTAAATATTATTATTTAGTCACAAATTTATTATTTAGTTACGAATTATGACTATTTTTAGTCACTAATTTATTATTTAGTTACTAAATATTATTATTTAGTCACTAATTTATTATTTAGTTACTAAATATTATTATTTAGTCACAAATTTATTATTTAGTCACAAATTTATTATTTAGTCACAAATTTATTATTTAGTTACGAATTTATTATTTAGTTACTAATTATTATTTAGTTACTAATTTATTATTTAGATCCTAACGCATTATTTAGTTCCTAATATACTATTTAGTAACTAATTTTTAAATTAAATACTTGTTTCTTTTTGTTATTGAATCTTTTGCATTTTTTGATTTTGTTATTTTTATATGAAGATATTTTTAAAAATTTCTTCGTTTTCTTGGTTCTATTATTTTCCTTTCTTCTTGCTATACGTATTGTTGTTGTTTCTTTTTTTTGCTATTTGTTTCGAATTATTTTTTCGTTTAGCGACTAATAACAAATTCTTTTTCGTCCCTAATTTTTATTATTTGTAATTTTTTTGTCAATTGTTATTCATTGTTTCCTTGGGACTAATTTATTTACTGAAGGAAAATCTATTTTTTATTTTTTTGTTATTACCTTTTAATTTTGTTTTTTGACATTTAATATTTTTTCACTTTGGTGTTGTTGAGTTAGTATTTTTGGATATTTAACTTTTATTTCTTTGTTAGTAGTTTATTTTGTTTTTAATTTGTTATTTAGCCGTTGAACAATTTTCCATTGTTATTGAATTTTTTTATTGTTATAAAATTTTTTGTTATTATTTTAATTGTTATTATCATTGTAAAATTATTTAAAATAAATTTTAGATATCATAAAATAATAATTTCTTGTTATTGCAAGAAAATATTTTTTATTACTAATATATTTATTGTCAATAATATTAATTTGAATTTATCACTCGGTATTTAATAATAAGTTTTTACATATTGTAATAGTAATAATAATAATAATAATAATAATAATAATAATAATAATAATAATAATAATAAAAATAATAACAATAATGATAATAATAAATTGTTTATTTATGTTGAAATACTATTTCCCGTTTTTCCCGTAGAGTGTACTCGAAAAATTACTTGAGCGAAATAATAATTTCGAATTATATAAAGATGGATGGGAATGACGATTTAATTTTTGTTTTGTGAATATATATATAACAAAAAGAGCTGACAGGCTTCATGTGTATACCTAGTAAAAAAGAGAGACGGGCAGATGTTTCGACAATCCTCATTTGAATTTCATTTGTCTTGTCATTTGATAGAAGACTTCATTTGTCTTTCGCTATAGAACAAGAACGCATTCTCATTATTGAGTAATTTATTATTAAAACTATTTTTTCTCTTATTTCATTCTTTTTCTTAATAATCAAGATTATTTGATAATTTAGTTTTCTATTTAATTAAATTTTTAATTAATTGTTTATTTATTATATTCTCATCAAAAATGAGAAAGTCTTGGATTTGTGCGATTTTTTTTTATAAATTAACTAGATAAATTATTTATTAAAAAAATTTTGTACTAATTTTAATTTCAAATCAAATATATTTATATTTATTATTTTTACTATTCATTAAATTATTTATTAATTTATTTGCTTAATTATCATGCCCATAAAGTTCTGAACGTTCGAAAATGAACGAATTTTTTATTACTTTTTTATGTTTGAATTTTGGTAGAAAATATTAATTTACAAATTAAAAAAATAAATTATTTTCTCAATATTTATGTTAAATTTTTTAAATTGTCATTTAAAGGTATAATAATATTGAAAAAGAATAAAAAAAGAAAAATTTCCGTTTATTTAAACGTTCAAAACTTTAGAGAGATTAATTATTTTTTATTCGCTTAATTCTTTATTTATTCACTCAAATATTTTTTTATTCGCTTAATTCTTTATTTTTTCACTCAATTATTTTTTATTCGCTTAATTCTTTATTTATTCACTCAAATATTTTTTTATTCGCTTAATTCTTTATTTTTTCACTCAATTATTTTTTATTCGCTTATTTCTTTATTTCTTCACTCAAATATTTTTTTATTCGCTTAATTTTTTATTTATTCACTCAAATATTTTTTTATTCGCTTAATTCTTTATTTTTTCACTAAATTATTTTTTATTCGCTTAATTTTTTATTTCTTCACTCAAATATTTGTTATTCAAATTAATTCCTTAATTCCTTATTTCTTCAATCAATTATTTTTTATCCGCTTAATTCTTTATTTCTTTACTCAATTATTTTTTATCCGCTTAATTCATTATTTCTTCACTCAAATATTGTTTTATTCGCTTAATTCTCTATTTTTTCACTCAATTATTTTTTATTCGCTTAATTTTTTATTTCTTCACTGAAATATTTTTTATTCACTTAATTCTTTATTTCTTCACTCAAATATTTTTTTATTCGCTTAATTCCTTATTTTTTCATTCAATTATTTTTTATTCTCTTAATTTTTTATTTCTTCACTCAAATATTTTTTAACCGCTTAATTCATTATTTCTTCACTCAAATATTTTTTATTAACTTAATTTTTTATTTCTTCACTCAAATATTTTTTATTAACTTAATTTTTTATTTCTTCACTCAAATATTTTTTATTCACTTAATTCCTTATTTCTTCAATTAATTATTTTTATCCGCTTAATTCTTTATTTCTTCACTCAATTATTTTTTATCCGCTTAATTCATTATTTCTTCACTCAAATATTTTTTATTAACTTAATTTTTTATTTCTTTTTACTCAAATATTTTTTAATCAGTTAATTCCTTTTTTTCTTCAATCAATTATTTTTTATCCGCTTAATTCTTTATTTCTTCACTTAATTATTTATTTATTCGCTTTATTCTTTAATTTCTTCACTTAATTATTTATTTATTCGTAAATTACTAATTACACTAGATAAGTAAGTACTATTCCGTAGTTATTTTGTTTCCCCATTCACTAAATTTTTAGAGTAACACAGAAAGAAAGGTGGCATAAATTTTGTTGCGGGTAATTTTAACCAATGCTAAGTCACATAGACAGTGGCGCCCTCACCTAGGAGAAATTTTGTTGCAGCGAATTTTTACCCTAAAATCAGGTTAAAATTTAAACTTTTTTTTCTTGTGAAAAAATTATGGAAATTTGGTAAAAAATTGAATTTAAATTAGGCGCCTTTTTAGTTAATTTCGGTTCAAGGAAGCGGCGGCTTCAACTTGACAGGTTTTACTGTAATGTGAAAATTCAGTATTTTTTTTCACCGTTAGTTCGTTTACTGTCCGTGGGGCCAAAAAATGGTATTTTGATTAAAATGAATACAGAAATTGGCTCGAATGTTTATTTATATACAGTGAAGAAAGGAGAGAGAAAACAGAAAAGAAGAGAAGAAAAGAAGAGAGAAAGAGGGAAAGAGTGAAATGGGGAAAAAGAGAAAGAGGTAAAGAGAGAAAGAGTGAATGAGAGAAAGAGAGAAAGAGAGGGGGTTTATTTGATTAAGGCAAAAATTAATATAAATCGAAAGGGGGGGAGGGTATTTCGAAACGAAATTAAATTGGCTTGTGGGCCTTTATCCAGAAAAGTGACATTTGAGATGAAGTGGTAATGTTAATTTTCAGAAGCTGGAAGCGCTTTGCTCTCTTTGCGCTTCCTTAAAGTGTATATATATATATATACACGAGATGGACTCTTGAGAGTTTGAAAAGAGAGGTGATTGCCACTGAATAATTCAGATTGTGGTATTTTCAAGACCGGAGGGGCCCTTTCGTAATTTCTTCATTTCCACATACTCCGCTTATCGCCCGTAGGAGAATGAGGATTTCATTTCTTGCTCCCAATGTTATTTTAGAGAGAAAACGAGAGACCCCCGCGGGAGATGCACGCAAATTCGTTTCTCTTTGAGAATAAACAGTTCTCTATCTTCTTTTATATCATTGAGAGAAGATGTATTTTTCTCAGCAAAATCTCTTTTGTATAAACATACACACTAAAGAATAAGAAAGAGAGAGAGAGAGAGAGAAATTTTGTATGTCTCTCGATGTCAGTGTTGAAAAAAGAGAGAAAAAGAATGTTTTCGTTTTCGGAAAGGTTACGTTACAAGGTTTCGTTTTTGGGATCGTTAAAAGATGGGTTTGAGGGCCCGGGCCGTATATAACGGATAATTGACAGCCATTCGGGCCGCCGTTTGCTTTGCATGGACATTGAATTCAGAATGGGTGTGGGATGGACGAGTATAGAGAGAGAGAGAGAGAAAGAGAGAGAATGTGAATATAAACGGATGGACGGACAACGGTCTCTTCTGAAATTCGTATATACATGAACTCTCGCGGCAAAGTCTCTCTCTGTCTTTCTTGTTTGGCACGAAGTCATCGTCGTCGTCGTCGTCGTTGTTGTTGTCTTCGAGATGACCGAGTCTCTCAGAGGCAAATGCGGCAAACTTGCCTCGTAAATTCTTCAATTTCGTTGTTTTAAAAAGGAAACGAAGAAGAGTGAGGTTTTGAGAATACAATGCCCCGAGGGGTGCGTGTAAAAAGAATGAAAATTATTTGCGACAAGAAATTCAAATTCAATTTGAGATTTGAAAATGTATTCCTTTCTCACGCGGAATTAGATATTAAATGCGCATAAAGAGACTTTTGTACCGTTGGGTAATTTTTATTATTTTAATAAACACGTCGTTCAGATTGATAGGCATAATGTGATGTCTCTCGACAACTTTCACGGATGACCCTCTCTCTTTCTCTCTTGGAACTCTTTTAGATCCTCTATTTCTCTTAGTCTATAGAGTTTTTGAAATTTATTTCGCTCTCGTCAAGAATATTTTGCTAGTGTGAGAGCGAGGCTCGTAAATTCTTCAATTCCGTAAGGAAAAAGAAAAAATACAGAGAGAGAGAGGAGGAGAAAAAAGGGGCGACCGGACGCCTGAGGGAAGAAGCGAGAACTTGCAGCTCGTTAGAACCTAATTGCGTGATGGAAAAGCACTCGACCTTCGTGACTGAAACGTGTACCAGGGAATCGTTTACATGATCATCATATCTGGAGTCGTATTCGTAGATTGCAATTGCCATAGTGACTATATAACTATGTGCATACTTTCATAAATGGTAGGTTTCGACTATATATGTACATGTTGTTGGGCGTTTGCACTCTCTGTAAGAATCTATAATCCTCGGGCGGAAGGTAAATTTATTTTGAGACGGGAGAAGAGGGTAATTTTTGCTGTATACTATCGCAATGTCGTGTGACAATAGCAGCAAAAGTTTGACCCATTTTTTTAGAGCCGAACAGTTTGTTAGGATACCGAACAGTTTGTTAGGATACCTATAACAGTTTATTAAGATACCTAACAGTTTGTTAAGATATCTAACAGTTTGTTAAGATATCTAACAGTTTGTTAAGATACCAAACAGTTTAATAAGATACCAAACAGTTGTTAGGATACCGAACAGTTTATTAAGATACCTAACAGTTTGTTAAGATACCAAACAGTTTAATAAGATACCAAACAGTTTGTTAAGATACCGAACAGTTTAATAAGATTTGCAAGGTACTTGTTGTTGCATCTAGAAAGTTATGATTTTCCAGCGTTTATTTTTGGATCCGATATTACCAGGAGGCTGAATCCTCCAAGAAATTGCTTCTAGTTTACTTATCTACTGAATTCAATTTTTGGATAATTGAACCATGCATACTATACGGAACTAAACGAACAAGTCTTTTTGGAATCATCTAAATTCATCTTCTGACTGAAGTTTCATAGCATGAAACGAAAACCTAAGGAATGATTCTTGTAATCACTGACAAATTGGGTTTTCAATTCTTAGTTACAAAACCAAACGGATCTAAATTGTGTTCATCAACTTTTCCTTAGCAATTTTCCTAAATTAACGGACATAACAAACATTTTCAGAAACAAAACACATTAATTTTCAGAAACAAAACACATTAATTTTCAGCAATGGTTTGCAAAATTGATTCTTCAATATGCGCACTAACGGGTGCATTTCTACATATTAACAACAATATTCCTACATATGAATTTCGCCATCAATAAATGAGAGAGAAAAGGAAAAAAAAGCTGTATTTGATAAAATGAGAACGAGTAATATACAAGGAATATGGTGTGACTTAATTTTGTTGAAGATAAAGCAACCCCCATTTGTATGCGCCTTGTGGGAGAGCGCACATTTGCATTCGTGTTCGCAAAGAGTACAGTTATGTGAATGGTATAAGTGGACCACTCGCCACGCAGTTGGGAGTAAAAGAAATTCTCGGAATTGCTTTTGCCAAGTGCCGCCATTGATAACCACCAATGTCCACCTAATGTACGCATTAATGTTGCATATTTCGCATATGTACATCGTGTTTACAGCAATGATTTTAATTCTAAGCGCTCGCTTCAGCCATGTGCCTCAAATACCGGTGTAGTACTTTTGTTTGGCTTCAAGAGTTGTTGGTTCAAATTAAAATTCTCTTTTTGAGTTAATTTTTGTTGGATCCTATCATCATTGTTTTGAAGAACCAAAAAATTTGCATACGGAAGTATAGTTAATTGGGAATATTCCTGATATGTTCTGATTTTAAGGATGGTAGGTGTTGTTGAGTCCTGCCATCATTGTTTTAAAGTAGAAAATAGTTCCAAACGGAGGAAGTTAATTGGGAATATTCCTGATATGTTTTTATTTTAAGGATGCTAGTTGTTGTGGAATCCTACAATCATTGTTTTAAACCACAAAAATATTTCCAATCGGTAGTAGTTAATTGGGAATATTCCTGATATGTTTTTATTTTAAGGATGCTAGTTGTTGTGGAATCCTACAATCATTGTTTTAAACCACAAAAATATTTCCAATCGGTAGTAGTTAATTGGGAACATTTCTGATAGTTTCTGATTTTTAAGGATGGTAGAACGTTGAGTCCTATCATCATTGTTTTAAACTACAAAAATATTTCCAAATGGTGGTAGTTAATCGAGAATACTCCTGGTATGTTCTGATTTTAAGGATGGTAGCTGTTGTTGAATCCTACCATCATTGTTTTAAACTAGAAAATATTTCCAAACGGAAGTGGTTAATTGGTAAGATTCCTGATATGTTCTGATTTTAGGGATGGTAACCATTTAATTACAGATTCTAAGCTTTCCTCTCTTTACCCCTGTCTCAAATAGAAAAGACAGTATTTGTTTGGCTTCAAAAATTGTTGGTTCAAACATACAATTCTCTTAATTTTTGACGTACCTTAAATCACATAAGTATTGTCTTAAACGAGAAAAATATTTCCAACTACAGTTAATTGGAAACATTCCTAATAGTTTCTGATTTTAGGAACCTGTTTAATTACAGATTATTACAGATAATGTTTATTAAATTGTTCGCCAGTAGGAAAATGGGTTTAATTTTTTCCCCTATTTTAGGGATGGTATACCCATTTAATTACAGATAATTACAGACTGTGTTCATTACATTGTTCGCCAGTAGGAAAATGCGTTTAATTTTAGCGCGGTGTGTTGATAAAGGGATAAGTTGTACATATACGCAAAAGGGAATCTGTGCGCACTGATCGGGAGATTGTTATCGAGAAAATGGGGCGTGGTGAGTCTTATGAAGAAGATAATCGTTGTGCCCTCGGGTTTTTCTTTGCTGAACATCATACGCGAAAGATGATAAAAATTGATAAAACTTTCAGCGACACACATTTGCTGCATATCCATGAATGTTCATGAGTGCGCATTTGTTTAATATACAAGAAGGGGTGAATATCTTTCTCTCTCTTTTTTTCTCTCTCTCTCTCTTTCTCTCTCTCTTTCTTTTTCTTTCTTTTTCTTTCTTTCTCTCTCTCCCTTTTTCATCTGGCGCCGCTATCATCCAACCTTGATCGAGCAGTCATCATAAATATATCTCTATCTTTGCAAGACAAGTGAGCGATAGAGAGAAGTTATATATTCGTATATGTATAAATTTCTTTTTTCCTGACGATGATCGACGACATTTTTGATGTGTTACTCGCGTGGTTGAAAAAAAAAAGAATTCTTGAGTACACTTTTAGGAGCGAGGTAATCGATCGTGATTTAAGACAACTGAAAGAAACCGAAGGACCCCTGCGTCCTTATAGTTGTGTCTATATTAAAAGCGGGGATTTTTTTTCCAAGTTGTAATTTTTGTTGAATCATACAAGTATTCCGGACGGGCTATAAATTTTCATTGGTGCATTTTTTTTCTGTTCTGGAAGCTTTAGGAATATTGTATTTTTTAATTTTGTTATGACTTTTGGTTTTTGGAAAAACTCCCTCGAGTTTGTGGTACTTTTTTTCACAGAGGATCAAATTGGTAGCGTGTTGGATTAGAATGGTCATTGGTACAATTATCAATTTGGTAATTGGTATATCAAAGCAATTCAGTTGCAAACATCAAAGCAAACTTTTGCATGAAACGAAGATTCGCTCCCTAGTATTGAGATGATACTATAGGGATGCTGCACGAAAAGAATTCGATACTTTCAATTTAGGCGCAGTGGGAGAAAAAAAGGCAGAAATCCGAGAAGATGATTGAAATACCGTTTTGTATCGAGTCAATAAAAATGAGATTTGCTTTGGAGGGAGGGAAAAAACAACTAGCTGCCAAAGTTGATAGTGTCGCTTGACAAAGTATGTGCGCTTTAATGATTCAGTGCGGAGAAAAAGTTTCGCAGAGACGGCAAAATCTGTTGACATTGCAAAGCGGTCGAGAGCGCATGAAACCGGCTTTTTGCTTATTGACGGAGTCGCGCAAAATGATTATATAAAACACCCAACAGGAAGGAACTCGAGGAAACAATTCGGGATAATTTCCATAATGACTTGATGGTCAAAAATAGTAAAGCTGTAGATGATGGTATGACCATAATGACTTGATCATCAAAAATAGTAAAGCTGTAGATGATGGTATGACCATAATCATCAAAAATAGTAAAGCTGTAGATGATGGTATGACCATAATGACTTGATCATCAAAAATAGTAAAGCTGTAGATGATGGTATGACCATAATCATCAAAAATAGTAAAGCTGTAGATGATGGTATAACCATAATGATCATCAAAAATAGTAAACCTGTAAATATGATGGTATGACCGTAGTTGTACCATCATTAACAGCTTTATTATTGTTGTTAGCAGCACTGGTTGAATGGGAATGGTTAAGAGAGGAATTGTTGAGAGGAGAATGGTTAAGAGGGAAATGGTAAAGAGAGGAATGGTTAAGAGGGAAATAGTAAAGAGAGGAATGGTTAAAAGAGGAGTGGTTGAAAGAAGATTGATTCAAGAAGAATGGTTAGGAATGGTTAGAAGAGGAATGGTTGAGAGGAACGGTTTAATAGAGAATAGTTAAAAGGTCAACGCAGCTAAACGAGAAATAGTTAAAGGGGAAGTAGTAATAAGAAGGAAAATAGAATGAAGGAAAGTAGATTGCAAACTACTTTGTCTGTCTGTACAGTGGTTTCCTTTCACGATGCCGATGGCAGCCGTTCCCCGCGCATCAAGGCCTGTGGTCTTCTCCGAGCAAGTATAATGACTCAATCCGCGATCCACCTTGTGCCCCTACCTTCCGTCTTCCTTCTCCTCTTCTTTCCTCCTTTTCTTCCCCCCCGTGAGCGAAAGAAAGAGACGTACTTCTTCTTCTTCTTCTTTCTCCTCTCAATCTGCACTCTATGTCTCTTTTCTTTTCATCCTCTGGCTCTTTTCTGAACTGACAATCCTTCTCTTTCAAAAGATTATACACCGGGCCCGCGACCCCCAAGACATTCGCGGTTTCTCTCGTGACCGAACTTGCCTTTAGAGTCGTATTTTACATCTCTCTCTCTCTCCGTCTCTCTTTCTTCTTATAACCATTGTGTGAATATAAATCGGACCCTCTCACTTTGACCATGGGGATTGGCGCTAACTTGTTCGCGTGACGCGGTGTTGTTTGTAATGTTGGACGACCTCGTCCAGTGATTATATGTCTTATGATGTCCGACCGACGATGACGAGTCGAGTCGTTGTGGACTCTTGCCACTACTTTTACGCGTGGAAAAAAGTAGAAAATACAAAAAAAATTGGTAGTGGATGATGCGCGTAAATGTAGTGGCAAATGGGGGCCCCAATTCATCTTTGATGTATAGAGTTAAAAGTAGTTTATATTTCTTGATGAACGTTCTGAGAGACTAGCCGACAATATATACATGATTCGAAAAGGCCTATTATGTGATGGTTATAATAGGTCTTCTTCTTTTTCTTCTTCTTTTTCTTTCCTCTCGTCGAGTGTATATTGTCCGCTACCGAAACATCTTAATGCAACTCGCGCACACACATCACTATATTATCTTCGCAGTAATCATAGGGTTGCTGAATATGAAATTTAATCATGATTACAGAAACCGCGGGGAATTAGCCGGACAATTGATTTTTTAACTTTGTGCGCAAGCTGCTTTTTTATTCTTTCTTCATTTCGGATTCTTATTCTTTCTTTTTGATCCCTTTCTTTCTTTTTTACATCTTGTTTTTTCTTTCTATTTTATCTAATTTGTTCTGTTTGATTTTTGTATGTCATTGGTTGTTTTCGGTTGAAGATGGTAGAAAAGGAAAAGTAGCAGATGGTACGAAAAATGTAGGAGATGGTAGAAAAGGAAAAGTAGCAGATGGTACAAAAAATGTAGGAGATGGTAGAAAAGGAAAAGTTGAAGATGGTAGAAAAAGAAAAGTAGGAGATGGTAGAAGAGGAAACGTAGGAGATGGTACAAAAGGAAAAGTAGCAGATGGTAAAAAAAAAGTTGAAGATGGTACAAAAAATGTAGGAGATGGTAGAAAAGGAAAAGTTGAAGATGGTGCAAACAAAGTAGGAGATGGCAGAAAAGGAAAAGTTGAAGATGGTAAAAAAGGAAAAGTAGCAGATGGTAGAAAAGAAAAAGTTGAAGATGGTACAAACAAAGTAGGAGATGGTAGAAGAGGAAACGTAGGAGATGGTACAAAAGGAAAAGTAGCAGATGGTAAAAAAGGAAAAGTTGAAGATGGTGCAAACAAAGTAGGAGATGGTTCGTTTGTCTTCGGTTTTCTTCGTTTGTTTTTATCACTACCATTCGGATCTTAGAGTCTTTATTGTCACTTTTCTTCCTCTTTTCGAATTTTTGTACTGAACCTTCCATATCAAGTTTTTCACAAACATTAAAACGGTTCTTCTTTGATGAACTTGGTACTTTTTTGAATAACTTTTCCCAAAACTAATTTTTGGGTAAAATTGGGTTTCTAGGAAGTCAATGATGTCATTGGGTTTATTAGAAAGACAGTGAGCAAAAGCTAGATAGGTAAAAATTTTTTTTTGGTATAAAAATTGCATTGGAAAGCACATTTACCTCCTCAACCGGTTTTTATTCTTTATGTATGGGGAAAGATTGTTGCGTGCAAAGGTCGATATCGTTTTTGTACCGTCCCCTTATATATAAGTAAATCCATTCGTAGGTGGAAGAAAACCGGCCCTTAACGAGGTTAATATTTTTTAAGCCGTGTACACAACGTACGGTATGGTTGCGGTTGTTTCATAGAGAGAGAGAGAGAGAGAAAGAAAGAGGGTTTGGCGACTTCTCTCTTTTGAAACTAAGAAATAGATATTTACTCTTATCACTCGGAGCCATGGTATCGAACAATAATAATCTTTCGCGTGTGACCAAACTCGCTTGTTTTCAATGCACTTGATTAACTGATGCCCTCGAGGCGAACTTTGTTCAACTTCTTCCTGTACAGATGCCTCTTTCTCTCTCTTTTCCCCTTTTTTTTTCTTTCTTCTCTTTTCTTTTTCTTCGCTTTTCTCTTTCTTGTTTTACCCCTTTTCTCTTCTTCCTTTTACCCCTTTTTTTACCCCTTTTCTCCTTTTTCTTTTACCCCTTTTCTCTATTTTACTTTTCCATTTTTCTCTTCTTTGTTTTCCCCTTTTTCTCTTCTTTATTTTACCCTATTTCTGCTTCGTTCTCTCTCTCTCTCCCTCTCTCTTCTCTTTTGCCCTTTTTCTCTCTCTTGGTTTCTATATTCCATAGTGACTGCGTAAATTTAACGGTACACGGGACGAGCCTATAAATTGATATAATGTTCTCGCCGAGCTTCACTTGTACATCGATACGAACATTAACTATCAGGAGCACGCGGTTTTACCGCATCGCGATTTAGATTATATACACGAAACAGGCGGAAGTTATATCCACATTCACACACACACACACACACACACACTCACTTGATATTTAGTAGAGCCTTTAAAGAATATGAGACATTAATTAAGTAATAGGCTATTTTATACCTACAGGTAAACGCATTTGTGTGAGAGACGAGTGTTTATAGAAAATTATTTTCCGCCTTTATATAGTTATTAGATGGGTGTGTTGATTAACTGTTAAACTTCCAAGCTATTCAGCAATCTACTATTTTCGAATTAGATTCCCTATCGAATTAAAAGATGAATTATCTCGCGAACAGTGGAAATTGATTTATTGCTGTTTGTAATTTATATTTTATGTTAGTGTATCGAAAGGAAAGAACTGTTCTTTTAGGAGGAAGTTTAATTAAATTTTGGTTTATAGGTAATGATGAAAATTGTGGTGGAATTGTTGGAGATGGTAAAAAAGGAAAAGTTGAAGATGGTACACAAAGGGTAGAAGATGGCAGAAAAGGAAATGTAGGAGATGGTACAAAAGGCAAAGTTGAAGATGGTACAAAAAATTTAGGAGATGGTAGAAACGGAAAAGTTGGAGATGGTACAAAAGGCAAAGTTGAAGATGGTACAAAAAATTTAGGAGATGGTAGAGAAGGAACAGTTGAAGATGGTAGAAACGGAAAAGTTAAAGATGGTACAAAAAATTTAGGAGATGGTAGGGAAGGAACAGTTGAAGATGGTAGAAAAGGAAAATTAGCAGATGGTAAAACAAGAAAAGTTGAAGATGGTACAAAAATTTAGGAGATGGTAGAAAAGGAAAAGTTGAAGATGGTAGAAAAGGAAAAGTAGGAGATGGTAGGAAAGGAAAAGTTGAAGATGGTAGAAGAGCTAAAGTAGCAGATGGTTAAAAAGGAAAAGTTGGAGATGGTGCAAAATAGGTAGAAGATGGTAGAAACGGAAAAGTTGAAGATGGTAGAAAAGGAAAAGTAGCAGATGGTAAAAAGGAAAAGTTGAAGATGGTACACAAAGGGTAGAAGATGGCAGAAAACGAAATGTAGGAGATGGTACAAAAGGAAAAGTTGAAGATGGTACAAAAAATTTAGGAGATGGTGGAAAAAGAAAAGTTGAAGATGGTAGAACACGATATGTTGCAGATGCTAGAAAACGAAAACTAGGAGATGGTTGAAAAAGAAAATTAGATGATAAAATAGGAAAAGTTGGAGATTGTAGAATAGGAAAATGGTGAGAATAATGTAATAAACAATGTGGGGAATAAGTAAATAAAATGAAATGAAATGAAAAAATGTATGTGCGCGAGAGAAGGACAATGTCGCGGCGACCGGTTCATAACCGCATTCTGAAGAGGGCAGAAGATTGCGCCGAGTCACCTTGAAAGGGTCTCGCCTCTCCGCACAAGCATCGCACTGTCAACGTCAACCGAGGATGATGATGGAACTGTCGACATACGCTGATGCCTTCGGGCTATATTGAACACTTAATTAAATGACCATTGTCATCCCGAAAAAGGTTCAATTCTCCATATATTCCTGTATTGTATTCTAAAGACTCGCATGTACGTTAAATAGCTATAGATTAGGTATTTATAACTCTTGAGATTGTAGCATGATTGTCCAGATTTTGGTCGCACAAGTTGATTTATAAATTTGTCTCCTTTCTCTCTGTCTCTCTTTCTTTTTTTCTTACTCTATACTCTATAACATTTTTTTCTTTCTCTCTGTGCTCTATTTTTCTCTTCTTTTTTCTCTCTATACTCTATTTTTCTTTCTCTATACTTCATGTTTCTTTTTTTCTTTCTCCATAATCTATTTTTCTCTTTTTCGTTCTCTCTATATTTGTTTTTTCTCTATACTCTTTTTTTTCTTTTTTTCTATACTCTTTTTTTTCTTTTTCTCTATACTCTTTGTTTCTTTTTCTCTATACTCTTTTTTTCTTTTTCTCTATAGTTTTTTTTTCTTTTTCTCTATACTTTTTTTTTCTTTTTCTCTATACTTTTTTTTTCTTTTTCTCTATACTCTATTTTTTTCTTTTTCGTTCAAACTCCATATGCAGCATTTCTCTCAATATTCTTTACCGCATGGCACTTTCGAATGTGCGGCGGTTCAATATTGCCCGCGAGGTTTCTGATCTTGTTTTCAAGGGAAGAGCTGTGTAGTCTCGATCGAGTTGTTATATTGAAACAATGGAGACCATAGTGTATAATGCTTGAATGTGATCAAGGACGTTTTACGAGACACGCTGAGATAAACGTTGCTGGTACACTACTACTCTTGTTGAAACCTACATCCGTTTCGTTTTTTTTTATCCTCTTTTTCAAAATCCAATTTTTTAGTTAATTTATAGAAATCAAATTGAATGCTCTAGGATTTGTTTGCGATTACGACAATATTTCGGAAAAGATCGTCTTACTTTTTTGTTGAATATACTATTTCAGAGAAGTGAAATAAAATCTTTGTTCTCAATAGGGGATTATTTTTAAATGGGTGATAATTTTTTGTATTGGCTCAGAGGCGGCGGTGGTTGTGGAATATTTTCCACAACCACCGTTGTAAAATTACAGATTGCTTAAAAAAAGGGCAGTTCACGAAAGTGCTATAATGGCGTTTAAAGAAGGATTTGAATAATGAGAAATTTTCCACTGACTGAAGATTGAAGATGATTTCGAGGCTAATTGCGGGTGGTGTATATCGCAAAATCAGGACGGAAAACGAGTGCAGCGTGAAAGAAACTAACCGTTCGCTCTCTCTCTCTCGATTTGCGGCATTTAAGACGTCTTTATGGGTGTAGTAAATAAATTTATGTATTCTACTGCTACTAGTGGTGCTTTTTTGGCATTAGTACAATTTCTAGTAGTGGTATTTTTTACTTCTTCTGCTGGTACTGATACTTCTTCTGTTGTTGTTATTTTATTGTTGCTACTACTATTTTTACTACTTCTGCTATTTTTTGACTACTTCTGTTATTTTTCGACTACTTTTGCTATTTTTTGACTACTTCCGCTATTTTTTGACTACTTCTGCTATTTTTTGACTACATCTGCTATTTTTTAACTACTTCTGCTATTTTTTGACTACTTTTGCTATTTTTTGACTACTTCTTCTATTGTTCCTATTTTTTACTGCTGCTGCTAATATTTTTACTACTTTAGCTACTAGTAGTACTATTACTACTACTACTACCACTACTACCACTATTTTTTTACTTCTTCTACTCTTGCTACTACAATTTTTTTTACTACCACTACTGCTACCATTACCGTACAGCTACTTCTTCACGGAAGTCATACATTACACACCAGCAAAATAATAATAATACTAATAAACATATAAAGAGAGAGAGAGAATAATGCAGCTCGAAGGAACATTATTATAAATTCAAAGAGACTAAGTGCGATTGGCGCAAAAGCTGATCGAGCATTTCATTCGATATCGCAACTTCTATCAGTTGGGTGATTGATTTCTCGAGTATCCATTCGGTTCGCTTACTGCGCTCTGTCTCTCTCTCTTGCCAAGCGATATCATCGTTAAATCGTGTGTCATAGACAGACGCGCGTCGGCGAATCATTTCAGATCCGCTAATCAAACTTCTGTTGGTATCATATACAGACAGAGAGAGAGAGAGAGTTACTTCCGCCGAATCGATTCGTTGAATCGCGCTCCCTATTTGACTCCCGTCGCTCATCCGAATTGACTCGAAGAAAAATAGCTTTTTGGATCGTAAAGATAAAAGCGCGGGTATTCGGTGGCAGGTATAACGATGCCGGGGATATTTTATACGCGTACATACAGCAGTGCGCGAGTGTGGGAAAGATGCTCGCACCAAGATCAAGATATCTTGTAATGATCTCCAATAAACTATCTTGCAAAACTTGCCTTTATATTATATAGATTTCTAGTTTTAGATTGTATAAAGACTGTTTTCTATCAGTTTATATGTATTATAGAAAGAGAGAAGATTGAAGGATTTTTCACTGGAAGAATTTTTTATTTGAACTATAAGGAAAATAGAAAAAAACTATAGACACAAGTTCGCTTTGAAATCGAGACGGTGTGAATAGGCGTCAGGCGGATAGAAAGAGAGGGAGTGTGTTTAACGTCCCCCCTTTTTTGTCTCTTTCTAGAGGCGCATGCGCACGATCGTCATAAGTAGCGACTGCGCCTGCGCGAATCGAAACGCGTCTGCGCGCATGCGTCAAGAAGCAAGGACAAAAAGAGGGGACGTTAGGTGTCTGTCTCTTTCTAACCGTCTGATGCTTTTTTGCACCGTTCGCCTCATATCTTTGCGATTTGAACTAAAACTGAAAATTTCTTTGCAACCAAATATTTATTTCTATAATCTATAACTATAAATACAGTAAATCGTGAGGTATTAAAAAGTGTTGCAGATTAAATTAAGATTAAAATAATCAATTTTGGTGTTATTTTTTAAGATGAATGAAATTTTAGTTTATTCTTTATAAATTTTAGTTTATTTCTTGTAACTATAAAACATGAAGATATCGATAACTCCGAGTCGAAGACTAATAATAATTAAAGATAATAATAATAAGATAATAATTAATAATAATTAAAGATAATAATGATAATTAAAGATAACAATAATAATTAAAGATAATAATAATAATTAAAGATGACCAAGTAATAGTCATTATTTTATATTATAAGAATATTATACTTCTTCAAAATTATTTTCATATATTTCAATTGAATTCTTATTTTCAAAAATTTTTAACTACAATTTTACCTTATATCTATTATTTTTAATTATAATTAATTAATCAAC
The DNA here is from genome assembly GCA_032873175.1 of Leptopilina drosophilae. Classification (NCBI taxonomy): domain Eukaryota; kingdom Metazoa; phylum Arthropoda; class Insecta; order Hymenoptera; family Figitidae; genus Leptopilina; species Leptopilina drosophilae. The sequence continues at coordinate 39,013,340 of CM065485.1, forward strand.
ATCACGAAATTTCAATTATTCCTCAATTCTTTATTTAAATGCATATTAGAAAATAAAAACTTGAAATAATATTAAAAAAATTCAATTAAACTTTTTCAAAAATAATTTTAAAATTCAATTATTTCCAAGAAGTTCACTCTATAGTTCTTTTAATATTCAATTATAATGTAAAATTTTAACTGAAATTTATTTTTATAAAATGAAAATCAATTTTTTATGAAATAAAAATAAATTTTTATTAGAAAATTCTACAAGAATTTAATTATTTAAATGTAAATAATTTATTGAATAATTGAATGTTTCTCAAAATTCAATTCTCATAAAGAATTTTTGTCAACAAATTTTTTAATAATTCAATTCTTTTGTCGAATTTTATTAAAATTACTGGGGAAATTTTGCAATTAAATGTAAATATAATAAAAAAAATGTAAAAATATAATAAAAATATGAAATAATTTTATTAAAAATCCTATTAAACTTATAAAAAGAATTAATTCTACGAAAAATTTTTTTGTAAAAATTATTATAAAGTTTTTAATACTTAAGTATAATGTAAAATTTGAACTGAAATTCATTTTTAAAATCATTTTTATCAGTAAATTCTACGAGCATTCAATTATTTTAATACAAAAATAAATAATTTATTAATTTCACGTTTGTTGAAGTTAAATTCTTTGGACGATTTTTAATAAGGTTTTTTAACGAATAATTACATTTTTCGAGGAATTTGATTAAAATTGTATTAAAAATAATTGAAATTTATTCTGCAATGAGTTTTATTATTTATGAAAATAATTGAATTCCTAAAAGAATTTTATTATTTAGAAAAATAATTGAATCCCTGTGGAAATGTTATTATGTCTAAAAATAGTTGAATTATTGCGAAGAAATGTATTAAAAAAAATTTGTAAATAATTGAATTTCTGTAAAAAGGTTTATTATTTATGAAAATAATTGAATGTTTGTGTAGAATAATTGAGGGGCTGGATGCTATAAGGGGATACGCGTGAACACACGGCCAGTCAGTTCGGACGTAGAGATAAAATTTTGAAGTTGTTCAAAATGAATTAAAAATTATTGTTTCTTGTTCAGAATTTCAAGGCGAAACTTTTTTTCTAATAAAATTTTTTTATATAATTTTTTGTTTTTAAGTAAATTGAGAAAAAAGTGATTTTTTAACCTAAGAAATTTTAATGAATTTTTGACTTCAACTCGTGATTACTTCGTTAAATATTAATATTTTTCCACGAAATTTACACACAATATTCTTCAAACTATACCAAAAGTGAAACAATATTTAGTTTTTTTTTCAAAAAATTCTGCGTCTAAGTAAATAATTATTTAAACAATTTTGCCGGAAAAATGATTCTCCTATTTTCAATTGAAAAAGTTGAGTGACGAATTTTCGTTTTCAGAAAACTTCCAGTGACAAAAATGTTCATCAATATGTTAGGAAGTTTTTCGGAAATTTTTTCGTCATTTGATAATAAATTAAAGAAAATAGAGCAATTTTAACAGCGTCGCGCTATGCTGTAAACGTAAACAATGTCTAACTGTATACATTGGTCTTGTAATGGCGGCCATTCTACACGTGCGCGGCCACGCCGTAATTTTACAGCATAGCGCGACGCTGTTAAAATTGCTCTATTTTCTTTAATTTATTATCAAATGACGAAAAATTTTCCGAAAAACTTCTTAACATATTGATGAACATTTTTGTCACTGGAAGTTTTCTGAAAACGAAAATTCGTCACTCAACTTTTTCAATTGAAAATAGGAGAATCATTTTTCCGGCAAAATTGTTTAAATAATTATTTACTTAGACACAGAATTTTTTTGAATAAATACTAAATATTGTTTCACTTTTGGTATAGTTTGAAGAATATTGTGTGTAAATTTCGTGGAAAAATATTAATATTTAACGAAGTAATCACGAGTTGAAGTCAAAAATTCATTAAAATTTCTTAGGTTAAAAAATCACTTTTTTCTTAATTTACTTAAAAACAAAAAATTATATAAAAAAATTTTATTAGAAAAAAAGTTTCGCCTTGAAATTCTGAACAAGAAACAATAATTTTTAATTCATTTTGAACAACTTCAAAATTTTATCTCTACGTCCGAACTGACTGGCCGTGTGTTCACGCGTATCCCCTTATAGCATCCAGCCCCTCAATTGTATTCAATTTTTTTTTAATAATGGAATTCTTTTGGTGAAAATGTATTGAAATAGAAGATATTCAAAATTATGGAATTTTAGAAAACTTTTGAAAATAATTGAAATTTTGACAAAAATTTGATTGAAATTTTGTAAAATAATTGAATTATTGCGAAGAAATTTATTAAAATAAAATTTGTAAATAATTGAATTTTTGTAAAAAGGTTTATTATTTATGAAAATAATTGAATGTTTGTGTAGAATAATTGTATTCAATTTTTTTTTAATAATGGAATTCTTTTGGTAAAAATGTATTGAAATAGAAGATATTCAAAATTATGGAATTTTAGAAAACTTTTGAAAATAATTGAAATTTTGACAAAAATTTGATTGAAATTTTGTAAAATAATTGAATCTCGGAGAAGAATTTGATTAAAATTTTGTAAAATAATTGATTCTCGGAGAAGAATTTTATTATTCATAAAGAGAATTAACATTTGTAAAATTTGAAATTTTATTTGTAAATTTTAAAATTGTAAAAATTTAAATTTTATTTGTAAATTTAAAATTTTATAAATTTAAATTTTATTTGTAAATTTTAAAATTTTAAAAATTTAAATTTTATTTGTAAATTTAAAATTTTATAAATTTAAATTTTATTTGTAAATTTTAAAATTGTAAAAATTTAAATCTTATTTGGAAATTTTAAAATTGTAAAATTTTAATCTTTTTTAGTGTTAATTTAATCCTAGAGGGATTAAACGGTTGCAGATTATTTTAATTCATTCTGGTGTTATTTTAACACCTCGCGTTTTATACTGTGAATATATTAGTTGCTGTTAATATTTATTTACTTCCTAGTTTAGATATTTTCCGTCGTAATATTTTCTAGCTATTTAATTTAATTTTATTCTATTTAATTCTTTTCAATTTTGTTTTATTCTCTTTAATTCCTTTTTAATTTTATTTCATTCTATTTAATTTTTTTCAATTTTATTTTATTCTATTTATTACTTTTTTAATTTTTTTTTATTCCACTTTATTCTTTTTAATTTTATTTTATTCTATTTAATTCTTTTCAATTTTATTTTATTTTACTTAATTCTTTTAATTTTATTTCATTCTATTTAGTTATTTTTTAATTTTATTTTATTCCACTTAATTCTTTTTAATTTTATTTCATTCTTTTTAATTCTTTTTAATTGTATTTCATTCTATTTATTTCTTTTTTAATTTTATTTCATTCCACTTAATTCTTTTTATTTTAATTTTATTCTTCTTAATTTTCCTCTGTTTTACTTTTTTATACAATCTAGATATTTTGCTTCTAGTTTTTGGATGTATTTTTTATTCCCCCAACTACTTGATTTAATTCTATTTAATTCTTTTACAATCTATATCTTTTGCTTCTTGTTTTCAAGATTTATTTTTCTTTTTCCCTGTTTTTTTTTTTTTTTTTTTTTGCAACTCGAAGTTGAAAACTTGTATATATACCGCGCAATGCGACTAAGATTTGAAATTCCTCGACATTCCCGCGCGCTGCAACTCTAAAATTACACGCCACGAGAGTGTATACAGTATATATTATAAGATCGCGCGCTCTCTCGTACTGAAGTTCAAACACGCCCTAGGGGTCACTTCCTCTGCAATTGATCCTTTCTGCGCAGAAGAAGTAGTTTCTATAGCATTAAAATTTTGTATACAACATGAAATCGTCATGCACATTTAATCGCTTACTTATATCTTTCTTCGCGAAAGAGTATCGCTCAAAACTTTGTTGTATATTTTTATTTTAACAAGAGGGCAAATTTTTTGAAAAAATAACATTTTTTTTCGCGCAAGAGTTCGAGAAATATAAATATTTTATATATATAATAAATATATGTATATAAGCGTTTCGTTTCTGTACCTAAGGAAAGCGAACCTGTTATTTTACTGTTGAGTTTCTGAGATTACACGCTGTCACACACAGACGTTGCTTTTAGGGAATATAAGAATAAGAGAGAGAGAGAAGAATAAAAAATATTGCGAGAGAGAAAAGTGTTTTTGAACTCATAACGACTCATGCGGGTATTTTTCGCCGTAAGGCTAATTGGGGATTTATTCCCCTCTCCCTGTTTTTTTTTTTTTTTTTTTTTTTGTGACTTTTTTTTGACTTTTTCGATTTGTGACTCTCGCGAATATTTACTGGACCAGTTCGGTAAAATAAGAAGTTGCTCGCCATCAGTAGTTGTCAATTTTCGATAAGATTTGAAACGTAACGAGATTTTTTTTCTTTTTTTTTGAAAACTAATGAGTCATCATTGACGGTGGTACTTGAGGATGAAGAGACGTCACTCGAACATTCCGACGTCTTATTCTTACGATTATCATCTGTTTCACGTGGACGTGTATGTATGTCGAGAGGTTAAAAAAAGGACGAAATCTTTTTTTCTCTTTCTATTTTTGTTTTCGTCTCTGTCTCTGTCTTTCTATATCACATTTTTTTCTATCTCTATCACTTTTTTCTTCTCTCTTTCTCCTTCTATTATTGTTTCTCTCTCTCTCTTTCTCTCTCTCTCTCTCTTTCTCACTCTATTATTTTATTTTCTCTCTCTCTCTCTCTCTCTCTCTCTCGTTAAAGAGAGAGAGAAAAAGTGAGAAGAAAAAAATTGTGATAGAGAGAGAGAAAAAGAGTGAGAGAAAAGAAAATAGGGATAAAGAGAGAGAAAGAGAGTGAGAGAAAAGAAAAAAGCGATAAAGAGAGAGAAGGAGAAAAAAATAGGAATAATGAGAGAAAAAGAAAAAAAATAGAGAGAGAGAGAGAGGAAAATAGAGATAATGACAAAGAAAGAGAGAAAAATAGTAAGAGAGAAGAAAATAGGGATAAAGAGAGAGAAAGAGAAAAAAGAGAGAAAAATAGTAAGAGAGAAGAAAATAGGGATAAAGAGAGAGAAAGAGAGAAAAATAGGAATAAAGAGAGACAAAGAAAAAAAATAGAGAGAGAGAGGAAAAAAGAGATAATGAGAAAGAAAGAGAGAAAAATAGTAAGAAAGAAGAAAATAGGGATAAAGAGAGAGAAAGAGAAAAAAGAGAGAAAAATAGTAAGAGAGAAGAAAATAGGGATAAAGAGAGAGAAAGAGGGAAAAATAGGAATAAAGAGAGGAAAATAGTAAAAGAGAAGAAAATAGGGATAAAGAGAGAAAGAGAAGAAAGAGATAAAAATAGTAAGAGAGAATAAAATAGGGATAAAGAGAGGAAAATAGTAAGAGAGAAGAAAATAGGGATAAATTGAGAGAAATAGAAAAAAAGAAAGAGAGAGGAATGAAATAAGAGAGAGAAAGAAAAAGAGGAATAGAAGGAGAGAAAAGAAGTGATAGACGGAGAGAGAGAAAGAGAGAGAGAGAGAGCCCTCTGATACAGTACGAACATGACCCCGTCAGCGAGGTTGAGAATGAATCTCAGTGCTGATCGACTCGAACGATCTCGCTTGATCTTGACGACCTTATTTCCATTAGACCTACAAACGATTAGCTCGAATAAATAATGGTGTGTTTTAACGAATCTGTCAATCGTCTTTCACGATATCCAGTATATAGCACTTGAATTATTTCAATCTCACTCTCCCTCCCTCTCTCTCTTTCTCTCTCCTTACCTTGCTTTTGAATCGAACAAAATTCTAATTGAATATTCCACGAACGGAAGATTCGAACAAAAGGAAATTTTTTAATTTGTTTCTTGTGAAATTTTGTAGAGAATAATAAAGTTTTTTTTGTATCCCCTCTCATATTTATACTCTGAATTTTTCTCTAATGATCTCTTTATACTCTAAAAATTAAAATTAGTCAGCTTTTTAATTTAATTCTAAAAATGAAAATTACAGTCAGCTTTTTAATTTAATTCTGAAAATTAGAATTACTTGTAATTTAATTTCTTTGGAAAAAAATTGAATTTACTGTAAATTAGTTTACTGCGAAAAATTTTAATTAGTCTAAATCAATTTAACTTTTAGAAACTTTGAAACTCTAAATCAATTTGACTTTTAGAAACTTAAAAAATCAAATTTAATTTACTGCTAAAAACTAAAATTATTGTAAATTAATTTACCTGCTAAAAATTAAAATTAGTGTAATTTAGTTTACTTGCTAAAAATTAAAATTATTCTACTCTAATTTACTGCTAAAAATTTAAATTAGTGTAATTTAGTTTACTTGCTAAAAATTAAAATTATTCTACTCTAATTTACTGCTAAAAATTAAAATTAGTGTAATTTAATTTACCTGCTAAAAACTAAAATTAGTGTAATTTAGTTTACTTGCTAAAAATTAAAATTATTCTACTCTAATTTACTGCTAAAAATTAAAATTAGTGTAATTTAATTTACCTGCTAAAAATTAAAGTTATTTTAATCTAATTCATTATTACTAAAAAGTAAAATTACTCTAATTTAACTTCTATGTAGATTTGAATTTTTAACTGACTTTTTGCTTTTGAATTAGTAAATTTTACTAATTAATAGTAATTTCTACTAAATTGTTACTAAAATTTACAAATTCGAAAGCAAAATGTGAGTATTGGTAAATTTTACTATTAAATAGAAATATCTTCTGATTTTTTTTTTATGTAAAATTTACTAATTCAAATAGAAAAAAGTCAGACACTAATTGAAATTAGTAAACATTTTTGCTAATTCGAATTTTAAGAGTTCGAAAAATTAAAATTGCTCTAATTTAATTTACTGCTGGAAATTAAAATTTGTCTTTTTTAATGTACCTTTTAAAAATTAAAATTTAATATAATTTCTCTTTTAAAAATTAAAAATTCATTTCATTTCTCTTCTAAAAATTAAAATTTCATTTAATTTTCCTTATAAAAATTAAAATTAGTTTAATTTCCCTTCTAAAAATTAAAAGATAATTTAATTTTACTTATAAAAATTAAAATTATTTTAATTTCCCTTCTAAAAATTGAAATTTAATTTAATTTCCTTTATAAAAATTAAAAGTTAGTTTAATTTCCCTTATAAAAATTAAAAGTAAATTTAATTTCCTTTATAAAAATTAAAAGATAATTTAATTTTACTTATAAAAATTAAAATTTTTCTAATTTAGCTTGCTGCTAAAAAACTTGCCACAAGTAAAACAGAAAATTTAGTAGCTTTTAGTATTTTAGTAATTTAGTAGTCTTTTTATTTAGTTGTTTACTTGTTTGATATAATTTTTCCAAAATTTTGTGGCGAAAATTTACTAGGAATTAGTAGAATTTTTACTATCTTAAATTAGTGAACTATTTACTTAGTCGAATTTAGAAAGTTAATGTAAATTATAGTAAAATAGTGTAATTGTTTCTAAAACAAAAAATTCAAAATAATAAAAAAAGAAACTTCTACAACACAATGATTGAGGGCGCGTCGACTCCAACTTTAGCGACATGGCTACAAGCAAAAGGTCAAGAGGCCTAAATAGTTTTAAAATTTAGGTCAAAAATATTGCCCATCGAAGCGCGCAGGTCAATCAAGAGGTGAACTTTTTTAGGTCAATATGCAGAATGTAAGTTTTTGAAATTTAGGCCAGAAGTCAAAGGTTCGTCTTTTTTTTGGCAAAATTAAAAAAAATGGAGAAAACTTTAAATTTGGACCAAGATGAAAAATTTCTTAATTGTAAAAAATTGAAAAAGTTCTAATTTAAAACAACTTGAAAAATCCCTAAATTGAAAAAACTTCTAAATTAAATAATTTATTTCATAAAAAAATTTTATTATTTATAATAATAATTTAATCTCTGTAGAAATGTTATTATTTATGAAAATAATTAATTTATTGCGAAGAAATTTATTAAAAAATTTTTAAATAATTGAATTGCTATAAAAACTTTTATTATTTATGAAAATCATTGAATTTTTGCGTAGAATTGTATTGGATTTTTTTTTAATAATGGAATTCTTTTGGAAAATTTTATTCAAATAGTAGAAATGGAAAATTATGGAATTTTAGAAAACTTTTGAAAATAATTGAAATTTTGCCAAGAATTTGATTTAAATTTTGTAAAATAATTGAATATCAGGGAAGAATTTTATTATTTATAAAGAGAATTGAAATTTGTTAAATTTTAAATTTTATTTCTAAATTAAAGAGTTCTAATTTGAAAAATTTTTGAAGAGTTCTAATTTGGAATAAGTTGAAAAATCCCTAAAAAAAAATTGAAATTGAAAAAATTGAAAAAATTTGAAAAAGGTCTAATTTGGAACAAGTTGAATAATTCTTAAACTAAAAAAAGTTTGAAGAGTTCTAATTTGAAAAAAGTTTGAAGAGTTTTAATTTGGAATACGTTAAAAAATCCCTAAGTTGAAAAAATTTGAAAAAGTTCTAATTTGGAACAAGTTGAAAAAAGTTTAAAGAGTTCTAATTTGGGACAAGTTGAAAAATTGCTAGAACGCGGAAAAAATTAAAAAATACTTTAATTTTATTGAAATAGTAGAAATTGAAAATTATGGAATTTTAGAAAACTTGAAAATAATTGAAATTTTGCCAAGAATTTGATTTAAATTTTGTAAAATAATTGAATATCGGGGAAGAATTTTAATATTTATAAAGAGAATTGAAATTTGTTAAATTTTAATTTCTATTTCTAAATTAAAGAGTTCTAATTTGAAAAATTTTTGAAGAGTTCTAATTTGGAATAAGTTGAAAAATCCCTAATTTGAAAAAAGTTTAAAGAGTTCTAATTGGAAAAAAGTTTAAAGAGTTCTAATTTGAAAAAAGTTTGAAGAGTTTTAATTTGGAACAAGTTGAAAAATCCCTATGTTGAAAAAATTTGAAAAAGTTTTAATTTGGAACAAGTTGAAAAATTCCTAAATTGAAAAAAGTTTAGAGTTCTAATTTGGGACAAGTTGAAAAATTCCTGAAACGGAAAAAATTAAAAAATACTTTAATTTGAAAAAAGTGAAATTTTCTTAATGGCAAGAAATTAAAAATGTTTTACTTTGAAAGAAGTTTGGAAAAAGGAAAAAAATACTCGATTTTGGAAAGAATAATTTGAGAAGCATTAGTCTTTATTACAACAAGTAAGGACTAAGTAATAAAGAAGTAAAGCAGAAAAAAAAATAATACAAAAAAAAATTGAATTTCTATATTTCTCTCTCTCTCTCGTTTGAAATGTAATCGAGAACATGTGTTGTCATGAACAGGTTTCAAAGCACTTCACTATCTGCAGTACATTTGCAGATTTTATCTCCCGCATCATGGTGGAATTTCGCGTAGGCGTTAGAGGTCCAGAAGTTGAAGAAGGGGTCTTTATCGAGAGTTTGGAATCTTTTATATTATCCAGTGAGCAAGACAGGTGTCATCGTATACACTTAGAAGTTAAGAGACTTCTCAGTATTGCAATTCTGCAATTTATTGCAATGACTTGATTGTTAGATGTATGTATAGTGACATATAGTGTGCAGGCTTTGCACATCGTGAGCAACATATGTTTTTGTATATTACTTCATATTTTCATTGCGATAATTTTTCTTCCTCTTCTGACACTTTTTTTTCTCTATTTTATACTCTTTTTTTAGATTTTAATTTTATTTCCTTTTTCTTTTATTCTTTTTGCGTTTCTATTCGTGTTTCTTTATTTTTTTGTGTTTCTATATTGTTTCTTTATTTTTTTCTGTGTTTCTATTCTTGTTTCTTTATTTTTTTTCTGTGTTTCTATTTTTGTTTCATTATTCTTTTTTCGTTTCTATTTTTATTATTTTATTCTTTTTTCGTTTCTTTATTTTTTGTGTTTCTATATTTGTTTCTTTATTCTTTTTTCGTTTCTATTTTTGTTTCTTTATTCTTTTTCGTTTCTACTTTTGTTACTTTATTCTTTTTTCGTTTCTGTTTTTGTCTCTTTATTCTTTTTCGTTTCTATTTCTATTATTTTATTCTTTTTTCAAATCTGTTTTTGTTTCCTTATTCTATTTCGTTTCTTTTTTGGTTATTTATTCTTTTTCGTTTCTATATTTTTATTATTTTACTCTTTTTTCGTTTCTATGTTTGTTTCTTTATTCTTTTTTCGTTTCTGTTTTTGTTTTCTTACTCTTTTTCATTTTTGTTTTTGTTTTTGTTTCTTTATTCTTTTTCGTTTCTATTTTTATTATTTTCGCTCGTTTCTATTTTTGTTTCTTTATTCTTTTTCAGTTCTATTTTTATTTCTCTTTCCGTTCTTCACTCTTTTTGCGTTTTTAATTTGATTTCTGTTTTCTTTGCTCCCTTTTTTCTTCTTTCTTCTTTCTTTTTTTCTCCTTTCTCCTTTTTCATTTTTTTCTGTTTTTACTATTTTAGAAAAATGAAAAGGAAGAAAAAAGGGAAAAGAAAAAAACAAGGAAGAAAAAAAGGAAAAGAAAAAAACAAGGAAGAAAAAAGGGAAAAGAAAAAAACAAGGATGAAAAAAAGGAAAAGAAAAAAACAAGGAAGAAAAAGAATAAAAAGGAAAAGAAAGAAAAAAGAAAAGGAAGAAAAAAGGAAAAGAATGAAAAAAGGAGAGGAAGAAAAAAGGAAAAGAAATAAAAAAAGGTAAAGAAAGAAAAAAGGAAAGGAAGAAAAAAGGAAAAGAAAGTATAAAAGAAAAAAAAGAAAAAAAGAAAAAGAAGAAATAGAAAAACGAAAAGAAAGAAAAAAGAATATTCCTATTGTTTTGAATTTGGTTTAAAATTAACTTTGTTCTTTTTTTTAATATTTTTTTCAATTGAGACAAAAAAGGAATATAAAACTGACTGTATCGCAACATAATTTTTTTATATAGACGTTTTGTTATTGCATTGTTATTGAAGACATTGCAGAGATGTTTCCCTGAGTGTATACAAACACACGGGCGAAACATCTTTGCAATGTCTTTCACATGTAATCAGAGACATTTTCCAGTTGCGATATTGTCATTGTTATAGAGTTATAGATTGCGTCGAATGTTTCCCTCTATCCACATAGGATCTGCAAATAGGAGATAAAATCTAAAACGCCATTGTGTTTGTATTTCTTTTTTTCTCCAATACGCTATTGATGCCTTCTAGTAGACGGTCTAGTATTTCACTTGGAAGCATGTTTCAAATAACTTCTCCAGCACTTATCTCTTAGAAAATTTATATATAAGCCTTGGAAATCAAATGACGTCACTTTGAAATTAAACCGTCATTTTTGTTTCCTTTGTGTTAATATATAGTAAAAATATTAATTTTTACTTTGTTTTCTTTTTGTGAATAATAAAAATATTAATTTTTACTTTATTTTCTTTTTGTTAATAATAAAAAAATTAATTTTTCCTTGTTTTTTTTGTTAATAATAAAAATATCAATTTTTACTTTGTTTTCTTTTTGTGAATAATAAAAATATTAATTTTTACTTTATTTTCTTTTTGTTAATAATAAAAAAATTAATTTTTCCTTGTTTTTTTTGTTAATAATAAAAATATCAATTTTTACTTTGTTTTCTTTTTGTTAATATAATAAAAATATTAATTTTTACTTTGTTTTCTTTTTGTTAATATTAAAAATATAAATTTTTACTTTGTTTTTTTTTGTTAATAATAAAAATAACAATTTTTACATTGTTTTCTTTTTGTTAATAATAAAAATATTAATTTTTACTTTGTTATAATTTTTCTTAATTATTTTCCTTTGTACTATTAATTAATAATATTTTATTTTTATTATTAGGGAAAAATATTTATTTTCCTTGCCTTAAATTTGAATTGGTGAAAATGTTTACGGACTTTGAATTAATGAATGACTTTTTGCTTTTGAATTGGTAAATTTTACGAATAAATTGGCAACAGTTAGTAAAATTAGTATTATTCGTAAAATTTATTAATTCGTACTATTAATTAATTATTACACTAGGGAAATATTTCTATGTCTCTAAATTTGAATTTAGAAAATATGTTCACCAACTTTGAGTTCATGAATGATTTTTTACTTTTTAAATAGTAAATTTTACTAATAAATTGTCAAAAGTTGGTAAAATTAGTATAATTGGTACACTGAAAAAAAAAATTATTTGATTCAAATAACCGCGATTATTTGACTATTATCAAATAAATATTTACTTGAAACAAATAATTTTTATTTGAATCAAATAAATTGTATTTGAATAAAATATTTCAGTATTTGAAGCAAATACTAATTAACTGATTCAAATAAAAATTATTTCATTCAAGTAAATATCTATTTGATAATAGTCAAATAATCGGTTATTTGAATCAAATAAATTTTTTTTCAGTATAAGATTTATTAATTCGTAATATTGATTAATTACACTAGGAAAATATTTCTTTCTCTCTAAATTTGAATTTAGAAAATAATTTAATTAACTTTGAATTAATGAATGACTTTTTGTTCTTGAATTAGTAAATTTTACTAATGAATTGTCAAAAGTTAGTAAAAATATTATTATTATTATTATTATTATTATTAGTAAAATTTATTAATTTAAAAACAAAGACAGTCATAATAATTTAAATTACAGTAAATATTTTTATTAATTTAAATTTAGAAGACAAATGCTGAAAATATTATTTAATATACGTTTGCAATTAATTACTTGAATTTAATATTTAATAAATTTATTATTTAAAATTTATTGATATTTATTCAATATTTATTAATATTTACTTAATAATTATTAATATTTACCTAATATTTATTAATGTGTATCTAATATTTCGTCTTATAATTAATTAATTTGTGAATTAATCAATATACTACGAATAAAATTTTTAAGTTTCATAAACAATTTTCTGTTTCAGGTAGGTTCGATTTGGCTATCATTCAATGGTGAGTCACTTTTGATTTAAACATTCATAACTATTTTTATTTAAAATTTACTTCTTTAAATTTATTAATAATTTGAATTTTTTTTTTAAGTTATCAAAAAAATTATGAATGTATGTAATTTTTCCCAAAATGTTTATTTCTATATATGTAATAGAAACTAGAAATTCGTTATTTTTAAACTAAAATTTTGTGTGACAAATTTGAATTCTATAGATTTAGGAGTAGTTTTCGGGGGTTTTTTTTCATTTCGATATAAAAACCGTTAGGAACATTAAACACCGGGAGTAAGTTCGCGAAAACAAAATTTTTTTTTTGGCAAACTTTGTAAAGAACCGTGGATCATTGAAAATTTCCTGGAATTCACGTGTGCATCGAAATCACATAAGTGTTGTGGCCATAAACCTTCGGGGGAGCATCAATCACTCCACAGGTATATATGGAGGTTAACGAACGAAAATAAGTCAGACAATGTGTTTGGGTATAAATTATCGAATAAATGTGCGGGAGAAAAGGGGGAAAAAAGGGTCGAAAGCAAAGAGGGTTTTTAAAAATAATCGTCGGCAGAAAAAAATGAATTAGAAGTCGATTAGAAAAACTGTCGCTAAAATGATTTCCAAAAAAGAAAAAAATTGCAAATTTTAATTATTAAATATATTAATATTTAATAATTAAAATTTGCAATTTTTTTAATATTAATATTAATTAAATAATTGATAATAATAATAATAAAATCTTTATCTCAAATTTTGATTCCAAAGTTTTGAATATTGAAATGAATGAAACATTTTTTATTTTATTTTATTTTTTATTATCAGAAATATTGAAGATATTCTAATAAATTGCTAATTATAAGAAAAATTTAAAACTGAAACTTTACATTTACAAACTCTGTAATTAATTTTTTTGTTATATAGTGACACAAAATAATTGTAATAAGAATTTAATTTTTAGAAGAAATAAATTAATTTCGTTCAGTTGAACGTTCAGAACTTTAAGATCTTTTCAAATTTCAAAGATATTTTAATTTTCAAATTGTTCCAATAAAATAAAATTGAAATAAAATAAAAAAAATGAATATAAAATATAAATATGAAAAATAAATATAAAAAATAAATATAAAAAGTAAATATAAAATATAAATATAAAATATGAATATAGAAAATAAATATAAAAAATAAATGTAAAATATAAATGTAAAATATAAATATAAAATATAAATATAAAAAATAATTATAAAAAATAAATGTAAAATATAAATATAAAATATAAATATAAAAAATAAATATAAAATATAAATATAAAATATAAATATAAAATATAAATATAAAATATAAATATAAAATATAAATATAAAATATAAATATAAAATATAAATATAAAATATAAATATAAAATATAAATATAAAATATAAATATTAAATATAAATATTAAATAGATAAATATTAAATAGATAAATATAAAATTATTAAATTATTAAATATAAAATAAAATAAATAATTATTTATTGAATTTGATTTTTTTTGGGGAATTTTCCCTAAGATCTGATTGGCTTTCCCATAATTATGCGAATTCGATGAAAAAAAACCGCAGGAAATTCACATCCACTACAGTCTATTGTCCTAATGTAACATTTCAAAGAAAAGAGAAAAAAAAGAGAAAATGATAAAAAGAGTGAAATTTCCGAATCAGTTAAGATACAAGTCTCACTTGAATTGCACCGGTGATACACGCACCAACGAACAGTGCAAACTATATAAAACAGAAAGAAACAAAAAGAAACGAAAAAAAGGAAAAAAGAAAGAAAAAAAAGTGCGCAGAAAAAAAACTACCACCGCACTTGATTTATGAAAACGCTCGTAAATTTCCTTAAACGCGTGGAGCAAAAGTCCTTCCAAGTGAAAGATCAATAGAAATAGCAATGCGTTCCGCCGTTGATGGCGCGCGGTAATGCAACAAGAAAAAATAGAAGGGAACTTCCCTTCTCTACCTACAACAACGTTGTAGCAAGAATTTGATCGATTCACTCGATCCGGTCGCGAACCAAAGACAAAGACAAGACAAAGGGCGCAGCAAGCAACTCAACGAAACCGGCCCTTACAGTCACTCTCGCTACACTCCTCCTCCTCCTCCTCCTCCATAAAGACAAGAGGAGTCACATATACACAAAGGACAAACGTGACTATGTGGCCCACAGATTTATCACTGTACCTCTTTCGAACCAGATATCATCTCGCCTCCGCGTTCTCGTGTCTCGTCATATGTAATCCCGGCGCTACGGACAGCTTATCTATTTATATGGCATTTCTTTTCAAGGCGCTCGCACACACATTCACCCCCTGCCAGGAAACACTCCGAGTGGAGTTTATAACTGCTACCCCTGCCGATTCCTCTGCTATTGTGTTTATATACTTAATACGACAGCTAAAAAAAAGGAAAAAAAAAATTACAACGCTGAGAAAAAATTACAGGAAAAAAAAGCATGGGGAAATAAATTTTTAAGCATTTATTTCGCGGCTGGGTTTAGTTTCTCTCTCTCTCTCTCTCTCCCTCTCTTTCTCTCTCTCCCCCTCTCTCTCGAGTTTTCTCTCTCTCGAGTTTTCTCTTCTTTTCTCTTATCTTTTCTGTTTTTAACCCTTTGCCGGTTTTTACTCTTTTTGTTATTTTTCCCTTTGCAGTTTTTTTTACTCTTCGCTGTTTTTTTAATTCTTTATCACTGAAAAAAAATTTTGTTTTATTCAAATAACCGATTATTTGACTATTATCAAATAAATATTTACTTAAATGAAATATAGTGAATTTTATAGTTGTTCCAGGTTGAAGATTTTTTTTTGTGTTGAATTCAATAAATATTTATTCAATTCAATGAATAATAATCAAATAAATATAAAATAATAATTATTAATTATACACTGAAAAAAAAAAATTTATTTGATTCAAATAACCGATTATTTGACTATTATCAAATAAATATTTACTTAAATGAAATAATTTTTATTTGAATCAAATAAACTGCGTATTTGAGTAAAATATATTTCTGTATTTGAAGCAAATATTATATTTTAATTGATTCAAATAAAAATTATTTGATTTAAGTAAATATTTATTTGATAATAGTCAAATAATCGGTTATTTGAATCAAATAAATTTTTTTTAATTTTGTTAATTTGTATATTTAATTTGGAGAATTTTAGAGAAATTACAAATGATTGCAAAAATTCAATTATTGTGAAAAAAAAATTGTCGGCAAAATTTCCATTGTTTTGGAAAATTTTGGAGAAAATTCTTGATATTTTAGTTATTTTAGAAAAATTTTTCTTAATGAAATGATTTTCAATATCCAGTATTTTAATCAAAGATTTGAATATTAATTCCATTATATGTAAAAATAATTTTTATAAATTTGTACGCAAAAATTTATAAATATTTATAAATATTTATAAATAAATAATAATAACAATTTAGTATTTACGAAAATAATTTAATAAGTGTAAAAATGTTATTATTTATGTCAATAATTGTGAATTATTGGGCAGAAATTTATTCCTATGGAATTTTCATTATTTTGTGAAAATATAAACTAGACTATTTATTATTTATTACTTTTAAATGTCAATTTAATCAAATTTTTCGAAAAATATAAATATTCTTAAAAATTTTATTAAAATTCTTCAAAAGAATTCATTTCTTTTAAAAGTTTGTTGATTTTCATAAAATAATGAAAATTTTACACAAATTTTTTATTTAATTTTTTTAGTTTAATAATTAAATTTAATAAAAATTTAATAAAATTTCTCGAAAAATGTAAATATTCTTAAAATTTTTTTTAAAATTCATCAAAAGATTTCATTACTTATATATTTAAAAATTAGTAGATTTTCATAAGATAATGGAAATTTTACAGAAATTTTTAAATCAATTTCTTTAGTTTAATAATTTAATTCAAAGAAATTTAATAAAATTCCTCGAAAAATGTAATTATTCTTAAAAATTTTAATAAAATTCATCAAAAGATTTCATTACTTATTTTTTTAAAAATTTGTAGAATTTCATAAAATAATGAATATTTTACAGGAATTTTTAGATTAATTTCTTTAGTTTAATAATTTAATTTAAACAAATTTAATAAAATTCCTCGAAAAATGTAATTATTGATAAAAATTTTATTAAAATTCATCAAAAAGCATCATTTATTTAAAAATTAAGAAAATCATTATTTTCATTAGAAAATTAATTATTTACATTTATACTTAATTAATTTGTATTCTAGTAGAATTTTATAATAAAAATAGATTTAAGAATTCGATATTAAAATAGCAGTATAGCGTAAATAAAATTTTGATTTCATTGTAATAAGAGGTTTTTTTTTATAAAAATCGTTGAAAGTTTGAATTTGTCATTCTTTTAACTACAAGAATTCTGTAGAATGAATTTTTTTGAAAATTTTTTTGAATTTTACTTAAAATTATTTTTTTGAAGTTTCGTCATTCTTTTAACTACAAGAATTCTATAGAATGAATTTTTTTGAATTTTACTTAAAATTATTTTTTTGAAGTTTCGTCATTCTTTTAACTACAAGAATTCTGTAGAATGAATTTTTTTGAAAATTTTTTTGAATTTTACTTAAAATTATTTTTTTGAAGTTTTTATTTTCTTATAAATATACTTAATTGAAGAATATCGTTTAATTGAAATTTTGTAAACTTGAATTGTAAACAAATGCATTTTTTAAAATCTGTTAAAAAAAACGTCTAAAAAAATGAAATATTGGAAAACTTACAAATTTTTACAGATAGTTAATTATTTTGGTAAATGGTACAATTTACTTTTAAGGAATTCAATTAATTTCAATACAATTGTTATAAAGTCTTACGAAGGAATTTAAATTGTTTCAAAAAATGAAATAAAATTCATTGAAAGAGTTGAATTATTTTGAAAAATTTGAAAACAATTCTATATGCTGGACTTTAATGTTTATTTCATGGATATAAATAATAGAAATAAAAAATTTCCAATAGATATCAATTTTAGTAGAAGTTGTAAAAAAAAAATATCTTCCGAATACAGAAAAATTTTGACTCATCCGGAAGTGGTAAAAATCTTTTCAATCTACAGGTTTTGTTTCTTTTGTGGCATTTTTTGCTTTTTTTGTCTTTTATTGTCTTTTATCTACCTTATGTACCTTCTTGATTATTTTACATTCAAAGTACACTGCCCTATTGTTTTTATTCACAAGTTCGATTTTAAATTTTCCTTTTCTTCTTGTCTATTATTAGATTTTTATTTTTATTATTTGATTTATTATTATTATTATTAAAAAAAAATTTATTTAAGAAAAAATATTTGACAAAGAAAAAATTAAGGAATAGAAAAAATTCTTTTTTCCTATTCCTCAATTTTTTCTTTGTCAAATATTTTTTTTGCGCATTTAAATACTTTTTAAAAATGTTTCTTCTTTAACAAAATAAATTACAAAAAAAGCTGCGTTTCCTTTTCTGTTAATTTATAATTTTTCCTTTATTTAAAAAAAAAGATAAAAAATAAAAAATGTTGAAAAAATCCTTCGTAGAAACGCGCATGAAAGTTGGATTACAATCAAGACACAGATGGTTCTTAATGAAGTTATTATTTTTTTTCAACGCTTTTAATAACCGCTCATTAAAAGAATTGTAGCCAAGGGGGTAAAAAAAAATGCTACGCGCTCTATACACAGTTCTCTTCTTACATATACTATACTTTATCAAACTAATGTAATCAGTTCTTGATATCCGATACCTGCCATCGCATCGTGCATACAAATGCCAGTGATTCACTTCCGCCACGAGATAGTCTAATATAATTGTTTTCGATTTCTGAAGAATCGACGTGATTATAGTTTAAGATTCACGCATTCCCCCCCATTCTCTTTATATAGTTTTACGGATATTATTATGTTCAGCTATTGTTATGAAGACATTAGTCCGTAAAGTCAGGTGCGGAAGGGAAAAGAAACAAGTTTCATCAAAATATTTATTTTTAAATTTGTTCTTTTTTCTCTCTCTTTTTTTCCTTTTTTTACTTTTGTTTCTTTCTTTTTCTCTCTATTTTTATTTTTTCCCTTTTTTTCTTTTTCTCTTTCCTTGTTTTTACTTTTTTTTTCTTTTTTCCCTTTCCCAATTTATCCCTTTTTTTATTTTTCTCTTTTCTTATTTTTACTCTTTCTTTCTTTTTTCCCTTTCCCAATTTATCCCTTTCCCTATTTTTCCCTTTTCTTATTTTTCACTTTTTCTTTCTTTTTTCCCTTTCCCTACTTTTTTCTTATTTTTACTCTTTCTTTATTTTTTCCCTTTCTCTATTTTTCTCTTTCCTATTTCTATTTTTTCCTCTTTTTTCTATTTTAACTCTTTCTCTCTTTTTCCCTTTTTTCTATTTTTACTCTTTCTTTTTTCCTCTTTCCCTATTATTTTTCTCTTTTCCTAGTATTACTTCTTCTTTTTTTTCCCTCTTTTTTTATTCTTTTTCATTTTTTTTATTTTTTCCCTTTTTTCTATTTTTACTCTTTCTCTGTTTTTCTCATTCCCTAATTTTACTCTTTCTTTTTTCCCCATTCTCTATTTTTCTCTTTCCCTAATTTTACTCTTTCTTTTATCCCCATTCTCTATTTTTCTCTTTCCCTAGTTATACTCTTTCTTTCTTTTTCCCCTTCCCTATTTTTCTCTTTCCTTGTTTTTACTCTTTTTTTCCCTTTCCCAATTTATCCCTTTCCATATTTTTCTCTTTTCTTATTTTTACTCTTTCTTTCTTTTTTCCCTTTCCCTATTTTTTTCCTTATTTTTACTCTTTCTTTATTCTTTCCCTTTCTCTATTTTTCTCTTTCCTATTTTTATTTTTTCATTTTTCCCCTTTCTCTATTTTTTTCTTTCCCTATTTTTACTCCTTCTTTCTTTTTTTCCCTTTTATATTTTTTTCTCTTTTTTCTATTTTTACTCTTTCTCTCTTTTTTCCTTTTTTCTATTTTTACTCTTTCTCTCTTTTTTCCTTTTTTCTATTTTTACTCTTTCTTTTTTCCTCTTTCCTTATTATTTTTCTCTTTCCCTAGTTTTACTCCTTATTTCTTTTTGCCCCTTTTTTATTCTTTTCCCTTTTTTTATTTTTCCCCTTTTTCTTATTTTTACTCTTTCACTATTTTTCTTTTTCCCTAATTTTACTCTTTCTTTTTTCCCCATTCTCTATTTTTATCTTTCCCTAATTTTACTCTTTCTTTTTTCCCATTCTCTATTTTTCTCTTTCCCTAATTTTACTCTTTCTTTCTTTTTTCCCTTGTTTTCTTTTTTCTCCCTTTCTTTATTTTTCTTTTTATCTATTTTTTCTCTTCCTTTCTTTTCTCTCTTGTTTTATTTTTTCTCTTTTTTATTTTTCTCTTTCCCTAATTTTACTCATCCTTTCGTTTTTCCTTTTTTTATTTTTTTCCCCTTTCTTTATTTTTTTCTTAATCTTTTTTTCCTTTTCCTTTCTTTTTTCTCTTTTTTTCTTTTTTCTCTTTTTTTCTTTTTACCCTTGTTTTCTTTTTTTCCTTCCTTCTTTTTCTCTTGTTTTATTTTTTTCCCTTGTTTTATTTTTTTCTCTTTCACTATTTTTATTATTTTTCTATTTTCTCTCTCTTTTTCTTCCTTTTTTCCCTTTTTTTCTTTTTTCCCTTTTTTCTTTTTTCCCTTTTTTCTTTTTTCCCTTTTTTTCTTTTTTTTCTTTTTTCCCTCTTTTTTCCTTTTCTAACTTTTTCTAATTTTTCTCCTTCTCCTCCGATTCTTCTACCTGCGAGTTGAAATATGCTCGACACACGTAGTTCCTAAATGAATTTAAATGCTTATATAACTGAAACGGTAAATATTTGGAAGACTCAATTATTCGGAAGACCTTCGATTTGCCGGTGAGGCTCCACAAATTTAATTATTTGGAAGACCTCGAATAGTTTACTTGAAAACCATTCCCATTTTTGGTTTTTCTAAACTAAACTTGTTTCGTCTTTGAAAATTCCTCAATTTTTCGAGAAAGCGTAACAATGTCTGTGTCAATTAAATTTTTCATGGTTTACCGTTTGTTTGTTTGTTTGTTTTTTTTTTTAAGGCACTTATAGTTTCATTCAGGTGGAAATTAGATTTTTCTGGTATTTTTTTTTTTTTTGGTTTGTTTTTTTCTGTAAATATTGTGTTTGCGTAGTTTTATCCGCAGGAGGTTTTTTTTCTGTTTACCAACCACTGTTTAGAAAAGAGTACCAGCGAGGGTATTTAGAAGGTAAAAGGTGTCGTAAATTAAGAGATGAGCGTCGGAGGGAAAATTGCTTCTTGGCAAAGTTCCAGTAGCGCCCCCCACCCTTTTTTTCCTTTTTTATTTTCCCCACTCTCTTTATTTTTTGCCTTTTTTCTATTTTTCTCCCTCTATTTTTCCCTTTTTTCTATTTTTCTATTTTTCCTTTTTTCCCTTTTTTCTCCTTTTTTCATACTCTATTTTTTTTTCTTAAAATGTATTTTATTTTCTGAATGTGTTTTCGAACAAAAATTGAAAATTCGCTACGGTTGACCGCGACGTGACCGAAAATTACATTTTTCAAGATGAGGTTTTCGAAATTTTGAAACTTTTTGTATTATGGTTAGTATATTGGTTGTAATTTTGATGTTTTGCGATTCTTTTATTTATTTTTTTTCTTTTTTTTTTTTATTATTTTTTTCTTGACTCGCAGAAGATTATGTGTGTGTGTGTGGTGTGTTTCCAGAGAAAGAGAGAAACCGACTGATCTGAAAAGATCGGACGTTTGTCAGAGAGACGGACAATATAAGAAGCAGTGTATGCGAGCACATCGAAACGCTTCATAATCCGACAAAAGAAAGGCCGCTTCTCCGGTGGGACACGATGTTTTAATCCGTAAACACGTCGTTGAACCTGTACAATTTTTAAACTGCTCGTAATCTCCTTCGTTCCTCCTCATTGCGCACAGACACATATATATCTAATTATGCTATTACGAAAAAGTTAAAGAAAAGAGGATAGGGGGAGGGGAAATAAATTCTTCCCCTTTGCTGGAAATTGAGGAGAAACTTTAGTTTTCGGGTTTTGAGGAACGAAAACTAAATTATTAATTGGTTTTTTATTTTTCGGGTGTTTCTTTTTTGCTTCTTCATTTTTACTTGTTTCTTTATTTTTCATTTGTTTTTTTAGTTTTTAGTTTTTGGGAATTAAGGAGAAACTTTTTGTTTTTTTCTTTTTCGGGTGTTTCTTTTTTGCTTCTTTATTTTTATGAATAAAAACTAAAAAAACAGTAAATAAACAAAGAAGAATTAAAAGAAAGAATAAAAACTAAAGAAACAGTAAATAAACAAAGAAGAATTAAAAGAAAGAATAAAAACTAAAAAAAAAACAAATGAAAAATAAAAAACAATAAGTAAACAAAGAAAAAATAAGGAAAATAACGTATTTGTAGTCGTTTTATATTTTTTCTTTGTTTATTTATTATTTTTTTATTTTTTACTTTTTTTAGTTTTTATTCTTTTTTTAAATTCTTCTTTGTTTATTTACTGTTTCTTTAGTTTTTATTCGTTTGTTTATTTCTTATTTGTTTTTTATTGTTTTTTATTGTTTTTTATGTTTCATTTGTTTTTTTATTGTTTTGTCATTTTTTGATTTATCTTTTTATTGCTTCTTTACATTTTATCTTGGTTTATTTTCTGTTTGTATATTTTTAATTTTTTTTCTTTACTTTTTTTAGTATTCATTTTCTTTACATTTTGTCTTGGTTTATTTTCTGTTTCTATATTTTTAGTTTTTTTCTTTGTTTTTTCTCTAGTATTCATTTGTTTGTTAATTATTTATAATTTCTTATTTTACTGTTTTGTTATTTTTTATTTGTTTTTTATTAATGTTTATTTAATTTACCTTAGTTTATTTGCAGTTGCTATATTTTTATTTATTGCTGTTTCTTTTGTTTTCATTCGTTTGTTTATTTTTTATTGCTCCTTTATTTGCTTTTTTAAAGTTTTATTCTTTTGTTATTTTTTTTGTTTTTTAAATATTTTTTTATTTTCTGCGTTTAATTTCTCTTTGCTTACTTCTTTATTTTGTTCGCTTTTTTGTTGATGTATTTTTTATTTTTTAATTATTTTATTTTTTATTACTTGGTTTTTTATTGATTTTAAAAAATTTTTTATTTGTTTTTTTAAGTTTCTTTTTTTATTTTTGTTTATTTATTGCTTTTTATTTGTTTTTTAGCGTTTCTTTATGTTTTATTTGGTTGTTTAACGTTTTTTGATTTTATTTTTGTTTATTTACTATTTCTATATTATTTTTAATGTTTATTTCTTTATTGTTTTTTTATTTACTTTTATTTGATTTCTTTATTCAAATTTTTTGTTAACTGTAAATAATAAAAAAAATGTTTTTATTTTTGTTTTTATTTGTTTCTATTTTTGTTTTTATTTTTGTTTTGATTTGTTTTAATTTTTGTTTCTATTTTTGTTTATATTTGCATTTATTTTAGCGTTTATTTGTTTTTATTTTTGTTTTTATTTCTTTTTATTTGCTTTAATTTGTTTTTATTTTTGTTTTTATTTGTTTTTATTTTTGTTTCTATTTTTGTTTTTATTTGCATTTATTTTAGCGTTTATTTGTTTTTATTTTATTTTTATATTTGTTTTTATTTGCTTTAATTTGTTTTTATTTTTGTTTTTATTTTTGTTTTTATTTGTTTTAATTTTTGTTTCTATTTGTTTCCTAATATTTATTTTATTTTCCACGTTTATTTATACTCTTTATACAGGTCGCTTTTTTTGTCAATTTATTTTTTATTTACTATGTTCTTTATTCATTTTCGCTAATAGTTCCCATATCTATCAAATTTCCAAAAATGTAGCCGCCTAACGATGGCAATTTATACGCCGTAAAAGTATTTTGCAATCTTATCTATTTAAATATGTATTTTAGAAGTTGTCATTTCGATTTGTGCGGAATTGGATTTTTTTTCAAGTGAGAGAAAAGTGAAGAATTAAGTTTCTATAAATGCTGCGAATAAAAGTGATTAGCCCATTAAGAACCTGCTTCTCTATGCACTTTAGTTAATGTTCCTCTCCTAATGGATTATGTATATAGTTATCAACAACTTAAAATTCCTTCCCACATTGCTAATTATAATCCACTCGCCGAGTAAAATTAGCGTTTTACAAACTGTGAACCAAATATTCGAATTTTTATTTAACAATAATTTTTTGGCTATTCGAGATGAAATTTGTTTTAGTTTAAACTGTAAATAAATATTTGTTTAATACGTTTAAGTTAAATAAATATTTATTTAATACGTTTAAGTTAAATAAATATTTATTTAATACTTTTAAGTTAAATAAATATTTATTTAATACGTTTAAGTTAAATAAATATTTATTTAATACGTTTGTAAGCTAAATAAATATTTATTTACTGTGTTTAAAGTAAGTAAGTAAATTTTTTCCCGAAAGATTTCTTGTCGCATTTTTTTATTGGTTTTTGCAAACAGTACTAACAATAAGGATTAATTTTCGAGTACAAAATTATTGCAGGTGTGACGGTGTGTTTCTCTCATTATCGCGCATAAAATGATCCCTGACAATTTGAAGCATCAGTTCCCTTATTTCTTAATCAAAAAAAAAAAAAAAAAAAAAAAATTTCGCACACAAGGGAATATTTTATTAGTGCGTTGAAATGAGACTGATTCCGTGAACCGGAAAAATTCCAGTCACACCTGAAACACAGGAATAAATATAAGAGGACTTTCCAGATGTTTATAAAAGGGGGAGGAAGTTGAAGTCACTGTCGAGACTTTGCACCGATCGACTATAAATGGCCGCCACATCCGCTCTAGATGAAACGAGATATTATGCAAACGAAATTGCAGACATTGAGTGACTTGTTGGCTAGTATCATAGTGTAGCCTCTCTTTACTTCTTACCCTCTCTCTCTCTTTCTCTTTTTTTATCATTTTCTCCCTCTTTTTCTTTTATCATTTTCTCCCTCTTTTTCTTTTATCATTTTCTCCCTCTTTTTCTTTTATCATTTTCTCCCTCTATTTTTTCTTTATCCTTTTTTTCCTTCTTTTTCTCTTTATTATTTTCTCCCTCTACTTTTTCTTTATCATTTTTTTCCTTTTTTTTCTCTTTATCATTTTCTTCCTCTTTTTGCTCTTTTTTTACCTTTCCTTCGCTTTTCTATAGTCTTTATCTTTCTCCCCCCTTTTTTTCTTTTCTCTTCGCTATTTTTTACTTGAGAAAATTTCTAACGGCCCCCTTGGGGGCCGGTACGAACTACGAACGTGCGCGCCCTGAGTCTAGCTATGAGGATTTCGGCCCTTTATCGTACGAAACACTAAAAAAGATAGGAAAAAGGGGAGAAATAGAGAAAAAGAAAAAAGGGTGGGAAAAAAAGAGTGAGCAAAGAAATAGAAAATTGTGGGGAAAAAAGAGAAAAGATTGGGCAAAGAAATAGAAAATGGTGGGGGAAAAAAGAAAAAAGAGTGGGCGAAGAAATAGAAAAAAGTAAATAAAAAAAAGAGGGGGGGTGAAGATCTTGTATAGATGAAGCCATTTGCTTCATTCTCGCGTTCAAATATATAACTAAAGGCGATGATGAGCCTGAAGGTATGAATAATAAAAAAAAAGGAGAGGGGGAGGGCAAGAAACGCGATCTCACGATACTGTATATGTACGCAAAGACGATCATCGATCGAGTGATTCAACATGAATGTTGTGTATGTATGTATTTATGTATATATATATGAATAAATAGGGGAATGTTCCCGCATTACAGGTATATTTCTTCGGCTTCGTTCTTTTTTTTTTTTTTGATTTTCTTATTCTTCCAGCAACAGGTTAGGTTAATGGTAAAGCAAATATCGTGCAGCATGCATCGTATGTAACATGAGGAAAGATTGACCGGTACTGCAGGGTATAAAGGTTAATGAGCGCGCAGGCGCAACCTATTATTTTGGTCTGTTGGACTTATTTTCCCCTTAATCCTCCCCCACCCCTCTTTTTCTCTTTCTCTCTGTTTCTCTTAAACTTCTTTATATTGTGTTCAATTTTAAAGAAGTTTGTTTTCCTTCACTTGACTTCTTTTCTTTTTGGTGAAAAATTTTCTTTTTGTTCTTTTTTCACAATCGGAAAAAAAGAGAGAAATTTCTCTTTTTACTCTTTTTTTCGCGAAAGGTGAGAGAGAGAGGAATTTTTCTTTTTTTCTGTCTTTCGCGAAAGGAGGGAGAGAGAGGGGAAATTTTCTCTTTTTTACTCTTTTTTTCGCGAAAGGAGGGAGAGAGAGAGAGAGGAATTTTTATTTTTTTCTGTCTTTCGCGAAAGGAGGGAGAGAGAGGGGAAATTTTCTCTTTTTTACTCTTTCTTTCGCGAAAAGAGAGAAATTTTTTTTTTTTGCGAAAGGAAAGAGAGATAAATTTTTCTCTTTTTTTTCAAGGAAAGAGAGAGAAATTTTTCTTTTTTTTTCAAGGAGAGAGAGAAAAATTTCTATTGGACAAGGAGAGTGAGAGAGAAGTCCCTTGGTCAAGAGAAAAAGAGAGAGAAAGAGAAGGAGAAAAAGAGAGAGAAAGAGAGGAAAGAGAGATAAATGTCAGTTAGAGGGGATGTGGTGGAGTCGGGACCGCAGAGGTTGAGGGTATCTGGAAGTGGGGGAACTGGGAGACCTTGAGCTGCCACCAAGCTCGAGACGTCTTCATCCTGCCTCAAGCTGAACTCGAAGTGAGGTCCGAAACCTCTCTTTGCTTGCTCACCTACTGTCTCGATTTTCTAATTCTAATCGCCGAATTTCCTTCTTTTTATTTTTTCTAATTTTGTCTCTATTTTTTATTTTTTTTATTTTTTCTCCTTTCTTTTTTTTATTTTTTCTCCTTTCTTTTTCTTTTTTTATTTTTTCTCCTTTCTTTTTCTTTATTTTTTCTCCTTTCTTTTTTTTATTTTTTTTCCTCTTTTCTTTATTTTTATTTCCAAATTTTTTCTGTGTGGTAAAATTTCACTATCTAGTTACATAAATTTATTTATTTCTTCCTCATATTCTCTAAATCTGAATTAGTTGTTTTTTTTTTTTTTTTTTTTTTTTATTTGCAAAATGTTATAGCCTACAATAATTAGTAACTGTTTTTACTAATTTTTAGTAGAAAATTGACTAATTTGAAATAATTAAAAATACTACTACTAATTACTAATAATACTACTAATTGAATTAGTAATTTTCTACTAGCAATTAGTAAAAAACCACTAAAAATTAGTAAAAAATGGTACTAATTCAAATTGGTAAACGAATCCGCACTAATTCAGATTTACAGAGTAAGGAAATTATTTAAAGTTTATTTGAACGCTCAGAACGTAAGGAAAAACTACACTGAAAAAAAAATTTATTTGACTCAAATAACCGATTATTTGACTATTATGAAATAAATATTTACTTAAATCAAATAATTTCTATTTCAATCAAATAAACTGTATTTGAAGCAAATACTATTTAATTGATTCAAATAAAAATTATATGATTCAAGTAAATACTATTTAATTGATTCAAATAAAAATTATATGATTCAAGTAAATACTATTTAATTGATTCAAATAACAATTATATGATTCAAGTAAATACTATTTAATTGATTCAAATAAAAATTATATGATTCAAGTAAATACTATTTAATTGATTCAAATAAAAATTATATGATTCAAGTAAATACTATTTAATTGATTCAAATAAAAATTATATGATTCAAGTAAATATTTATTTGATAATAGTCAAATAATCGGTTATTTGAATCAAATAAATTTTCTTTTCAGTGTATAAGTAGTAAAAGGACTAAAAATGTAAATTAGCGAAAAATAACTAGTTAGTAAACATAAATAGTGAGTAAAAATGTATGATTAGGTGCATGAGTTGAGTTTTTATTTTTTAAATTTCGATTTTCGATTCCCTATAACATTGTACCGAAGCTCTGCATTATATCGAATGCCCTCTTATATATACTACTTGAAAGTAATATGAGTTTTTTTTTTTTCCTACAAAAAGGGGGCGGTTGATTTAAAAAAAAGTGGATTTTATATAGTTCGGCGAATAAAATAAAAAATAGTTTGTGCAATGAAGAGAAAAGAGTGGTTTTTGTAGATAATATAATTCAATTCTTTGATCAATCATAGTAAACTTGTCCCTCTCAGTCTCTCTCTCTGTCTCGTTCTCTCTTTTCACCCTCTACCATGCACTATATAACCCCAGGTGTCAGAATAGCGTCGAACCACTTTCGAATTTTTTTCTATTCACCACTGCTGATTTTGAAACCCTTGTTATATTCATGTGCATCGAAAATTGACACAGAGCGTCCCCCTTTTTTTTTTTTTTTTTTTTTTTGACTGTTTGTCATAGAGAACATGTACACAGTTGCCTAACGTGTCACTTGGCAACAATCCTAAAGAGGCGTATTCTCTCTTTATATGTATATGTATAGTGTATTTAAAATGTACGTGTGTCACGATATACTTTGACATAGGTTAGACATTAGGTTTAATATAATAACGTCTATATCAAAAAAAGCAGAACGCGTGTGTGACTTTTTCTTTTGGGGTGACGGAATTGTGGGTATTGTTTTGTTTCATGATTGACGGGATTATTTAGATTTATTTATTATTATAGGATTTAAGAAAAATTATTTTTTTCCATTACTTTAAATTCGCTAATACTAGAAATTAAGAAAGTATAATCAAATTCTTAGAATGATTTAATTATTTTCAAAAAGTATTCGATATGCAATTATTTTTATTGTTTATTATAATTTCATGAAATTTCGCATGAGAATTTTATTATTTATCAAAAAATTGATGAAATTCATCCAAATTTTCAATTATTTTCAATTTTCTTAAATAATAAAATATATCATCGCAGGAATTCGATTAACTTACAATTAGAATAGTAAATTTAAAAAAAAAATTGCGAAAAAATAAATTATTAAACAAATGTTTCATTCAATTCTTCACAATAATTTAAATATTTTGACTAATAAAAACATTTTCCGTGGAAATTTAATTTAAAAAAAAAAATGTTTTGGTAATATTCTAAGCATGAATTTAATTATTTTCATAAATAATAAAACTTAGGGAAGAATTTGAATTATTTTTCTTGCTATTTTAAATTAATTAATTCAAGAATTCAATTATTTTGACAAATAAAGTTTTAATTAATTTCTTTCTAGAAATTCAATTATTTACATATAAATAATTCTTTAAAAGAATTTTGTCGATAAATAACGAAATTATTCCTAAAAATTAAATTATTTTGAGGCATTTTATAATAAAATTCTTTGCAAAATAAATAAAAATCAATTATTTTCATAAATAACAATATTCATGACATGAATTCAATTATTTTCAAACAGTAATAAATTTCTTCTTGGAATATTTAAATAAAAAATTTCTTAATTATTCAATTATTTTTATTGAATAAAAAAATTTTTCTCAGAAATTCAATTATTTTTGAAAATTTTAATAAAATGCTTAGTAACTGTTCTATTATTTTCATAAATAATTAAATTGATCGAAGGATTTTAATTATTTTTGATAACATTTTAAATTTATTAATTCAAAAATTCAATTATTCGGCAAATAAAGTTTTAATGAATTTCTTCCTAGAAATTTAAGTATTTACATATAAATAATTCTTTAAAATAATTTCATTATGTCGATAAATGACGAAATTATTCCTAAAAATTCAATTATTTTGAGTCATTTTAACAAAATTCTTTGCAAAATAAATAAAATTCAATTTATTTCAAAAACAACTATATTCATCGCGAGAATTCAATTATTTTAAAAAGTAATAAATTTCTTCTTGAAAATTGTATTATTAAAAAAAAAATTCGAATAAAATCGTTCGCGAGAATTTAATTATTTTCATGAATAATAAATTGTCTTTTAAAAATTCAATTATTTAAAAAAAATATATATACTATAAACATTTAATTCGTCAAAAATTTAAATAGATTTCTTCTTTACATTAAATTATTTTTAAAAACTTTTTGCACTTCAATTATTTTCAATATCTACTATTATAATGAAATTGCCAAACAAAATTTTACAAATAATAATAAAATTCGTTACATGAATTTAATTTATCAGCAATAAGATAAGAAAGAAGTAAATATTTAGGAATTTTTTAGGAATTTCATTATTTAAAAAAATGTACATACTACACAAACATTTAATTATCGTTAAAAATTTTAATAGAATTTATTGTTAAATTTAACTATTTTTAAAAACTTTTTGCACTTCACTTATTTTCAATATCTATTATTATAATGAAATTGCCAAACAGAATTTCACAAACAATAATAAAATTCGTTACATGAATTTATAATTTATCAGCAATAAGACAAGAAAGAAGTAAATATTTTTTATGAATATTAGAGAAAAGACAGAAAAATAAAATATACAATGCAACTTTTGTCTGTTTTAGGAAGTGTCTAAAATTATTTTTTTTTGTCAAGATTAATCATCATCAATTAATAAAAAATAATTCTAAAATAATGAAAGAAAAAATTGAACTTAAAATTCAAATTTCAGGTAAATAAATAATTAAATGAACGATATAAAAAAAGTAGTAAAAATTCCGGAATATTTTAACTATTTTACTTTTTGGTAAAGACGAAAACTATAGTGACACTATAGATTTATTGTACCGTTAGGGCGCTTTTAAAAATTTAAAAATGATGAAATAGAATTTAGAATATTAGGTCTTTTTTCCAAAAAAAAATGTGTCTTACGCTATTTACAAAATGAAAAAAAATGTGATCACACAGTAAAAAATTGTCCAACACAGAATCAGAAGGGAAGTGTAAATTTCATTCCCCTTGAATGGAATTAATTCAATCCCTCGCGGCGTGGATTTTAATCTTATGACACACAGAAGTTCCTAGAACGGATTTGTTCCTATCAGAGTTTTCAGAGAGGAGAGAAGTTCGGTCAACCACATATAAGCCTGATTTTCCCCTTGACGATTTTATTTCATTTTTTTTTTCTTTTTAATCCCTCGCATCTATTTTTATCTTTTACGGTGTCTTTTTCTATCTTGAGGTCGCAAATTGAGGGGAAGCGGAAAAAAAGAGGAGAGAGAGAGAGAGAGTACGCGCGTCTTTTGTTGTAATATACATGAACTCGGGTGCAACGTCGTGTCGCATCGTCATACCGTGTCGAATAAAGTGTGTCCAATTCGAGGGTGAGATTTAATGCAGTTTGAACCCCCTCTCTTTTTTTACCGTCTTGCTGTTTTTTTATTTTCTTTCTCTCTCTTGGTGTTTTTTTCTACTTTCTTTCTCTCTCTTTCTGTCTTTTTTTTACTCTCTTTCTCTCTCTTTCTGTCTTTTTTATTCTCTTTCTCTCTCTTACTGTATTTTTCCCTCTCTTTCACTTTTTACTCGCTCTTGCTCTCATTTTTTAGTTTTTCCAATAATATTTTACTTAAAAGTGCAAATTAAATTTTTTCACAACTATAGTTATATGTTTTTTTAAATATAAAGAATTTACTCTCTAAATTTGAATTAGTAAACTGAAAATTGTTACTAATTTAAATTAGTGACTGACTTTTTGCTTTTGAATTAGTAAATTTTACTAATAAATTAGTAAAAATGACTATTAGTAAATTTTACTAATTCAAAAGCAAAAAGTCAGTTACTAATTCAAATTAGTAACAATTTTTACTTAGTCAAATTAGTAACCATTTTTACTAATTCAAATTGGAAACAATTTTTACTAATTCAAATTAGAAACAATTTTTACTAATTCAAATTAGTAACAATTTTTACTAAGTTAAATTAGTAACAATTTTTACTAAGTCAAATTAGTAACAATTTTTACTAATTCAAATTTAGAGAGTAATTTCTTGATGTTTAAAGAAAACTACACGGAAAAAAAATTTATTTGATTCAAATAATCGATTATTTACCTATATTATTTAATAAATATTTACTCAAATCAAATAATTTTTATTTGAATCAAATATTACTTAAAAGTACAAATTAAATTTTTTCACAACTATAGTTATATGTTTTTTTAAATATAAAGAAATTACTCTCTAAATTTGAATTAGTAAACTGAAAATTGTTGCTATAATTTAAATTAGTGACTGACTTTTTGCTTTTGAATTAGTAAATTTTACTAATAAATAAGTAGAAATGACTATTTATTAGTAAATTTTACTAATTCGAGAGCAAAAAGTCAGTTACTAATTTAAATTAGAAACAATTTTTACTAATTTAAATTAGAAACAATTTTTACTAATTCAAATTAGTAACAATTTTTACTAATTCAAATTAGAAAAAAATTTTCTAATTCAAATTAGTAACAATTTTTACTAAGTTAAATTAGGAACAATTTTTATTAAGTGAAATTAGTAACAATTTTTACTAATTCAAATTTAGAGAGTAATTTCTTGATGTTTAAAAAAAACTACAAGAAAAAAAATTTATTTGATTTAAATAACCGATTATTTGACTATTATTTAATAAATATTTACTCAAATCAAATAATTTTTATATGAATCAAATATGACTTAATTGATTCAAATAAAAATTGTTTGATTTAAGTAAATATTACTTAATTGATTCAAATAAAAATTGTTTGATTTAAGTAAATATTACTTAATTGATTCAAATAAAAATTGTTTGATTTAAGTAAATATTACTTAATTGATTCAAATAAAAATTATTTGACTTAAGTAAATATTTATTTGATAAGAGTCAAATAATCGGTTATTTGAATCAAATAAATTTTTTTTTTCAGTGTATAGTTGAGAAAAAATTTTTTAGTTTTAAGTAAAATACTATTGGAAAAAATAAAAAAGGAACGAAAGAACGAGTAAAAAATGAAAGAGAGGGAAAATTACAGTAAGAGAGAGAAAGAGAATAAAAGAGTAAGAGAGGGGGAGATTTTTTTCCCTGGTTCGCGATAAATTTTTTCTTCCGTGTCCCTTAAATTGGCCCTTCGATCCGAGAGAATGCATCAGCTGCTTTTGAAAATGCATCGAGTGTGTATCATCGTCGTAGTCGTCATCATCATCATCATCACCTATAAGGAGCTAGTGAATCCATTCAAAGTGATACTTATTACGCCTGGTTTCCTTCGCGGTGTGTCTCTCTCGCTTTAGCGGTGAAACATCAATGGCGAACAAGGTGTTGAGAAAAGTATTTTAGAATAATCTCGAGAGACCGCCCGTGAAGTGTTGCTTGTAACCGCGATAGTTCTCTCCTTCCACCCTTGGAGGTCTTTGACAATTCATTCTGTCCACCGAGTGTACACGCTCGATAATTGAGAGACCATCTCGGAATTCAAGTGCAATGTCCTTCGAATAGAGCGATAATTTTCCTTTCAGAAGCATTTTTTCGTTTCATTCTCTTTCCTTTTTTCTTTCTTTTTTTCTTTTACACTTTTTCTGTTTTTCTCTTTCTCTTTTTCTCTCCTTTTTTCCTTTTTGACATTTTTATTTTTTTCTATTTTTCTCTCTTCTATTATTTTTGTCTTTCGCTTTTTACTTTTGCCTTTCTTGGTTTTTCTTTTTATTTTTGTCTTTCTCTCTCTGGTTTTTTTATTTTTTTCTCTTTCTCTTTATATTTTTGCCATTTTCCCTTTTTTTATTTTTTCCCCTTTTTTCTATTTTTACTCTTTCACTATTTTTCTCTTTCCCTAATTTTACTCTATCATTCCTTTTCCTTTTCTCTATTTTTCTCTTTCCCTAATTTTACTCTATCTTTCTTTTTCCCTAATTTTACTCTTTCTTTATTTTTTTCCCCTTCTTTATTTTTTCTCTTTCCCTAATTTTTCTCTTTCTTTATTTTTTCCCTTTCACTATTTTTCTCTTTCCCTAATTTTTCTCTTTCTTTCTTTTTTCCCTATCTATCTTTTTTCCCTTTCTCTATTTTTCTCATTCCCTAATTTTACTCTTTCTTTACTTTTTTCCCATTCTCTACACTGAAAAAAATTTTTGTCTGATTCAAATAACCGATTCTTTGACTATTATGAAATAAATATTTACTTAAATTAAATAATTTTTATTTAAATTAATTAAATAATATTTGCTTCAAATACTGAAATATTTGATTCAAATACAGAAATATTTGATTCAAATACAGAAATATTTGATTCAAATACAGTTTATTTGCTTCAAATACTGAAATATTTGATTCAAATAAAAATTATTTGATTTAAGTAAATATTTATTTGATAATAGTCAAATAATCGGTTATTTGAATCAAGTAATTTTTTTCAGTTTATTTTTTTCTTTCCCTTATTTTTCTCTTTCTTTCTTTTTTCCCTATCTATCTTTTTTCCCTTTCTTTATTTTTCTCTTTATCTACTTTTTTTCTTCATCTATTTTTTTTCTTGTTTTATTTTTTTCCCTTCTTTCTTTTTTCTCTTTCTCTATTTTCCCCTTGTTTTATTTTTTTCTCTTTGACTATTTTTTCTCTTACTCTCTTTTTCTCTTGTTTTATTTTTTTCTCTTTCACTATTTTTACTCTTTTTTCATTTTCTCTCTCTCTATTTTTCTTTCTTTCTTTCTTTTTCTCATTTTTTTCTTTTTTCTTTCTCCCTCTCTCACCTTTTTTCGTTTTCCCTTTCTCCGTTTCTTTTGTGAAAAAAAAGGAAATGCGATGTCAATAAAAAAGTGAAGGCGGGTCCCTGCGGTCAATTGTATCTTGCGGACTGTTGATTTTCAATATAATGTCCTCGAGATTTATATCTTCTTTAACTAGGTGTGAATTAAAAGGTCTGATTCATTTTTCCCACTGGGGAAAAAAAATCTTTTCCTTCTTACAGAAAAAAAAAAAATTTCTGTCCTAATAGAGCAATTTTAAAGGAATTATTCTTTCGTTAATAATTTTCGGGTTAATGGAGCGGAAAATTTGTTTATTGTAGTCCACTAATTTTGGGAGGGCGATTTTATTCAGTTTGGGATACAATATTGACCCTGGAATAATTTCTTTTACCCAGAGCCTAATAAACGTTTTATTTCCAATATTTGGTTCCAATTTTATTTTAGTCACTATTTTTTTTTTTTGTTGAATTTTATTTTAGTCAAGTTTTTTTGTTGAATTTTATTTTAAACAAATTTTTTGGTTGAATTTTATTTTAGTCAAGTTTTTTGGGTTGAATTTTATTTAAGTCGAGTTTTTTTTGATTGAATTTTATTTTAGTCTAGTTTTTTTGTTTGAAGTTTAATTTAGTCGAGTATTTTTGATTGAATTTAAGTTTTTTAGGTTGAATTTTATTTTAATCGAGTTTTTTTGGTTCAATTTTATTTGAGTCGAGTTTTTTTGGTTTAATTTTAATTTAGTCGTGTTTTTTGGTTGAATTTTGTTTTAGTTTTAATAATGGTTTTATTTCTGTTATTTGGTTCCAATTGTATTTTAGTCAAGTTTTTTTTATTAAATTTTATTTCAGTCGAGTTTTTTTAGTTAATTTATAGTTTATTAGTCAAGATTTTTAGGTTGAATTTTAATTTAGTCAAGTTTTTTTGATTCAATTTTATTTGAATCGAGTTTTTTTCAGTTGAATTTTATTTTAGTCGATTTTTTTTTTGTTCAATTTTATTTTATTCGATTATTTTTCGTTGAATTTTGTTTTAGTCAAGTTTTTTTCAGTTGAATTTTATTTTAGTCAAGTTTTTTTGTTGAGTTTTATTTTAAACGAGTTTTTTGGTTGAATTTTATGTTAGTTCAGTTTTTTTGGTTGAATTTTATTTTAGTCAAGTTTTTTGGTTTGAATTTTATTGGACTCAAGTTTTTTTAGTTGAATTTCATTTGACTCAGATTTTTTTGTTTGAATTTTATTTAAGTCGAGTTTTTTTGGTTGAATTATATTTTAGTCGAGTTTCTTTGGTTGAATTTTATTTTAGTCGAGTTTTTTTTATTGATTTTTATTTTTGTCGAGTTTTTTATTGATTTTTATTTTAGTCGAGTTTTTTTTGGTTGAATTATATTTGACTCAAGTTTATTTGCATCAATTTTATTTGGATCAATTATCTCTGACTCAAGTTTATTTGGTTCAATGTTAATTTGACTCAAATTTATTTCATTCAAATTGATTTGCTTAATTTTTACAATAAAAAATAAATCAATAATCGT
The DNA here is from genome assembly GCA_032873175.1 of Leptopilina drosophilae. Taxonomy (NCBI): domain Eukaryota; kingdom Metazoa; phylum Arthropoda; class Insecta; order Hymenoptera; family Figitidae; genus Leptopilina; species Leptopilina drosophilae. The sequence goes on from CM065485.1 coordinate 39,049,406, forward strand.
TAATTGTTCCCATACGTTTTTTCATCACAAATTTTCAAAAATCGTAGATTTTTCCCCCTTCCCCAACAATTTGCACTACACATGTATTTCGAGAAATGTGTTTATTTTTCATACAGAAGGGAAACAGAATCGAATAAATATTTCAATGATCCAATTTTCTCTCTCTCTTTTGATACACACAACTATTGTGTTTCGAGTAAAAAAAATCGTGTAAGGTTGCTCGAAATATATATATATATAACAAACAAATAAATAAACGGTACATAAAGCAGATGTCGTCGTCGTTAATAGAATCGATGGAAATCAGAGTCGGACCGTGTATACATTTAGGGTCCAGGAACTAATCCCGGGAATGAAAACATCAGCACATTTTTATATATAGAGGCAGAAAATCTTGATCTTATTTGCCCTTCATCTGTGCGCTATTGAATTTTCGGAGGAAAAAAGGAGACGACACGACCGGCAACAACCAGTCGAGACTAGGCAAATATTAGTCGAAAAAGGGACGGAAATTATATTCAAAAAAAAGAGAAAATGTCCGTGAAAAATTTATACACGAGTGAAATGTGGATAATATAGACGTATCAAAAGTAAAATTGAGGTCTTTTGTTGAATTCTTGACTCAACGGATTAGGGAGAATTTGGTTTTAGTGTAATCGTGCGACAGGGAAATTCATACACGCCTTTTGGTGGTAATAAAAATTTGTATTAGAAAAACCTGCAGTGTAATAATAATGGTTGTGAAAATTCAGATCGATTTTTGTCTGTAAGGACAAAAATCGATTTGAATTTTTACAACCGTTATTATTATACATATTTTTATATTCCACAAAAGTAAATTAATTGATTAATTAATTTACTTTTGTGGAATTTTGTGAATTTTGTGGAATTTAATTTAATTAATTAATTAATTAATTAATTAATTAACTTTTGTAAATCCCACAAAATTCCACAAAATTAAATTAATTAATTAAGTTTTCCACATTTTTTAATTCTACGAAATTCACAAAATTCCACAAAAGTAAATTAATTAATTAATTAATTTACTTTTGTGGAGTTTTTCCACATTTTTTATTCCACAAAATTTACAAAATTCCACAAAAGTAAATAAATTAATTAATTAATTCACTTTTGTGGAGTTTTTCCACATTTTTTAATTCCCCAAAATTTACAAAATTCCACAAAAGTAAATTAATTGATTAATTAATTTACTTTTGTGGAATTTTGTGAATTTTGTGGAATTTAATTAATTAATTAATTAATTTACTTTTGTAAATCACACAAAATTAAATTAATTAATTAAGTTTTCCACATTTTTTAATTCCACGAAATTCACAAAATTCTACAAAAGTAAATTAATTAATTAATTAATTCACTTTTGTGGAGTTTTTCCACATTTTTTAATTCCACAAAATTTACAAAATTCCACAAAAGTAAATTAATTGATTAATTAATTTACTTTTGTGGAATAGTGTAGAAGATAAAAGGAATCGAACAGATGCGAGGAGAAATAGAATCAAAAAGTCTTTTTTGCCTATAAAATTTCTCTTTTTTTGAAAAAAGTTAAGTGTTTCCTGCACAGTTAAGAGAGGATTAGTTGAAATGCGTTTAGTTTTGGTTTATTTTTCGCAATGACCAGGAATCTGTGGAAAATCTTGTCTATCAATCTCACCTGTGTCGGTATACACCTGTCCGAGTGGCATACACGCCGAGATAACAATCTGCTCTTTTATTAGCTCATTTATTTATCTGGAAATGTCGGAGCAAGTATCTAGCGATATATAGCGTATAATATATATTATAGTGTATATAGCATATAATATTTATATTATTACTACAAAAAATAATAATTATAATTATAATAATACACTGAAAAAAAAATTTATTTGATTCAAATAACCGATTATTTTGACTATAATCAAATAAATATTTACTTGAATCAAATAATTTTTATTTGAATCAAATAATTTTTATTTGAATCAAATAAATTGTATTTGAATCAAATAATTTTTATTTGAATCAAATAAATTGTATTTGAATCAAATAATTTTTATTTGAATCAAATAAATTGTATTTGAATCAAATATTTCAGTATTTGAAGCAAATACTAATTAATTGATTCAAATAAAAATTATTTGATTCAAGTAAATATTTATTTGATTATAGACAAATAATAACCGGTTATTTGAATCTAATAAATTTTTTTTTCAGTGTGTACTACACTGAAAAAAAAATTTTTTAATTCAAAAATAAGTAGTCAATGAAAAAAATCTGTTTGAATTAAACATATTTTATAATTGAATTAAACAAAATTTTTATTGAGCCAAATTTATTATGTATTGAATTAAAATTATTATGTTTAAGCCAAAGATAATTTTTGGTTGCGACTGTATAACAAAGATAATTATGTTTGATTCAAATACTAAACAATATAAATTAAACAAAATTGTTATTGAGCCAAATTTATTATGTATTGAATTAAAATTATTATGTTTAAGTCAAAGATAATTTTTGGTTGCTACTGTATAACAAAGATAATTATGTTTGATTCAAATACTGTTGTAGTATATATTATAGTACATAGTATATATTATAAATACACTGAAGAAAATTTAATTGATTCAAATAACCGATTATTATGACTTATTATCAAATAAAAATTTACTTGGATCAAATAATTTTTATTCGAATCAATTAAATTGTATTTGCTTCAAATACTGAAATATTTTATTCAAATGCAAATTTTATTTTTATTTTATTTTTTTTTTATTTTATTCAAATCGACGCCTCCCGTCAATATAATGCTTTTTGAAAAACTAATGCAAGATCATCCTTATTCAACTTTAGTGCAATAAAATGCTTATTCAAAATTCTATGCGAAACAATTGCCACTGACAGAACCATAAATGTAACCCTAAAATTTTTTTTCTAATATTAAATTACAATTATATATCTGAGAATAAAAAATACTTTTAAATAATAGATAGTCACTGAAATTCTTAGATATATAATTTTAATTTAATATTAGAAGAAAGATTGATGGTTACATTTATAATTCTATCAGTGGCAATTGTTTTGCGTAGAATTTTGAGTAGGCATTTTATTGCACGAAAACTCCAAAAGGCATTTTATTGCACTAAAGTTGAATAAGGATGATCTTGCATTAGTTGTTCAAAAAGCATTATATTGACGGGAGGCGTCGAAATTATTTGTAAATTATTTCAAATAATCAAATAATCAAATAATAAAAATAAAAAAATCGGTTATTTGAATCAAATAAATTTTTTTTCAGTGTATACAGTATGTAATACATATTATAGAATACAGTATATAATAAATATTACAGCTTATGGGTTCCATATATTTATAATACTAGAGGTGAATATCTTCTCATTCTCGCATTCGATTTTAAAGGAAAGAAATGTAGTCGCTCAGTGAGCACACCGCTCAGGAGAGAATAAGAGTAATTAAGGTCTACGCGGCGGTCTAGCTTTAATTACAGAGACGGTTCAAACACAAATCGACGTAGAGAAATCTACATCTTTTAAACACCTTTAGAAAAGCCTTCTTCTTCTATTTCTTTTTCTTCTTTTTCTTCTTTTTCCTTCTTCTTCTTCTTCTTCTTCTTCTTCTTCTTCTTCTTCTCTTCTACTATACATATATACATCGAGCGCACTTTCAAAGATATTAAAATTTTAGTGTCAATTTTACCTTTGCGCATTATTATCCTCTCCTCTGCTATTAGAATATGTAATTTAAATAATTGATCCTTTTTTCCCTCTCTCTTTTTTTCCTTCGCTAAAGTGTATGTGCGCAAAAATTGACCTTTTAATTGCCCCGAGGGATTTTTGAATTTTAAAGTGCTTTGTGGTGTACTGATCTTTTTAAATTCTCTTCGGTGAGAAATGATTACTTTTTTTGTCGCAATTTGGAAACCGTAACAACTTTGATGCTTTTTGTGTCTTAATTTAGTATCGTCAACCATTTTGATGCTTTTTTTGTCTCAATTTCGTAACCCTAACAATTATCATACTTTTTTGGTCCCAATTTGATATCATCAACAATTTTCATACTTGTTTGGTCCCAATTTGATATCGTCAACAATTTTGATACTGTTTTGGTCCCAATTTGGTATCATTAACAATTTTGATTCTTGTTTGGTCTCAATTTGGTAAACTTAACAATTTTTATACTGTTTTGGTCCCAATTTGATATCATCAACAATTTTGATACTGTTTTGGTCCCAACTTTGATACTGTTTTGGTCCCAATTTGATATCATCAACACTTTTGATACTGTTTTGGTCCCAATTTGATATCATCAACAATTTTGATACTGTTTTGGTCCCAATTTTGATACTTTTTTGGTCTCAATTTGGGAGCGTTAAGAATTTTGATACTGTTTTGGTCCCCAACTTGGTATCGTCAACAATTTTGTTATCTGTTTGGTCTCAGTTTGGTAACCTTAACAATTTTTATACTGTTTTGGTCCCAATTTGGTATCATCAACAATTTTGATACTTTTCTGGTTCCAATTTGACATCATCAACAGTTTTGATACTTTTTTGGTCCAAATTTGGTATCATCAACAATTTTGATACTTTTCTGGTTCCAATTTTGACATCATCAACAGTTTTGATACTTTTTTGGTCCAAATTTGGTATCATCAACAATTTTGATACTTTTCTGGTTCCAATTTTATATCATCAACAGTTTTGATACATTTTTGGTCCCAATTGTGATATCATCAACAGTTTTGATACTTCTTTTGTCTGAATTCGGTAAACTTAGGGCAATTTTGATTCTTTTTTGTCCCAATTTTATTTCATTAGAAAACCTGCATGATTTTTAAAACCGTACTCTGCGAAAATGATTCATGCTATAGTGTACATATTCAGAAAAGAAGGGAAATGATATGCCGAATGTTAATTGACTCCAATGATCCGTAAAGATATGTTTTCTAAACATAAATTTTTCCCACACTCTTATTTTAGTTGTATTTTATTCGGATTTTTGCTTCGCTTAAAAATTCGCTGAAAGTGAATATTGTGGAGTTGAGAGTTTATTAAGTTGTCGAAGGACGCAGGTATATACGATCGACAGAGTTGCGGAACCTATACACAACATTTGTGTACGTGTTTGTGTGTTTATATACATAAGGCGCATGTCTTCCTTGTCTAGAAAACCCCCCGGGGTCGTGCTCTTTTCCTTAACAAGACTCGAGGTCAATCCGCGATTATTCACTTTGTCATCGTCCGCACGAAAATAATTCCAATCATTACAGGACTGAATCTCTTCTCTTCCCTATAGTGGGTCATTCGCTAATTGACCACTGAGTGTGACCTAGATTGATGGCCTAATGACTAGTTAGTAAAAATCGGCCTGATAATTAAGCCAACAGTCTGATTATACAAATAGTAAATATTGGTCAAGATTAATTTCTCAATAGTTACCTTTTTAACTGTACTATTTTTAGTTTGGAAGATACTTGTTTTGAAAATTAATTATCGAGTGCGAAGTCTGTTTTTGGTGCATGTGGAAAAATTATGTCCTGATGAATGTTCTAACATGCGACACGTGTGCCGATTACAATTTCATTTGGCCAATAAGTCGGAGAGTTTACATTCGAATAAGCTTGTTAAATGACACTGCAATGACCTCGTGCTCTGAGATCATTAACACGCACGGTGCTTATATATACACGATCGGTATACCTGTTTTCGTCTCGGTTTAACTAAACGAAATTAGGACTCGGATAGATTTATATCCGCCTCGCGAGTCTGGTTTAATAACGAAAATATAGATATCTCGTTATGCTTCGTTAGGAAAGTGTTTAATTACGACAACAATTATTATTGTCACGATTAGAACAACTTTTCTTCGATATTCTACTATCGTTAAGTGTTTCCTCATACTCGAAAAGTGAAACATTTCGCATTTAGTGTTTAGATAGGCAGTATATCATATACAGATTGGCAAACTTTATTATGTAGATATCGTATTGATAAATTATTTTATGGGTGTATTTTTATAGATATATTGTTATAGATAATAAATATATTACTATACAGATATTATTATAAATATATTAGTGTATAGATAATAGATATATTACTATACAGATATTATTATACAGATATTATTATACAGATATTATTATACAGATATTATTATACAGATATTATTATACAGATATTATTATACAGATATTATTATATAGATATTATTATATAGATATTATTATAAGGGTGAATTTTCTGAAAGTGACATTTTTAAATTTCAGTTTTTCAATTAATTTTTTTCTTCAATTATATGGTTTTTTCTAATAAAACTACTTAATTTCATACTCAAGAGTAAGATTTTTATGTTGCGCAAAATTAATTCTTAAAAATATTAAAAGTTTTTTTCATTTGAAAAATATTATTGTTGCTCCATTAAATTAATTTTATTTAATTGGCGAGCTTTTCTATTAAAAATTCACGCTAATATCGCGTTCACGAAATCGAAAATAAAATTACACTGCTTAAAAATTAATAATTATGTTTTAATACCAAATATATTCAATTAGATGAAAATATAAATGTATTTAAAATTTTAAAGTATTTGATTTAATGGTAATTTGGGTTAATTTTTTCAAAGCATTCTCAGCTTTATTTTAATGTGCATTAAAATTTTGTTTAAGATATTTTTAAAGTATAAAATATGTCAGTAATCATTGTAAAGTAATTTTAACCTAAAACTGAAGACAAAGATTAAACATTTTTATCAAAAATAAAAGTGAGGTCTGCAAATTTTTAAAATGCACATAATGATAGAAAAAACATTGTACTTTCTGACAATGTTTTTAAAAAATTTCTGAGAATTTGAAAAAAACCATGAAAATTTAATTTTATTGTAGAAGTCCTATTGGAGACATGTTGAAAAGGCTTCGGAGATGAAAGTAATTTAGTTATTACGTAAATTAAGTTGAATAAAATTATTTAATTTTCTTTTAAAAATGATAAATAAGTGCTAAATTTTCACTATGGAAATTGATAATAATTATTAAAGAGTAGATTTTGTAAAATTAATCGAGACATCAAAAATGTCGAGATCTCAAAATATCACTTTCAGAAAATTCACCCATATAGATGTATTATATTTAGACATTATTCTACAGATGTATTTTAATATAAATATTCTACCATGTGGCAAATTTTATTCCATAGATACTAGCAAATATTTCCCTCTTTCCTTTTTTGATAAAATACTCTATGTCCGTCTATGGAAAAAAAGGGAAATATTTATTTATTTATTACCTATTATATGCCTCTATCTATGGAAAAAAGGGAAATATTTATTTATTTATTACCCACTGTTTGAATAAAAAGCAAAATGCGGATAAAATTTCCGGTTATCTTTCCGATGCAGTGCATATAATGTAATGCGGCTAAAAGCAATAACTGGATTAGAAACTGAAAAGCGTGTGTACACTTCTGGTGCCATAAATTAGAGAACGAATGAAAAGAATTCGATATATTGTATATAAATTTTCTGGATCTATAAAGACATTGCAAGTTTCCATACTTGGTGCAAGATTTCAAAACAAAGAGTTTTAACGAGATATATATACGCGCGCACGCACGCACGCCTGTATGTTTATAAATGCTTCATCGACTTTCAAAAGACACTGTCAAGAGCCAATTGTCAGGGTATAATTATACATTTTATAGAAAAAAAACAACGAAAAATGTTCTTTTCCGTGTGTTGGGAATATAAATTAAATCATTTTCCATTTTGCAATTTGAAAAAAAATAAGTGCAGTAAAGATAGATTTAATTTATAACTTTAAGATTAATTTTTTTTACTTTAAGTTTGACTTTGAGTTTGAATTTTAAGTTTGAAGTTAATTTTAAAAATTCAAGTTTTAATGAGTTTCTTCCTAGAAATTTAATTATTTACATAAATAATTCTTCGAAATAATTCAATTTTGGAGATAAATAACGAAATTATTACTGAAAATTCAATTATTTTGAGGCATTATAAAATTCTTTGCAAAATAAATAAAAATCAATTATTTTCATAAATAACAATATTCAGCACAAAAATTAAATTATTTAAAAAAAAATAAATTTCTTCTTAGGAAATGCAATTATTTCGAAATATTGTAATAATATCGTTCTTAAAAATTTAATTCTTTTTAAAAATAACAAATTTTTTGAGAGAAATTCAATTCTTTTAAAACATTTAAATACAATTTTTCTTAATTAATTATTTTCGTAGAAATAATAAAATTCTTTTCAGAAATGCAATTATTATTTTTGAAAATTTTACTAAAATTCTTAGCAAATATTCTATTATTTTTATAAATAATAAAATTCATCGAAGGGTTTGAATTATTTTTGATACTTTTTCAAATTCATTAATTCAAAAATTCAAGTATTTTGACAAAGAAAGTTTTAATGAGTTTCTTCCTAGAAATTTGATTATTTACATAAATAATTCTTCAAAATAATTTCATTATGTCGATAAATAACGAAATTATTACTGAAAATTAAATTATTTTGAGTCATTTTAATAAAATTTTTTGCAAAATAAATAAAAATCAATTATTTTCATAAATAACAATATTCATCACATGAATTCAATTATTTTCAAACAGTAATAAATTTCTTCTTGGAATATTTAAAAAAAAATTCTTAATTATTCAATTATTTTTATGAATAAAAAAATTTTTCTCATAAATTCAATTATTTTTGAAATTTTTAATAAAATGCTTAGTAACTATTCTATTATTTTCATAAATAATTAAATTGATCTAAGGATTTCAATTATTTTTGATAACATTTTAAATTTATTAATTCGAAAATTCAATTATTTTGACAAATAAAGTTTTAATGAATTTCTTCCTAGAAATTTAATTATTTACATAAATAAATCTTTAAAATAATTTCATTATGTCGATAAATAACGAAATTATTCCTAAAAATTCAATTATTTTGAGTCATTTTAATAAAATTGTTTGCAAAATAAATAAAAATCAATTATTTTCATAAATAACAATATTCATCACATGAATTCAAATATTTTCAAACAGTAATAAATTTTTTCTTGGAAAATGCAATTGCTTTTTTTGCATTTTAAAAAATTGTAATGAAATCGTTCTTAAGAATTGAATTATTTTCAAAAAAAAAACAATTTTTTACAGAATCTCAATTCTTTTGAAATATTTCAATAAAAAATTTCTTAATTAATCAATTATTTTTATAAAAAAAATCTTTGCAGGAATTCAATTATTTTTGATAATTTTAATAAAAATTTTCTTGGAAAATGTAATTATTTTTAGATATTCTAATGAAATAGTTGTTAAGAATTGAATTACTTTTAAAAATAACAAATTTTTTCACTGAAATTCAATTCTTTTAAGACATTTAAATACAATTTTTCTTAATTAATTATTTTTATATAAGTAATAAAATTCTTTTCAGGAATTCAATTATTTTTGAAAATTTTAATAAAATTCTTAGCAACTATTCTATTATTTTCTTAAATAATTTAATGTAAGTGGTCAAAACATAACATTCATCACAAAAGTTCAATTATTTTGACAAATAATAATTTTTTTTTGGAAAATGCAATTATCTAAAAATATTCTAATAAATAGTTCTTAAGAATTCAATTATTTTTAAAAATAACAATCTTCTTGACGGAACTTTAGTTAAATAGATTTAATTTCTAACATTAACATTAATTTTTTTTACTTAAAGTTTGACTTTGAATTTTAAGTTTGTCATTAATTTTGATAAGTTTTTGACTTTGACTCTCGATTCGATTTTAAGTTTGAAATTAATTTTGACAACTTCTTGACTTTGACTTTTGATTTGATTTTAAACTTTGTTATTGATTTTGATATTAATTTTTTGACTTTAACCTTGAATTTAATTTTGATTTCTGCATTAAATTTTCGACTTTGTAAATTTTTTTTTTACTATGTAAATGAATAAAATAATTTTTTTGTCATTAGAGAAAAAAAACCGCATAGAGAATGACAGGAATACAGAACTCTGATTTTCTGATACAATATTTATATTTCCTGGAAAAAAAATGTCCCGCATATTTGGTGATTGCACAACAACTTTCCACTTTCTACATCACTTCATATATACGTATATTTAGTGCAACTAGTTTTCAATAAGTGCATAAAAGTTATAACACACAGTGTATCGCGAGATCAAATTGATCGACCCACGTGTGTGTGTGTATGTCGCAGATATAGTTTTGCACAAGTTTAGACTCGTTAAGGCCGCACGTCAATAGTTATTAATGTTGACATTAAGTGATAACGTCTCTCTGCAAAAACTTGATGTCAAATCACTTTGGATGAATTTTTTTTTTCTAATCTTTTTCTTTCTCATTTGTTGTTTGTGTGTATGTTTTCTCCATAGATTTATTATAAAGAGAAAAGAAAAATGCCGCAGTAATACTCTATATAGATCTGGTGCATGCGAATATATGTTCTGAATACTTCACGTTTAATGATGCGACATTCTGCAGCGTAATGATGCGGTTTGCTTTTATAGAAAGTGTTTTTATTGACTGACTTCTAGATTCTAATGAGGCTATATTTAAGTGCTGCAGATTTTGAGATTTGGATTCTTCTTCTTTTGGAACGAAAATTGTAATTTTTTTTTTTAAAGTTGGAGATTTTTTGGGTTGATAATTTTATGGGACTGTAAAGAACTGTGTTTTTTTCTTAATGGATAGTAGGAAAAAATTTACTTTCACCACGATAGTATTTTGTTTTGTCAGGATAAATTTTCGTATGATCTTCTGTTCGGAGGAGTTGGGAAAAGTTCCACTTTCGTCACACGCTAAATTTTTTCATCGCTAAGCTGAAAATTTAGTTTTGCTTTAAAACTTTTGTCAGAACAGTTGAGAAAAGTTCCACTTTCGCCACGCTGAAAATTTCGTTTTGGCATTTTTGGCAAAACAGTTGAGAAAAGTTTCACTTTCGCCACGCTGAAAATTTAGGTTTGCTTTAAAATGTTTGTCGGAACAGTTGAGAAAAGTTCTTCTTTCGTCGCTAAGCTGAAAATTTAGTTTTGCTTTAAAATTTTTGTCAGAAGAGTTGAGAAAAGTTCCACTTTCGCCACGCTGAAATTTAGTTTTGACATTTTTGGCAGAACAGTTGAGAAAAGTTGCACTTTCGCCACGCTGAAAATTTAGTGTTTACATTTTTGTCAGAACAGTTGAGAAAAGTTGCACTTTCGCCACGCTGAAAATTTAGTTATTACACTTTTGTCAGAAGAGTTGAGAAAAGTTGCACTTTCGTCACGCTGAAAATTTTCTTTTGCTTTAAAACTTTTTTGTCAGAACAGTTGAGAAAGGTTCCAGTTTCGCGAGGCGAAAATTTAATTTCTCATACTGATGTTGAATGGAGTTGGGAAAAACAAAGTCATTAAGGATAAAATTCCCCTCGTACGGAATGATTATTTGCCGCAGAGGTGGTATTGTGTGACATTGAGGTCGTTCGCAAGATCGAATGTGCGATCGAGTGTGTAAGTGCGAGGAGGCCACCAGCAAAGCTTTGGGAGACCACCAGAGTCCGTACCGGGACCCAGTTCACTGGGCGACCAAGACACAAAAAGAAAAAAAAAAAAAAAAAAAAACAAGAGAAAGAAGGTGGAGAAGAAGACCCAAGACCCCAACGCGGAAAGAATGCGTGGGTCGGACATAATGATTCGGACTTTGTCGGTACAGTGGCGCGATGATAGTCTCTCCTTAAGGGCAAAAGATGCGCTAAATTTTTACCTTTTTCTCCCCCTTTTGCATCTTTACATTCACACGTGAATACAGACACAAACACACGGAGAGAAGAGCAGTTAACTATATCCCCTTTGCGGATTCGTTTTAGTTGGTTTTTTTTTTTTTTTTTTCACCTTCTGTTTTTGGTGTGTGTGTCACCAAATTTGACAGTAACAAAGCACTTCCTTTTCTTCTAATTAATACCCGAAAAATTGAACTTCTGTTTTTTTTTCGCCACGCCAATTAGTATTTTGTAACTGGCCCCTTCTACGCCTGTGATTTGTGTTTGAAAATTAAAAATTTCAATGGTGTGGTTTTAATTAATTGGGTTTCCTATTGAAGTCCCTTTTGTGATCAATTATTTAATTTTTTAATTTTTAATTTTTTAACTTTTTCGAAATTTTTTTCTTGGGGACAGAAATTATTGTTTAAACTGAACATAACAATAATATTTTATTGTTAAATTTCTATTATTTTTTCATGGCGAAAAAAAATTATTGTTTAAACTAAACATAACAATAGGTACTATTTCATTATTCTGTTATTTTGAATTACGATGGAAAAACTTTTTCGAAATTTTTTTCTTGGGGAAAGAAATTATTGTTTAAACTGGACGTAACAATAATAATTCATTGTTAAATTTCTATTATTTAGAATTACTGCAAAATTTTATCGAAATATTTTTCTTGGAGAAAAAATTATTGCGTTTAAACTGGGACGTAAAAATGTTTCGTTGTTAAATTTTTATTACTTTGAATTACAAATTCAAAATTTTTTTAGAAATACTTTTTATGGAGAAAAAAAGCTTGCTTAAACTGGACGTAACAATTGTGATTAATTGTTAAATTTCTATTATTTAGAATTCAAAATTTTTTCAAAATAATTTTCGTGGAGAAAAAAATGCTTGTTTAAACTGGACGCATCAATAAAAAATTTGGGACTTCTTCCAAAATTATTAACTTTTTAATTAATTAATTCTTTTTTATTTAATTAATTATTAACTCTTTTTTATTTAAGAGTAGAGATTATTCTGTAACTCAGTTGTATTTGAATAAATAGTGAAATTAACATTTAATAAATAGTTTAATAAATTAATAAATAATTTAATAAATAGTGAAATAAAAATAAAAGAAGTTGAAATTGAATTTTTTTTCATTTTTCTTGACTCGGGGTGATCGTTAAATTTCACTATTTATCTTTTTTATTTAATTATTAATTTTTTTATTTAATTATTATTATTGTTATTTAATTATTATTATTTTTATTTATAATTATTATTTTTTTTTATTATTTTAATAATGAAATAGAAAACTTCTTACTAAAATTTAAAAAAATATTATATTATTCTAATATTTGTTCTGAATTCTCAATTCGAAATTAAATTATTTTAACAGTGCAAATGGAAGAGTGATAATTAAAAAAAGCGCCAATGGCAAATTTAATCGATACACATATTCAATTTCGATTTTGAAAAGAAGAGAAAGGAATGACTGGAGAAAAAAATTGTGCGGTTGGTTTTCATTCAATGTAATATATAATAGAGTTGAATTAATTTAATTTAATTTCTTGGTTCTTTTTTTTCCATTTTAGTTTTCTTTTTGGTTCTTTTTTTTTTTTTGATTCGTTAATAATAAAGTGCGATGTGAGAGTCCCACCCCATTTTTTGATTGCATCACGATGGTGCATTTGGTGGTTATAATCTGGGTTGCCTACCGGCGGAATGCTTTTTAAGATAAGAAAAATGTTCGCCTTGTAATGCGTGACGTCAATGTTAGCCGACCACCTCTACCTCGATTAACTTCTTATCTATTTCTTGTTTGGCAAAAATGGCAATTTTTTTTCTCCCTCTCTGATTTTTCTTTTTCTCGAAAGCGACCCTTTTGTAATTATTGACGCTCGCGAATAATAATAATTATACTTGTACTATTACTATCAGTTTTATTTCTGAGTGCAAATATTTTTTATTTTATTTATTTTTTATTTTTATTTATAAAAATTATTATTATTATTATTTTTATTTTTTGTTAATTAGTTATTTAGTAAATAATATCGCAATGAATATTAATTAAATAATTATTCTACTTTTTTATTTTTTCTAACTTTTTAATTTTTATTATTATTATTATTATTATTATTATTATTATTTTTATCATTATAATTATTATTTTTTAATAATTTTTATTATTATTTGTGAACATAAAATAAATACAAAAGAGATGGCAAATTTTTTTTTTTTTAATAAGTGGTGATCGCGAAACTAAAGTTCAACAGTTTGAGAAGAAAATTTTACGAGCGAGAGAAACGAAGAGATCGCTTGGACACATTAACCTAATCGTTTGTGTGAATCGTCCGCTAAATAAATTGGTTGATTTGCATGGGAATTAGCAATATTTTTCTCCTTTTTTTATCACTTGAAATTTTTTTATCAAATTGTTTTTTTTTCTATAAAATTTGTCGAAAACGCCTAAAAATATTTTTGCAAATAAAATTTGTTTTTCTGAAGAAATAAATTTAAGAAGGAAGAAATAAATAATAAAAGAAGAAATAATAATAATAATAATAATCATAATAATCATAGTAATAATAATAATAAAAACAATAATAATAATAATATTAATAATCATAGTAATAATAATAATAATAATAATAATAAAAACAATAATAATAAAAATAATAATAATAACAGTAATAATAATAAAATAAATTTTTCTTTAATAATGAAAATAATAAATAAAAAAATAGTAAAAATAATAGAAAATAAATATTTTTTCGAAATAATTTAACTTTATGGTTAGTAATTTAAATATAGTGAAAATATGGAAAAAAAATTTCAAAATAGAAAAATGTGGAAAGCAACCGAATTCGAGAGATATAAATTTTCCAGTTTGTGAGAGGGCGTGATTTGATTCTGGGAATATTTTCTAAAACAGGGTTTTTTAAGAGAAAGGCGGACAAAAGACTATAAAGTGGGAAAATTGGAAATTGTAAAAAATATGTTTTTTATTTAAATATATTGATATTTAATATCGAATTAAAAAACGCCTCTTGGAAATAATTCTGGAAAAATTATAACTTGACATTTTTTCGGCTTCTTTCTATTCTTTTTTGTTTTTATCTGAAAAGTTTTTTGTAATTTTTTTAATTTTAAGGGCGCGTTCACAAAGGGGAGGAATTTGAAATGTTTAAGAAATAACGTTTCGTACATCTCAACAACCCCGAATTCTTAATTATTTTTTGTATTATTTTAGCTAAATAATTGAATTTTTTTAGCCAAATAATTGAATTTTTTAGCCAAATAATTGAATTAATTTTTTTAGCCAAATAATTGATTTGATTTATTTTAGCCAAATAATTGAATTAATTATTTTAGCCAAATAATTGAATCAATTTTTTTAGCCAAATAATTGATTTGATTTATTTTAGCCAAATAATTGATTTGATTTATTTTAGCCAAATAATTAAATTAATTACTTTAGCCAAATAATTGAATCAATTTTTTTGAGCCAAATAATTGATTTGATTTATTTTAGCCAAATAATTGAATTAAGTTTTTTCAGCCACATAATTGAATGAATTAATTAATATTTCAGGGTCGTTGAAAAAATACTTCTTAGAAATAATTTTGGAAATATTACTTGTTATTTATTCCGTTTTTTTGTTTTTATTTGAAAATTTTTTTAAAATTTTTTTAATTAAATAACCCTTTCACTACGGGGGGAGGTCGAAATTTTCAAAACAAGAACGTTTTGAATTTTTCAACGGCCCCGAATTTTTAATTAATTTCCTGTATTTTTTTAGCCAAATATTTCAATAAATTATTAATTAATTCAATGCCTTTGAAAAAATACGTGACTATTTTTATCTTACCGTTTATTTTTCTAATTTATATACATAAAATTTTCAATTCCTATAAAATACGGCCCTGTTTTTTTCTAATTTTAAAAATACAAACCAAAAACGAACATATAAATCATGCAGGTATCAAAGAAATTCTTTTCTCCCCCTCCATTTTTTTACAATCTTGTTGATTTTAAATTTCGTTTCTTTAACATGTGTTTAGTGTTTGGATGTTACCAAAAAAAAAAAAGAAAAATAAATAAAAGAACGGAAATAATAATAATCAAAGGGGTTGAGTTTCACAGCGAACGTGTTAATGTTAAATATATTTTTACGTTGACGAATAAATTTGCGATATAATGACTTGTATAAATATGGATATAGGCATATATATATGTTTATGATGTTTAGCGTGCTGACACTAAAACTAGTGGGTGGTCTATCGCGTCTTCATATTATAACCTCCCGTATGAATGAATGTTTAAAATCTTCCGCGACGAAAGTTGTTTATATTCTTGATTTAGATTTTTTTCCCTTTCGAAAAAATGTTTCTCACTTCCTCTTTTCATATTTAAATAATATTCACGCTGAATATTTTTTTTGTTGGTAAATATTTTTTTTCATTTGATTCTTTCCTTAATTTTTTAATAATAAAAAATATTATTTTCCGAATTTTTTTTCGATTATTGATAAAAAGAAAATAATGTCGAGTTTTGATTTTTGAAAAAGGAAAAAGTGAATTCATATTTAAATAATATTCACGCTGAATGCTTTTTGTTGGTAAATATTTTTTTTCATTTGATTCTTTCCTTAATTTTTTAATAGTAAAAAATAATTTATTTTCTGAACTTTTTTCGACTGTTTGAGAAAAGAAAATAATGTAGAGTTTGATTTTTGAAAAAGGAAAAAGTGAATTCATATTTAAATAATATTCACGCTGAATGCTTTTTGTTGGTAAATATTTTTTTTCATTTGATTCTTTCCTTAATTTTTTAATAGTAAAAAATAATTTATTTTCTGAACTTTTTTTGACTGTTCGAAAAAAGAAAATAATGTCGAGTTTGATTTTTGAAAAAGGAAAAAGTAATTTCATATTTAAGTAATATTTACGCTGAATATTTTTTGTTGGAAAATATTTTTTTTTCAACACTTGATTCTTTTCTTAATTTTTTAATAATAATAAAAATTATTTTCCGAATCATTTTCGATTATTGAAGAAAAGAAAATAATGTCGATTTTGATTTATGAAAAAGGAAAAAGTGAAACAAAGAGAAAGAGAGTTTTTTTTATTTCTTTTCTTAATTTTGTTTTCGAACTTTTTTCAACTATTTGAAAACAAAAACAATGGCTCGAGTTTGATTTTAAAAAAAGGGAGAAAAATTCTTTTTCTTCTATTTTTTAATAATGGAAAATAATAATTTATTTTTCCGAACAAGGAAAGAAATAATGTGGTGGGTTTGATTTTGCGAAAAAAATGGAGAAAATAAGAGGAAGAAAAAGCGAAAGGAAATATGAAGAGAGAGAGAAGGAAAAAACGGATGTTGAGGGACGACATAATTGAGATGATAAATGTCTGAAAAATGGGTAATGTATGCATTACAAGTATGAAAGGAAAAATGAAAAAAGGAAAAAATAAATAAATGAGTATATTATGAAGAAAGAGATGATGAGTGATCTGAGCCAACGCAAATTTCGAACCATATGAGACTGTTTATAATAGAAGTATCTTTATTATCGTGGAGCCGAGTTGCATATATATATAGACAGGAAGAGACTTGAAAAAAAGAAACAAGAGAGACAGGTTGAAGAAGAGTGCTTGTACACTCGGCAATTAACATAATATTACCCATAACCCGCGCAAACTGAGAAAAGACTTTACGAACGCATAATATATAATATACATCAGCGAAAGATGAATTTTTTTCTCGAGGGAAAAAATAATTTTCGATTCCACGCGAATATTTCGTTTTCCTAACATTTCTATTAATTTTTTGGGGGAAAATTTTTTTTACTATATTTTTGTTATTTTTTTCTATTATTATGAGATTTTAAATTTGAATTTAACAAAAGGGTAGATTTGGTTGATTCAAAGCTGAGTAAATTATTTTGTTTTAAAACTAAAAAGTAAATAATTGTCAACAATTAATTTATTACTAATTTATTGTAAATAATTATCAACAATTAATTTATTACTAATTTATTGTAAATAATTATCAACAATTAATTTATTAATAATTTATTTTCTCAATCTTTTTTGTTAAATTAAATCAAATTAATAATAAATCTATAATAATAATTAAATTGAAATTGAGTCAATAATAAACTTATAATAACTATTAAATAAAAATAAATTAATAATAAATTTATAATAATAATTAAATTGAAATTGAGTTAATAATAAACTGATAATAACTATTAAATAAAAATAAATTAATAATAAATTTACAATAACTATTAAATAAAAATAAATTAATAATAAATTTACAATAATTATTAAATTGAACGAAATTAATAATAATTTTGTAATAATTATTGAATTGAATGAAATTAATAATAAATTTGTAATAATTATTAAATTGAATGAAAATAATAATAATTTTGTAATAATTATTAAATTGAATGAAATTAATAATAAATTTGTAATAATTAATAAATTGAATGAAATTAATAATAAATTTGTAATAATTATTAAATTGAATGACAATAATAATAAATTTGTAATAATTATTAAATATTGAATTAAATTAATTTGAAATTTCTTATAATTATTATTTTTAAATAATTAATAATAATAGAAATAATAATTAATAATAAAATAACTATACGAAATTACATTATTTGTAACGTTTCTAGTTAATTATTTCGTATGAATTTAATATTTTACTTTAGTTTTGTAACGAATCATTTCCCAATGCAATAGCTTTTTGCAATGATGATTTTCGCATCATTAATATTTTCGACCTTGTGAACATTTATAATAATTTGTTCGTTTAATAATTTACGAAAGAAAAGAAAAAAAAATTTTGATTATAACGGGCAATTTTATTAACGCAGTTGGCCAACAATCTCTTTGGCACTATCGAGAAGGAGAGAGAAAGAGAGAGAAAGTTGTTAACTTTTTACGGTAATTGGCCGTTTTAAAACCGAGGAAAGGATGTTTTATTCATCGACCTGAAAAATGTATAGTTTAAACACCGCAGAACAACCCGCGGATACTTTATTTGTTGACATAATCTTTTTTCGCTTAACAATATTAAAGTATTTTAATTTTTTTTCCCGCTCGACTCTTTGTCGTCATTTCTTTCGAGATTATGTCATTAACTCATTATTATTACTTTTGTTATTATAATTTTTATTATTATTATTTTATTTTTATTATTATTATTTTATTATTATTGATATTATGAAACAAATAATTCAAATTTTTAACAAAAATTCTTCTTTCAATGAATTATTATTTTAATGAATTAAAATGAAATATTATTACTTAAATTTCTTGACAATTTTCAAATCTATTTGTTTACAATATTGAATTTTTCGAAATTTTAATTATTCGACAATTCTTCAATTAAATATATATTAGAAATTAAAAACTGCAAATAATTTTCAAAAAAAAAAAAATTTGCAATTAAATTTTTACGAAAAAACTTAATTTCAAGTGTCAATTATTTCTTAAAATTCACACAATATTGCTTTTAATGTAATTGATTACTGTTTAAAATTTTAACTGAAATTCAGTTTAAAATTTTAACTGAAATTCAGTTTCAAATCAATAACTGAATGTTTGAATTCTTGTAAATTTTTTTTATTTTATGAAAAATTACAAAATTTTTGAAATAAATGAATTCCTTTGGCGAATATTAATAAATTTTTTTGAAATAGTTACATTTTTCGAGAAATTTTATTATAAATTTGTATATTTAAAAATAATTGAAATTCGGCAATGATTTTTATTTTTTATGAAAATAATTAAATTCCTAAAAATAAATTTAGTCTTTACAAAAATAATGTAATATTAATGAATATAAATATATTATACTATTTATTATATTAAATTATTTATATAAATAATTAGAAATTTTTTTTTAAATAAATTAATTGTTTTAGCGAATTTTAGTAAAAATTTTAAGAATAATTACATTTTTCAAGGAATTCCATTAAATTTGTATTTAAAAATAATTGAAATTTGTCAATAATTTTTATTATTTACGAAAATAATTGAATTCTTAGAAATAAATTTCGAATTTACGACAAGAATATTGAATCTCTATAAAAACAATTTAATATTTATGAAAATAATTTGAATATTAGTGTGAAGAAATTTATAAAAAAATTTATAAATAATTTAATTCCTGTAAAATTTTTATACTATTTTATAAAAGTCAATATATTTTTATTTTTCATTTAAAAACTGAACGTCAATAAAATTTTTATGAATAATTACATTTTTCGAAAAATTTGATTAAATTTGTATTATAGAAATGATAAATAATAAATAGTTTGCAGGCTATTTTTATAAAATAATAAAATTTTCACAGGAATTCAATTATTTGCAAAATTTTATTTTAATTTTTTGGCGATAATTGACAATTATTTTGATAAATAGTAAAATTTTCACGCAGTGATTTAATTATTTTTGCATAAATACTAAATTTGTACTATTTATTATTTATTTTTTATTATTTTTTATTTATAAATATTTATAAATTTTTTGCTAGAAATTTATTAAAATTATTTCCATATGCTTGAAATATTTTGCAAAATTTTTAAAAAAATATTAAATATTGAAAATCAGTTAATTGAGAAAAATTTTTCTAAAATAATTGAAATTTTGGGAAGAATTTATTTCTTCAAAATTTTCGAAAATAATTGAAATTTTGTCAATGATTTTCTTCAAAATTTTTGAAAATAATTCTATATCGAAGAATTTTAATATTTCTAAAAAAATTTAATTTTGTCAAGAATTTTCTTCAAAATTTCGAAAATAATTGAAATTTTGTCAACGGTTTTCTTCAAAATTTTTGAAAATAATTCTATATCGAAGAATTTTAATATTTCTAAAAAATTTTAATTTTGTCAAGAATTTTCTTCAAAATTTCGAAAATAATTGAAATTTTGTCAAGAATTTTCTTCAAAATTTCGAAAATAATTGAAATTGTGTCAATGATTTTCTTCAAAAATTTTTGAAAATAATTCTATATCGAAGAATTTTAATATTTCTAAAAAACTTTAATTTTGTTTAGAATTTTATTAAAAATTTCAAAAATAATTGAAATTTTGTAAATGATTTTCTTCAAAATTTTTGAAAATAATTCTATATCGAGGAATTTTAATATTTTTAAAAAATTTTAATTTTGTCAAGAATTTTCTTCAAAATTTCGAAAATAATTGAAATTTTCTCAAAAATTTTCTTCAAAATTTCGAAAATAATTGAAATTTTCTCAAGAATTTTCTTTGAAATTTTTGACGATAATTGTGTTTCAAAGAATTATGAACATTTCGAAAAATTTTGAATTTTGGCAAGAATTTTCTTCAAAATATTTTGAACACAATTAAATTTCTTTTAGGAAGAATTTCATTGCTTATGATAATAATTGATTTTCACGAGGCTGAAGTCCGCAACGTTTTTAAAAACGTAAAATCAAAACAGAATTTTTAAAAATTAAATTTATGGTCTAATTTTTGTTGTGCCTTAATTTTTAAGAAATTAATTGTCACTAAGGATACAGTTATTAAAAAATAACATGATGTAGAATCAAAAATAAAAATACCGTACCATTATTTTTTGTTTTCGTTTTTAAAAACGTTGTGGACTTCAGCTTCATTTGATTTTCTGCAATAATTAGTAATTTTTCTAAATTTTTCCTAATTTTATCGCAAATAATTAATTAATTTACGTACTTTTCGTCCCATTTCTTTCAAATTACGGATCTTTTCGAAAAAAACCGACTTTTTCGGATTTAAAGCGCAAACTTACAAACCTATGAATTTAAAAAGTACACCGAAGAAAAATCCACTTTCCTTCTCTCTTTTTTTCTATTATTTCGATTTCATGTTAAAATTAAAAAAAAAAAAAATCAAGAGTCGACAAACCGCAAAAGTATAGTTTATACGTGCGAAATAACCGGAAACTGGTTTCCTGGAAAAATATTCCATTGATATATAGTATAGTTGGGAATCGTGAATTGCGCCACTCATGTGATTAATGCAGTGGCGATTCAAGTTTTTGCGCGCGAGTTAAAGAAGCAGAAGAAGAAGAAGAAGCAAAATAACAAAAAAAAGAAAAAGAGTAAAAAGTACGGCCAACCATCTGCCTGTTTTTTGGTCGAAAAAAGATTTCTTACGATTGTAGCGACCTCCAAAACCACCTGGAAATACAGATGCTTGTTGTTGCTCTATGGGGTTAACAAGCATCAGGAACATGCGAAACGCTTATGTTTCCATAGTTTTTGGGAATTCATCGCGCCGTCGCGACATTTGCCGCCACTGTGTGCGCACACTCATTCACTCTCTTTCTCTCTCCCTCTCTCTCTCTCTCTTATAACTACCAGTCATAAAATGGTTGTAAAAAGTTCTACTTCGTATATAGCCTCCGCTATATGAACAACACTCTGCCTCGTAAACACTTGAAATTATTATCCCATCCCGAGAGAAGCTGCACAACTTTTTTTTGTTCTTGCACCATAAAAATCAAGATTGAATGATAGACCCACAAAAATGGTCTAAGTTGACTTTAATTTAGCTACTCGCCCTAGACGGAAAGATATGCGGCGAGGTAATATTTTTTTTATTCTTTCTCTGCAGTTCTTGGCAATTTTTTTTTTTTTTTTTTTTTGATCCGTTTAGACAAGTAAGTAAGAAAAAAAATTCTTGTTGGTGCTAATCAGTTCTGTCAAGATTTACTGAATGGCAATTAGTACTTTTTGGTACTGCAAGTCGCTAATTAAAATTGGTAAATACTTTTACTAATTAAAATCAGTAATTCTTTGTAGTTTTTACTAATTAAAAGCAGTAAATAATTTTACTAAAAATAATCACTAAATATGTTTACTAATTAAAATCAGTAAATGATATTTTAGTAAATATAATCACTAAATATTTTTACTAATTAAAATCAGTAAATAATTTTGCTAAATATATAATCACTAAATATGTTTACTAATTAAAATCAGTAAATGATATTTTAGTAAATATAATCACTAAATATTTTTACTAATTAAAATCAGTAAATACTTTTACTAAATAGAATCAATAAATACTTTTCCTCTAATTAAAATCAGTAAATGTTTGTACTACTTAAAATCAGTAAATAGTTTTATTAATTAAAATCAGTAAATAGTTTTATGAATTAAAATCAGTAAATACTTTCACTATAATTTAAATCGGCAATTTTACTAATTAAAATCAGTAAAGACTTTCACTATAATTTAAATTGTCAATTTAATAATTAAAATCATCAAAGACTTTCACTATAATTTAAATTGTCAATTTTACTAATTAAAATCATCAAAGACTTT
This sequence comes from Leptopilina drosophilae, assembly GCA_032873175.1. Classification (NCBI taxonomy): domain Eukaryota; kingdom Metazoa; phylum Arthropoda; class Insecta; order Hymenoptera; family Figitidae; genus Leptopilina; species Leptopilina drosophilae. The sequence goes on from CM065485.1 coordinate 39,072,543, forward strand.
CACTATAATTTAAATTGTCAATTTTACTAATTAAAGTCATCAAAGACTTTCACCATTTACAGACTTCGCACTTGATAATTAATTTTTAAAAAGTAGCAAAAATTATCTTTTAGACCAAAAAAAAATAGCTAAAGAAAAATTAATCATGACGACTAACGAAAATCGTCTTAGAAACTTTATAAAACGGACGAAAATTCCATTCTAAATTTTATTTTCCTGACATTTTCCCAATTTTTATAAAAAAAAAATTTTACTTCTTATAATAATGCTAATAAATTGAATTTCTGCAACGAAATTTATTATTCATGAAAGAATTCAAATATTTATAAAAATAATTTAATTCTTGCGAAGAATTTTATAAAATTTTTTTAAATAATTTATTGCTTTCGACTAATTTTATGCAAATTTTAAATATAAAGAATTAAATTCCTGAGAAATTTGTATTATTTATATGTAAAGAATTGAATTCTTACAAAGATTTTCTGATAAAATTCTTTAAACAATCGAATTCTGCTTGAAAATTTTATTAAAATAGTAAATATTGAAAATCATTGAATTGCAAAAAGTTTTTAAAAATAATTAAATTTAACAAATAATTCTGTTAAAATTTTTGACGATAATTAAATGTTGGTGTAGTATTTTAATTACTTTTTTTAAAAAAATAATTAAATTCCTAAGAAAAAATTTATTACATTTAAAATTAATTGAATTCTTGCGATGAATATTGTTATTTTTTAAAAAATAATTAAATTTTGCAAAAATTTGTTTAAAATGCCTCAAAATAATTTAATTTTTGGGAATTAAAATATTTGAAAATAATGAAATTCGGAAAATAATTGAATTTTAACGAAGAATTTTGTATTCATTTACAATTCTTTTTAGATTTTTTTATTAAAATAATTGAATTTCTCCGAAGAATTCTGCGAATGATTTTATTTACAAAAAAAGAATTAAATTCTTGGAAAGAATTTTAAAATTTATGTAGAAATAATCGAATTGCTGCTAGGAATTAAATGCCAAATTTTAAAACAGTTGATTTTTTCAAAGAAATGTTAATATGCAAATTCTATTTTTAATAATAATTTAATTTCTGAGAAGTTTTGATTTTTTCAAGAAAATAATTGAATGTTCGTGTAGAATAATATCGAAATTTTTCTTTAATAATTGAATTTTTGATAAATTTGGACAATTTTGTGTTAAATAATTGAATTTTGAATGCAAAATTTGATGAAAATAGTATAAATAAAAAATAATTGAATTTTGGATGAATTTGAACAATTTTTTGTTAAATAATTGAATTTTGAATGAATTTGAACAATTTTTTGTTAAATAATTGAATTCTGGATGAATTTGAACAATTTTCGTGATGAATAATTGAATTTTTGATGAATTTGAACAATTTCGTGTTAAATAATTGAATTTTGAAGGCAAAATTTGATGAAAATAGTATAAATAAAAAATAATTGAATTTTGGATGAATTTGAACAATTTTTTGTTAAATAATTGAATTTTGGATGAATTTGAATAATTTTTTGTTAAATAATTGAATTTTGGATGAATTTGAACAATTTTTTGTTAAATAATTGAATTTTTGATGAATTTGAACAATTTCGTGTTAAATAATTGAATTTTGAAGACAAAATTTGATGAAAATAGTGGATATCAAAAATAATTGAATTTTGGATGAATTTGAATAATTTTTTGTTAAATAATTGAATTTTGGATGAATTTGAACAATTTTTTGTTAAATAATTGAATTCTGGATGAATTTGAACAATTTTCGTGATGAATAATTAAATTTTTGATGAATTTGAACAATTTCGTGTTAAATAATTGAATTTTGAAGGCAAAATTTGATGAAAATAGTATAAATAAAAAATAATTGAATTTTGGATGAATTTGAACAATTTTTTGTTAAATAATTGAATTTTGAAGGCGAAATTTGATGAAAATAGTGGATATCAGAAATAATTAAAATTCTGGATGAATTTGAACAATTTTCGTGATAAATAATTGAATTTTTGATGAATTTGAACAATTTCGTGTTAAATAATTGAATTTTGAAGGCAAAATTTGATGAAAATAGTATAAATAAAAAATAATTGAATTTTGGATGAATTTGAACAATTTTTTGTTAAATAATTGAATTTTGAATGAATTTGAACAATTTTTTGGTAAATAATTGAATTCTGGATGAATTTGAACAATTTTCGTGATGAATAATTGAATTTTTGATGAATTTGAACAATTTCGTGTTAAATAATTGAATTTTGAAGGCAAAATTTGATGAAAATAGTATAAATAAAAAATAATTGAATTTTGGATGAATTTGAACAATTTTTTGTTAAATAATTGAATTTTGAAGGCGAAATTTGATGAAAATAGTGGATATATCAGAAATAATTGAATTTTGGATGAATTTGAACAATTTTCGTGATAAATTATTGAATTTGTAAAGCGAAATTTGATGAATATAGTAGAAATTAAAAATAATTGAATTTCAAATATTTTTTGAAAATAACTGAATCGTTTTAAAGAATTTGATTATATTTTTTGTTTTTTCAGAATAGTTTTTTGTTTTCAAGTATTAGCGAATTTGAAGTAGTAATAATTCTCAAAAAATAGAAATAGTAGCTTTTACTTTTTTTTACTAAATAAAATCAATAAAGACTTTTTAGTAAAAATAATAAATATTTTCTCTACAAACATAATTTTTTTGCTGATCTAATTCATTCGTTGATAGAATTTGAATTTAAAAATGTACAAAATTTTTCGAATAATGCCTTTATATAATCGTAACGGTTTTTAATTTCCATTATAGCGAAAGAAGAAAAAGTTCCTATGCGGGAAAGGGGAAAAAATAAAAATAACTAAAAGGTGTATTAGAATGTGACAAAGTAATGAAGATACAAAAGTGTTAAATATGACACATCCAATTAAGAACCTAGTATATGATTGCTAAGACATTGGTAGCTTTTTTTCACCTTTTCTCTCTCTCTCTCAATATATATAAGCGTGACAGCCTCTGGCTTTCGTAATTTATTGGATTCGATTATAGCGAGCAGTACCTAATAATTTTTTTTTTTTTACATCAAAAAATGGAGAGTTTCCGGTGGCACGTCACAAATTATACATATACACCATCGAATTACTGGATTCATCTCACTTCTTCTTACGCTCTAGCGCGCGCGTATATAAACCCCTCCCCTCTTCTTCGTCTTCTTTTGCCGCGCGGTATCTTTCTTTCATCCTCGAATCCATTCCGCCTGGAAAAACGGGCACTATTCCCCTTTTATATATATGGGCCTATCGCTATATATTTGTGTGAGTGAGAGTGTGTATAAGGTCCTCTCTTGTATATTCGTTTCATGAGAAACGTCTCTATTAAACGGTGCGGCTCGTCTTCACGCTCTGCTAATTTGCCTACCGATCGACTAGATTCCGTTTCATGGAATTTTAGAATTTAATCCAGCTCGACGATTAATGCGAGATTTTGCGGTGAAACGAGGGGGACAAAAAAAAAAGAGACTTTTTCAAGGAGAGAGAGAGAGAGAGAAAAAAAGTCGATCGTTTCATTTTTGTTTGGATTTTTTATTTATTTTTTTTTTGAGACTTTTTGGAGCGAAATATGCGTGTGCGTAGAATCAACGCCTTATAGCGACGAATATTTAAATTGTGAATATAGAAAATGTTCTGTAATTATAAATTTTCGGTGGGGGAAATTTAGTTGAATTTTTACTGTACTATTTAGTAGAAATTAAATATTTTAATTCATTAAGGGTATTTGAACCATTATCAATTATTGAACCATTATTCAGAGAATAGAAATTAAATATTTTAATTTATTAAGGGTATTCGAACCATCATACTCTCAGAGAATAGAAATTAAATATTTTAATTTATTAAGGATATTTTAACCATTAATTATTAAATAATTATTAATTATTAATTAATTATTTATTAAGGATTTTGAACACTTAGAGAATAGAAATTAAATATTTTAATTTATAAAGGGTATTTGAACCATTATACACTCAGAGAATAGAAATTAAATATTTTAATTCATTAAGGGTATATTTGAACCATTATACACTAAGAGAAAAATATTATTTAAAGTCCAAATATATTTTATTTAACTTAAACTTAACTTAACTTTATTTTAACTAGAAAAATATTATTTATAGTCCAAATATGTTTTTTTTGACTAAAATAATTATTTTATTTACTTATTAATTTAATTTATTTTATTTTTTACTGATTTAAGTTGAGGGATTTTCAAATGTTTAATTTTGTTTCTGATTGTTATAAGAGTGGGTAATTTTTTTTTTTAACTATTATTATTGTAAACAGAAATTTGTGCGGTGAAATTGACGGAATCGGAAAGGAAACGCGCAAGCTGCACACCCTCTGCTCATTGTGCGGTTTTGAGTTTCATGTTTGAAAGTCGAGTTACATGCTCCAGTTGCGCAAACACTGTGACATTGAGGGGAATATTTGTAATCTTCCCCCGCATGATGCCAATTTCCTCTTTCGAAATTTAATGAAGCAGAGCAATTTTTTTTCGATTTTTTCGATTTTTTTTTATCGAGTGTATTTTAAATAATGGATTTAAAATTTTTGATTTTAATTTAATTTTAATTCATAATTGTGAATTATTTGAAAGTATACTTTGTTTTAATTTATATTATGCAGACTTCGCACTCGATAGTTAATTTTTAAAGAAGTAGGAAAAAATAGCTTTCGAACTAAAAATAGTAGTAAAAAAGTAGAAAAAAAAATTAGTTGAAAAATTAATCTTGACAAAGAAAATAATTTTAGACACTACACGAAACTGACAAATGTTACATTCTATATTTTATTTTCCTGTCTTTTTCCTAATTTTTATAAAAAATATTTACTTCTTTCTTATATTTTATTGATAATAAATTGAATGCATGTAACGAATTTTATTATTCGTGAAAGAATTTAAATATTTATAAAAATAATTTAATTCTTGCGAAGAATTTTATAAAAATTTTTAAATAATTCATTGCTTTCGACTAATTTAAGGGAAATTTTAATTAAAAATAATTGAATAATTCGGGTTAAATTTTTATTATTCATGTAAAAAAATGAATTTTCACGAAGAATTTTTAGATAAAATTTTTTGAACAGTCGAATTCTGTTTGGAAATTTCATTAAAATAGTAGATATTGAAAATCATTGAATTGTAAAAAGTTTTTAAAAATAATTAAGCTTAACATTGAATTCTATTAAAATTTTTGACTGTAGCTAAATATCTGTGTAGTATTTTATTTAATTTTTTTGAAAATAATGGAATTCCTAAAAAGTATTTTATTATTGTTGAAAATAATTGAATTCTTGCAAACGATTTTATTACAATTTTTTTAATTTTTTTAAATAATTGAATTTTTAAGAAAAAAAATTATTATTTTTAAAAGAAATTGAATTCTTGTGATGAATATTGTTATTTATGGAAATAATTGAATTTTATTTATTTTGCAAAGAATTTTATTAAAATGACTGAAAATAATTGAATTTTCGGGAATAATTTTGTTATTTATCGTCATGATTCAATTATTTCAAAGAATTATTTATGTTAGAAATTAAATTTTTGAAAAGAATTTAATTTCAATCTAAAATATCAATTTAATTATTTCAAAAAACTTTCATTAAAATTGTATTTAAAATAATTCGTTTTTTAACAGCTGTATTAAAACATTTGAAATTAATTTAATTCCTGTAAAACATTATAATATTTTTGTAAATAATTTAATTTTTTCAAAGAATTTTAAAAACATTTTTAAAAATTTTTTATAAACTTTTTGAGGAATAGAAATTAGATTTTTAAGAATAATTACATTTTTTGACCAATTCCTGTAAAATTGAGTTAAAAGTAATTGAAATTCTTTGATGAATTTGATAATTTAAGAAAATAATAAAATAGTTGCTAAGAATTTTATTAAAATTTTCCAAAATAATTGAATTCCTGAAAAGAATTTTATTACTTATATAAAAATAGTTAATTAAAACAAATTTTATTTAAATGTTTTAAAAGAATTGAATTTCTGTAAAAAAAATTTTGTTATTTTTGAAAATAATTGAATACTTAAGCAGGATTTTATTATAATATTTTTAATAAATTGTATTTTCCAAGAAGAAATTTATTACAGTTTGAAAATAATTGAATTCTTCTGATGATTATTGTTATTTCTGAAAATATTTAACTTTTATTTATTTTTCAAAGAATTTTATTAAAATGCATGAAAATAATTGAATTTTCCTAAATAATTTCGTAGCTTATCGCCATAATCGAATTAGTTTGAAGAATATAACTTAAAAAAAATTTTTTTATGTTAATAATTGAATTTCTAGGAAGAATTTCAATGAAACTTTATTTGTTAAAATAATTGAATTTTTGAATTAATTACTTTAAAATAGTATCAAAAATAATTGAAATTCTTTGATAAGTTTTATTGTTTATAAAAATAATTAAATTCATGTTTAGAATATTATCAAAAAGTGCTTTTAAAAATTAAATTTCCATGAAAAATGTTTTTAGTATATAGTGAAAGAATTTGAATCATTGTGAAGAATTGAATAGAAACTTTGTTAAATAATTGATTTTTTCGCAGTTTTTTTAAATTTACCTATTCTAAGTTAATCGTATTCCTGTGATGATGGTTTTTATTATTTATCAAAATAGTTCAAAATTTGAATGAATTTTGTCAATTTTTTGTTAATTTATTTTTAATTGCGATTTTAATGGCGATTTTAATGGCGAAATTTCATGAAATTGAAATAGATAATGAAAATAATTGAATTTCGAATACTTTTTGAAAATAATTCAATCTTTTAAAACATTTGATTATAGTTTTTGATTTTTTTCTTCCTTATATAGAGGAAGTATTTTTATTTCTAGTGTAAGCGAATTTAAAGTGTAGTGGAAATTCTAAAATTCTCAAATTATTGAATTATTTAAGAAAAAAGAAGAAGAAGAAGAAATATTAGCTTTTAGTGGCTGAAATCTAAAAAGTACCAAAATAGTAGCATTACGACAAAAAAATGGTAAATATTAGGTTTTAGTGTACACCCAGAGAAATTGTATATTTGTCTCAGAACCAACTAGACTTTTTATTTGTTTCAAATAAATTTTATTTGTTTCAAATAAATTTTATTTAGTTTAAATAAAATTTTATTTAACTCAAATATATGTTTTATTTATATGAAATATAAATTTTATTTAAAAGAAATAAAAGTCTAGTTGGTTCTGAGACAAATATACGTTTATTTAAGTCAAATAAAATATATTTGGTTTAAATAATAATTTTCTCTGGGTGTAGATAAGTGCGAAGTCTTGTTATGCAATTTCTGTTTTACTAAATTAAGAACCAATTTTTACAATTGCTTTACTATTATTTATTTACTGAAAATAAGTCCCTAATTATTGTTTAGAAAGTACTCGACGAAAAGAAAGTTAAAAACAAAAGTGAAATAAAAATATCCCCGTGGGGAAAAATGCGGAAAAAAAATATCAAGTATAAAAGAATATAAAAAAACGGAAAGAATAAGAAAGATACTATCACGATATCGAGAGGAGATTTGATTTGACCCGTTTTGAAATCAGTAATTGAGCGATTACGATTTACGGTAATGTTGATGGTAGTTTAATAAAGTCACGTGATGCTGTGGAAATGAAAAAGAGTATATAATCTGTCGTTCGTGCCCTAGCGGTCGCTCGAGGATGGTTATGGGTATAGCGGCGTTCAATCCTTTCGCTGTATGTATATATAGAGTGCGGCGTGTAGCCGATTAGTATTACCCACTTCCTTGTGCCTTCTTCTTCTTCTTTTCCTTCTTCTTCTTGGTAAAAGAACATAATACGGAATATATGTATAGAATACCTGTAGTACAAGTTACAACCGCTTAAGGGTCGCCCTGTGTGTGCGGATAGTTTTGCGGCTTTCAGTTATGAGTACTGCTCGCAGAGCTCTCCTCCAGAAGAGGAAAAAGAAAAAAGAAAAAAAAGAAAAAAAAAGAAAAAAGAAAAAGCAAAAGAGTGAGAGAGTATATATACTCGCACCCGCCTTCAAATGCGAAGAATGTTACTAGACATGCCTGCTTACCTTTCAACGCGATTAATGCCGCCGGGTGTTCATCGTGCATTTATAACATGCGCCACTTGTAATAATTTTTACCAGCAAAAAAAAAAACAAAAAAAAAAATAAAAACAAAAAAAAATAAAAACAAAAACAAAAAAGAGTCTTTAGAATCGACGAGTGAAATATACGGATCAAACGTTTGTCTATATTTCTAATCAAGATTCAAATATTCCTATTAGATTTCGTTTTCGAAACAAAAAAAAACAAAAAACAAAAAAAAACAAAAAAAGAACAAAAAAGAGTCTTTAGAATCGAGGAGTGAAATATACTGATCAACGTTTGTCTATATTTCTAATCAAGATTCAAATATTCCTATTAGATTTCGTTTCCGAAACAAAACAAAAAAAAACAAAAAAAACAAATAAAAACAAAAAAGAGTCTTTAGAATCGAGGAGTGAAATATACGGATCAAACGTTTGTCTATATTTCTAATCAAGATTCAAATATTCCTATTAGATTTCGTTTCCGAAACAAAAAAAAAATAAAAACAAAAAAAAAATAAAAACAAAAACAAAAAAGAGTCTTTAGAATCGAGGAGTGAAATATACTGATCAACGTTTGTCTATATTTCTAATCAAGATTCAAATATTCCTATTAGATTTCGTTTCCGAAACAAACAAAAAAACAAAACAAAAAAAAAACAAAAAAGAGTCTTTAGAATCGAGGAGTGAAATATACGGATCAACGTTTGTCTATATTTCACGGTAAATCGTTAGGTATTAAAATAACACCAAAAAGGATTAAAATAATCCAATTTAGTGTTATTTTAATCCATTTTGGTGTTATTTTAATACCTAACGATTTACCGTGTTCTAATCAAGATTCAAAGATTCCTATTAGATTTCGTTTCCGGTCGTTTGTGATAAATTGAGTGTACGTTCATCAAGAGTGTGAAAGTTTTCAGGGGAAAGAAATTTTCTGATTATTATTAATTACCGGTGTTGCATTTCTTTTGGAATTTATTTCTGCGGTGTTGAGCTTGAGAAGGAAAATTTTCTCTTATATAGTTGAAAAGTATTGATTTCGAGTGTACCGTGGGAGGTAAAATTTATTCGATTTGAATAAATAATTGGTTGCCTATTACAGAAATTAATATAATTATTAATCGTAAGGACGAGAAGAATTTTAAATATTTCGGATACTTGCTCAAATTTCGGTATTTACTTAAAATAGTAAAATTATTTATTGAATTCAGTAAATATTTATTATATTCAATAAATATTTATTCAATTCAGTAAATATTTATTAATTTCAATAAATATTTATATATATATAAATATTATTAAAATATTATTATAAATAAATATTTTAAATTCAGTAAATATTGATTAATTTCAATAAATATTTATATATAAATATTATTATAAATAAATATTTTAAATTCAGTAAATATTGATTAAATTCAATAAATGTTTATTAAATTCAGTCAATATTTATTAAGTTCAATAAATATTGATTAAATTCAGTAAATATTGATTAAATTCAATAAATATTTATTCACGGAAAAAATCCTTTAACTGGAACAGCGATTACTTTCGCTGAAATAGCGAGACTATTCGTTGCAATAACTAAAAATTTCGCTAATATATAGTGAATTTTATAGTTGTTCCAGGTTGAAGATTTTTTTGTGTTGAATTCAATAAATATTTATTGAATTCGATGAATAATAATCAAATAAATATACATTAATAATAATTAATTATACACTGGAAAAAAATTTATTTTATTCAAATAACCGATTATTTGACTATTATTAAATAAATATTTACTTAAATCAAATAATTTTTATATTTGAATTAATTAAATAATATTTGCTTTAAGTACTGAGATATTTGCTTCAAATACTGAAATATTTGCTTCAAGTTCTGAAATATTTGATTCAAATACAATTTATTTGATTCAAATAAAAAATAATTTGATTTAAGTAAATATTTATTTGATAATAGTCAAATAATCGGTTATTTGAAGCAAATAAATTTTTTTTCAGTGTAATAATAATATTCTAAAATAAAATTAGTAATAATAGTTAATATTAATAATAATAATATAAATAATAATAACAATAATAACAATAATAATATAAATAATAATAATAATAATAATAATAATAATAATAATAATAATAATAATAATAACAAAAATAACAATAGTAGTTGCTATAAATTAATATTAATAATTTAATATCAAATAATAATATTAATAGTAAAATTATAATAATATATTAACTATATATAAATAGTATTTGAGTTTACATCGAACTATGTCTCAATCGACAAAGCAAAATATATACCATATTTATAATATAATAATAATAATTTCGCATCGTACCCTGCGGCCTGGTCAATTAACGTTTAACCTTGACGCATATCGTGTTCTCTGCTTAATCGACTTTTTGATCCTTTGAGTTTTCGAGAGGCAGCAGCAAAAAAAAAATGAATTTTTTCATTAGCTCATTATACATTTTACGAGCTTTCAACAAAATGCGCGTGGTACATTTACCCATAAGCGTATATTTCTTTAAGTGTTAATCCTCAACATATTAGACTCGCTGAGAATTAAAAAATATACAATAGTTGATAAGAATTTCATTAAAGTTGTCAAAAATAATTGAATTCCTGAAAAGTATTTTATTATTTATTCGAAAATAATTGAATAATTAGGTAAAATTTTATTTAAAGAATTTAATTTCTGTGGAAAATTTAGTTATTTTTGCAAATAATTGCATTTTTTAGAACGATTTTAAAATATTATTATTATTTTTTTTTTAATTTTTAAATAATTATATTCTCCGAGAAGAAATTTATTACTTTTCAAAATAATTGTAATCTTGTAATGAATATTTTATATTATTATTTTATATTTTTTTGTTATTTATGAATGAAATTGAATTTTATTTATTTTGCAAAAAATTTGATTAAAATGCCTCAAAATATTTGGATATTTTCAGGAATAATTTTGTTATTTTTGGAGATAATGAAATTAATTGGAAAATTTATTTATGTAAATAATTGAATTTTTAGAAAGAATCCAATTGAAATTTGTCAAAATAATTGAATTTTTGAATTAATTAATTTAAAATAGTATTAAGGGAATTTAAACCAACGTGACGTCAAAGTTTTAAAACTAATGTAAAAAATCATAAATATCATAAAAAAATATCATAAAAAATCATAAATCATAAATGCATAAATTGTGACGTCATAATGGTTCAAATGCCGTTAATAATAATTAAAATTCTTTGATAAGATTTATTTATGAAAATATTTAAATTCATGCTTAGAATAATTATCAAAACTTTTTTAAAAATTAAATTTCTTTGGAAAATGTTTTTATTAGTCCAAAGTATTTAAATTATTGTGAAGAATTGAATGGAACATTTGTCTAATATTTTATTTTTTCGCAATTTTTTTTTAATTTACTATTTTAAGTTAATCGAATTCCTGTGATGATGGATTTTATTATTTATGAAAATAATTGAAAATTTGGTTGAATTTTATCAATTTTTTTACGGCAAAAATCTTTGCCATGGCAGTTAAGGGATTAAATAAATAGAATTCTTTTGAGAAATCTCATAAAATTAGAATAAATAATTGAAAAAAAGAAATAAGATACTTATCTTTTTTTTATTTTTTTCAATCACGGTAAATCGTTAGGTATTAAAATAACACCAAAAAGGATTAAAATAATCCAATTTAGTGTTATTTTAATCCATTTTGGTGTTATTTTAATACCTAACGATTTACTGTGAATTATTTATTCTAATTTTAATATAAGAAATAATATAAGAAATAAGATATAAATAAGAAGAGATAAATAAGAAATAATAAAATAAGAAATAAGAAAAAAGTTGAATTTCGAATACTTTTTGAAAATAATTTTTTTGCAATTTGATACGTTAAGGTCAGTTTCATATCCTCATGGTATAATTTTACACCCCACAAGTATTATCAAAAGGAAAACAAATAAGTTTCGCGTGTGAAAATCGAATAAAAGAGAGAAAAAGAGAGGGAGGGATGAATAATTTAAATATTCTCAAAAAAGTTGTAACAAGTCTTCTGCAGGAGCAAGAAAGGCGTATAAGAGTAGAGAGAGAGAGAAATAAGTTGAAATACGTTATAGTATACGACATTTCCGTAAACCGAGAAGTATGTAGCGTGTTCGCATAAACTATAAGGAGCAATTTTAATAATATGCACCTGCATTTCGACAGTTCTAATGAACCCTAGTTCATGAAGAGGAGACTATATATATGTAAAGACACTATCACTGTTTGTGTGTATGAGCACGAGTATTATAAGGAAAAGATCAGAAAGATACAAGTAATACTCTTTCTCCTTGCGCGCAAAAGTTATAAGAGAGTGAATATATACGCTCTTGGAAAAGCAATACGCGCGCGTTGTTCATGCATAATGTATAGCCATATATATAAATGCATATAGATTCGCGCAGCGTCCTCAGAAAAGCCTAGACATCGTGGCATTTTCAAATGCGTGTGCGTAAATATCATAAAAGCCATATAGTCTCGCAGAAAGCGCAGGGGATATAGTTTCATATACGCGCGCAGTCTCGCGAGACAAAAATTTATTCGATTCAAGTCAAATGATTTTATACTTTTGGATTTTCTTTCTACAAAATTTTTATCCCGCGATATTTATTTGGTTATTATTTTTTTTTTATTTTATTATCTATTTCCCCATTTTATTTAGCTCCTATTTCCCCATTTTATTTAGCTCCTATTTCCCCATTTTATTTAGCTCCTATTTTCCTATTTTATTTAGCACCTACTTCCCTATACTATTTTATTGAGTCATTTAATTGTTAATAGTTAATAGTTAATAGTTAATAGTTAATAGTTTGCTGAATTCGATTATAATAAATAAATAAACAAAATTACGATTACTAGTACAAATATTTTACGAGACAAAAACGGAGACGCTATTCTCCACCTGAGAACGCCAAGGTCACCGCTAGATGTCAGCTGGGATTTCTCGGAATTTCTCTCGACACCTAGCGGCGACCTTGGCGTTCTCAAGTGGAGAACAATTTCAATTGCCTTTCTAGTGCAAAGAAAGGCTTTTTATTAACAACTAATTTTATTTTTCATTATTATTCCAAGGTCCTAGGTTAATTATTAGTCCGATGTCGTAATTTTAGAAAAAAAAAATAAATGTCGATTACAATAAAAATAACGCGATTGAAGGAAACATTTCCGTGATAATATAGACAAGTAATCGACGATCATTCGAGACGTAATGGGAAATAAAATAAAAAAGTAAACGTTAAAAATTTTGTACGACCTCCCTTTGAATCAAGCACGAGAGTAATCGCGAGCCTTAATTAATTATTAATCTCCGATTCGAGTGTATATCGTGCAATTGGATTAAAAGCTACATAAATGCAATACCGCTTTAACGTTGTAAACTCCTTCGGCGTACGTGCATTTATATTTAAACCTCGTGTGTGAGCTTTACTACCCGTCTAGTTATACATGTACATTTTCAGATAATAAATTACTATCGCATATTTATTTTCCAAGATGATTAAAACACTGTTTCCATTTAGCGTCACGGTAAAGTTGTAAAAAAAAAAACAGAAAACAATTTTTAATTTCGCAATTTTTTCTCCTACAATCGTTCATTTGAATTTATTATTATTATAATATAATCGTTTTGAAGAATTTAATTATTTTCAAAAATAAAACACCCTTTTGTCTCAGAACTAACTAGACTTTTTATTTGTTTCAAATAAATTTTATTTGGTTTAAATAAAATTTTATTTGACTAAAATATATGTTTTATTTATGTTAAATAAAAATTTTATTTAAAACAAATAAAAAGTCTAGTTGGTTCTGACCAACAGTGGCAAAAGAGATTAAAATCAAAGTAGGACAAATTTTCAAAATTGAGAAAAAAGCCCAATTGTTCTCAATTTCCCATTAGACAATAAGAACACAAGTGCGGAAAAAAAGTGAACTCATTCATGTAAGGAGGTGACTTTTTTCTCTCTCTCTCTCTCTCTCTCGAAGCCACCGCGAGTCTTCTCATCTCCTCGTGTATAAAAGGAGAACACAAATGTATCCTTAATTAAATTAAGCGAGGCACGCATCTCTAAATTGAGTTACTCGAAAAAAATCTAAAATGCGTCCGCCGATGGCTGAAGAAGAGCCAAGCGGATGGAAGAAGAGGAATAATAATAAGAAGAAGAGGAGCATTCTCAAGCTCATCGAAATGCAGCACTGATGAATTTCGAGCAAGCTTCGCTAAATACGGGATTGAAGCTATATAGAAAGAAGGTTGTTATACCTTTCCTGAGATGCAGGCAACTCTTCTTCCATATAGTGAGGGAAGTCGGGAAAAAGGTGTGTAAGTGTGTGTTTGTGTTTGTGTCTGTGTGGGGCACAGAACACGACAGTCAAGAAGAAACTGAAGGGAACCCAATGTTTATAAATATTCATGATTCAATGTCGTGTATACATATAGGCATATTTTTATCTTCAATGTACCCATGAGTGGTGCCCGCAACCATGTTTTTTAGAATTTTTGAACCAATAATCTATTTTTGACCCAAAAATCTACGTTTGTTACAATTTTTGAACCAAAATTCTATGTTTGTTGGAATTTTTGAACCAAAATTCTATGTTTGTTACAATTTTTGTACCAAAATTCTAAGTTTGTTTCAATTTTTGAACCAAAATTCTATTTTTGAACTAAAAATCTACGTTTGTTACAATTTTTGAACCAAAATTCTATGTTTGTTACAATTTTTGAACCAAAAATCTATTTTTGAACTAAAAATCTACGTTTGTTACAATTTTTGAACCAAAATTCTATGTTTGTTTTAATTTTTGAACCAAAATTCTATGTTCTACCCATGAGTGGTGCCGGCAACAATGTTTGTTACAATTTTTAAACCAAAATTCTATTTTTGTTACTATTTTTGAACCAAATTTCTAAGTTTGTTTCAATTTTTTAACCAAAATTCTATTTTTGAGTCAAAAATCTACGTTTGTTACAATTTTTGAACCAAAATTCTATGTTTGTTTTAATTTTTAAACCAAAATTCTATGTTTGTTATCATTTTTGAACCAACAATCTATTTTTGACCCAAAAATATACTTTTGTTACAATTTTTGAACCAAAATTCTAAGTTTGTTTCAATTTTTGAACCAAAATTCTATTTTTGAACTAAAAATCTACGTTTGTTACAATTTTTGAACAAAAATTCTATGTTCGTTACAATTTTTGAACCAAAAATCTATTTTTGTTGGAATTTTTGAACAAAATTCTATGTTTGTTATCATTTTTGAACCAACAATCTATTTTTGACCCAAAAATATACTTTTGTTACAATTTTTGAACAAAAATTCTATGTTTGTTTTAATTTTTGAACAAAAATTCTATGTTCTACCCATGAGTGGTGCCGGCAAAAATGTTTGTTACAATTTTTGAGCCAAAATTCTAAGTTTGTTACAATTTTTGATCCAAAATTCTAAGTTTGTTTCAATATTTGAACAAACATTATATTTTTGAACAAAAATTCTATGTTTGTTTTAATTTTTGAACAAAAATTCTATGTTTGTTTTAATTTTTGAACCAAAATTCTATGTTCTACCCATGAGTGGTGCCGGCAAAAATGTTTGTTACAATTTTTGAACCAAAATTCTAAGTTTGTTTCAATATTTGAACCAACATTCTATATTTATTGGAATTTTTGAACCAAAATTCTAAGTTTGTTTCAATATTTGAACCAACATTCTATTTTTGAACTAAAAATCTACGTTTGTTACAATTTTTGAACCAAAATTCTATGTTTGTTACAATTTTTGAACAAAAATTCTAAGTTTGTTTCAATTTTTAAACCAAAATTCTATTTTTGAATTAAAAATCTACGTTTGTTACAATTTTTGAACCAAAATTCTATTTTTGTTGGGATTTTTGAACAAAAATTCTATGTTTGTTACAATTTTACAAACCAATAATCTATTTTTGACCCAAAAATCTACGTTTGTTACAATTTTTGAACCAAAATTCTATGTTTGTTTTAATTTTTGAACCAAATTTCTATTTTTGAATTAAAAATCTACGTTTGTTACAATTTTTGAACCAAAATTCTATATTTGTTACAATTTTTGAACCAAAATTCTATATTTATTGGAATTTTTGAACCAAAATTCTATGTTTGTTTCAATTTTTGAACCAAAAATCTATTTTTGAACTAAAAATCTACGTTTGTTACAATTTTTGAACTAAAATTCTATGTTTGTTTTAATTTTTGAACCAAAATTCTATGTTCTACCCATGAGTGGTGCCGGCAACAATGTTTGTTACAATTTTTAAACCAAAATTCTATTTTTGTTACAATTTTTGATCCAAAATTCTATGTTTGTTTTAATTTTTGAATTAAAATTCTATTTTTAAATTAAAAATCTACGTTTGTTACAATTTTTGATCCAAAATCCTAAGTTTGTTACAATTTTTGAACCAAAATTCTATGTTCTACCCATGAGTGGTGCCGGCAACAATGTTTGTTACAATTTTTAAACCAAAATTCTATTTTTGTTACAATTTTTGAACCAAAATTCTGTGTTTGTTACAATTTTTGATCCAAAATTCTATGTTTGTTTCAATTTTTGAACCAAAATTCTATTTTTGAATTAAAAATCTACGTTTGTTACAATTTTTGATCCAAAATCCTAAGTTTGTTACAATTTTTGAACCAAAACTGTATTTCTGTTACAATTTTTGAACCAAAATTCAATGTTTGTTACAATTTTCGAACCAAAATTCTATGTTTGCTACAATTTTTGAAACAAAATTCTATGTTTGCTACAATTTTTTAACCAAAATTCTATGCTTGTTACAATTTTTGATCCAAAATTCTATTTTTCCTGGTCTTTAAAAATATTTTTTGCGGTCTACATCAGAAAAATTCAGAAAAGTTTCTACCAAACAGGATCTTCTCATTTTTGATGGGAATAATTAATTATTTAATTAATTTATGGCTAACTCCACCAACCACAATTAAAAGAATAATCATTGTTTAAATCCATTTTAAGGATTCTGGTTGTTTGGGGATTTAATCATTGATTTACTTTTAATCAGTATTGGCGAAAGTGGCCTTTAAAAATTATTTAAATTGTTTAATAGTTATTTAAATAAATCAACAATTATTTAATTAATTTAATAATAATTTAAACAATTTAATAACTGTTTAAATAATTCAATGGCTATTGAATTGATTTGATAGTTGTTAAATCAAACTTGAAAAACGGTTATTGTTAGCTAATTCCAAAAATCGTGACAGTTCATTAACAATGGAAATTATACAGGAAATAAGAAATGCCATCGTGCAGTAATTACATTTCAGAGATGAAATGCGGTCACACAACAATAAATATATAATGCAATTCAACTATGACACATATTACGCCTCTAGTTCGCCCTCTGCTTTTCGAAAAACCTATAATTACATATCAGAGATAGGCAAATTTTCCTTTTCCTTCACGACGTCCTTTCGCTGAAAGAGGTGAGAACAATACCTTTTTGGGGGCGTGAAAGATCACGAGAGTCATATAATGTCTCTCTTTCTCTCTCTTTTTCTCTCTCTTTCCCTCCCTTGTGTGGAAACTATTTTGTGACCTTTTCCCTCAGCGAATGTTCCGGAAGATTTACATATTTTACATATATTATTTATTTTTCCTTATCATACAAAGATTTGTCTCGAGATTATAATCGTTTCATTCGTTTCACAAGAGAGAGAGACTATTTTTTGAAAAATATAATTAATTCATTCTCCGTTTTAGAGAAAAAAATTTCTCCTTCTTTTTAAATATAATATATAATAAAAGGTTTCGCGCAGTTGTTATAAAATAGAATTTATTTACTTATGGTAATTGTCACGAATTAGATCGGAGTTTAAATGTATCTTAATGTCGTGAGTAAATTCCAAGGAGAGGGCAGATCTCGCGTTACTCTTAATTAGAAGTAATTGTTGCTGTTAGAAATGGCTCGTTAGCATTTGATTAAAAACACGGCCTCTCGATTTTTATTCCGAGTGTTGCAGCAATGAACTGGGAAAAATAAACAATCGAAAGAAACAATATGGAGAAAAATAAAATGTTTAGACTTTAATGTTAACAAGTGGAAATTCGAAATAATAAACTATAAGACTAAAATACAAACAAGACTAAAATTAAAAATCAGAAAAAAATTAAAAACTGAAAAAGAAAAAAGAAAGTACATGGAGAGAAAATTGTATTAATTTTTGTAAAAGTATTTCTCAATTTGGGGAAAAATACGTCAAAGCGAAATTAAAAACAAAACTAAGATTAGAAACAAAAAACTAGTAAAGTAGAAATAAAATTACAAGCAAAATTAAAAATTCTAAAAGTTTAACTATTAAAAATCAATTTTATTTTTTTAGTTCAAGTACAAAAAGGAACTATTAACTATTAAAAATCAATTTTATTTTTTTTAGTTCAAGTACAAAAAGGAACTATTAACTATCAAAAATCAATTTTATTTTTTTTAGTTCAAGTACAAAAAGGAAAGTTGAAAAATAAATTTATACACTTGTATAAAAATAAGTAAATGAAGCTAATTATTCCTTTTTTCTAATTTAAACATTATTGTGTTTATTCTTAAGTCATATATTATTTACTTTTTATTAGCGTTCCGTGAACTTTGAATTTTTGAAAAAAAAAATTGCCACAGTTGACGCAGCAAAACTGTCATAAGGAAACACAACTAAATAAATCAATGAAATTAATTTATCGCTGCAGTAAAATATTTCCATTGTGCAAAAATAAAAAATTGCACATAAGTATATTTAAAGCAAAAAAAAAAAAATATGGATTATTGTTGTATTTAGTTTCTCCGATTCGTGATAAGTCGCAGGAATGCAATAAATTATCAAAAATTGCTCCATTACCCAATAGATCGTTAATATGGTTTTATCTCGATATCACAATAGAAAAGTAGAAGTGCAACTTAGAAGGTCGTCGAAAAGTCCATTAATGTCGCACATAATAGTCGTGACTCTATGGTTAGAGAATAAAAATTTTTATTTTTTTTTTTGACTTCCAGAGAAAATTTTCAACTTTTTTTTAGCTAAAAAATATTCTTTACTTTGTTCCAATTTTTGAAGAGAATTCTACCGAAGAATTAGTAAATTCTGCTTAAAATTCGTACAATTTTAGGAATTTTTAGTATATTGCTGAATTATTCTACTAATTGAGATTTAAAGAAAAATGACTAATTTTTAGTCGAAAATATAACTAATTAGTTAGATAGAATTATTTTATTATTAGTTGAAAAAATGACTGATTATTAGTAGGAAATTATTAATTATTAGTAGAAAATAACTAATCAGCAGGAAATAACTAATTATTGGTAGAAAATAACTAATTATTGGTAGAAAATAACTAATTAGCAAGAAATAAATAATTTTTAGTAGAAAATTACTAATTATTGGTAGAAAATAACTAAGTTTTAGTAGAAAATTATTACTTATTGCTAGGGAATTACTAATTATTGGTAGAAAATTACTAATCAGCAGGAAACAAATCATTTTTAGTAGAAAATTACTAATTATTAGTAGGTAATTACTAATTATTAGTAGAAAATTATTACTAACTATTAGTAGAAAATTATTACTAACTATTAGTAGAAAATTATTACTAATTAGTAGGGAATAACAAACTAAATTCCTAATTATTAGTAGAAAATTACTACTAATTAGTAGGGAATAACAAACTAGATTCCTAATTATTAAAAGAAAATAACTAATCAGCAGGAAATAAATAATTTTTGGTAGAAAATTACTAATTATTAGTAGAAAACTATAATTATTAGTAGAAAACTGCTAATTATTAGTGGAAATTTACTAATTCTTAGTAGAAAATTACTAATTGTTAGTGGAAATTTACTAATTCTTAGTAGAAAATTACTAATTGTTAGTGGAAATTTACTAATTCTTAGTAGAAAATTACTAATTCTTATAGTAGAAAATTACTACTTCTTATAGTAGAAAATTACTAATTATTAGTAGGGATTTACTAGTTATTAGTGAGGAGTTAATTATTATTGGTAGAAAATAACTATAATTCCTTTGAAAATTTTAGAAAATAATTGAATTACTTTCAAGAATTTTACTAAAATTTCAAAAAAAAATTATTAAATTTTTGCCAGGAACATTAACATTACATTGGAAATTGAATTGATTTCTTAAAAAATTCTTTAACAATTGAATTCTTTATTTAGAATTTTATCAAAAATTTTTGAAAAATGTATAGGTGCGTATTTAAATTTTTTTCTGGAATATTATTAAATCTTTTTAAAAACAACTGAATTTTTCCCTGAAATTTTATTAAAATTCAATTGTAAACTAAATATTTAATTCGCAAGAATAATTGAACTCGAACACGTAAAAATTCAAAAAAAAAGAATTAATTACATAATTATTTACAATATATACTTATATATATATATATATATATATATATATATTATTTGAAAGAAATAAAATGCAGTTAATTATTAAATTACCATTCTCTTCGACTTGTATGCGCTAATTGGTCAATCAAGAATCAAATGACAGGTATATCTTATCCTCCCATAACGGGGAACTAATTAGAAAGATTCGTCTCGAGTTCCACAACAAATTCGCGCGCGAAACAAAAGCAAAAAAAAAAGAAAAAACAAAAAAAAATGCAGCACCCAAGACTCCGAAAATGACTAACGAAAAGGGCGCACATGCGAATTTTAGTCTGCGGTTGATCTTGACGCGGATTCCTAAATTTCAACTGGATAGCGGCGCGGCGACACAAATGTTCCACGAATTCTGATCCGAATCGCTTTTCGAGTCTGAATTCTTCGCTGTCGCATTTTTTTTGTCGTTGTTTTTGGTCTTTTTTCTATAAACTCTCGTATTTCCCCCCCACTTCTCTCCTTTCGTTCTTTCTCTGTTTCTTTTTCTATATCGCGGCTTTTTCTCTATTTTTTTCTTCGTCGCGCTTTTGTCTATTTTTTTCATTGGCGTGATTTTTCTCTCTCCCTTTTTTCCATTTTCTCCCTTTTTCTCATTCTCTCTCTATTTATTCTTCTTTCTCTCTTCCCTTTTTCCCCCTTTTCTCTTTCTTTTTATTTATTTTTTTCTATTTATTTATTATTTCTTTTTATTTTTTTTCTCCCTATTTATTCTTCTTTCTCCCATTCTCTCTCCCTTTTTCCTTTTTCCCTTTTCACTTTCTTTTTTTCTATTTATTTAATTATTATTTATTTACTATTTATTTATTATTTATTTTTTTCTTTTTATTTATCATTTATTTACTATTTATTTACTATTTACTTACTATTTTCTTTTTATTTATTATTTATTTACTATTTATTTATTATTTCTCCCTTTCACTCTCCCTTTTTTCCCACTTTTTCCCCTTTTCTCTTTCTATTTATTTATTATTTATTTACTATTTATTTATTTTTTTATTTTTATTTGTTTACTATTTATTTATTATTTCTCCCTTTCACTCTGCCCTTTTTCCCCTTTTCTCTTTCTATTTATTTATTTATTATTTATTTATTTACTATTTATTTATTATTTCTCCTTTTCTCTCACCCTTTTTTCCAACTTTTTCCCCTTTTCTCTTTCTATTTATTTTTTTCTATTTATTTATTATGTATTTACTATTAATTTGTTATTTCTTTCTATTTATTCTTCTTGTTCCCTTTTTCCCCTTTTTACTTTCTTTTTTTCTCTATTTATTTATTATTTATTTACTATTTATTTATTATTTATTTACTATTTATTTATTATTTATTTACTATTTATTTATTATTTATTTACTATTTATTTATTATTTATTTACTATTTATTTATTATTTCTTTCTATTTATTCTTCTTTCTCCCTTTCTCTCTCTCTCCTTATTTATTCTTCTTTCTCCCTTTTTCTCTCTCTTCTTATTCTTCTTTTTCCCTTTCTCTCTCTCCATTTATTCTTTTTTTTCTCTTTCCCTCTTTACTCTTCCTTTTCCCCCCTTTCCACTTTCCCTCTCGCCCCTTTTCTCTCCTCTCCTCTCCTTCCTTCTCCCGCTCCTTCTTAATTCTCGTTTTTTTAACGCGCCTTTTCTCTCGTTCGCTTCTATGGATTCTTTTTCTCGTTTAACATTTGGAATTCAGAGAGCCGGCTGCAACCGAAAGAATCGCGCACAGAAACAGCGTCAGGGGTCCTCGCGCCAAATAAATCCACGTCGGCGATCTACGTCAAGCGAGTATAGAGAGAAGATGCGCGCGAGTTGCACCTGCATACTGGGTGTCCCTCTGGATTCCGCTCCCCCCTCCCCCGCACTCCAGAGAAAGAGAGAGAGAGAGAGAAAAAAGATTCTTTATCAACTCTTCTTTCGGGGATATTCATTAATCTTTATTTTTTTCCACCATCAATTGTACTTATGGTCATTTTTTCTACTCTCAACGTAAGTTAGTGTCACTATCACTATATCACTAATAATTAGTATCACTATTATTGATAGTGAACACTATTACTACACTATTACTATTACTAACGTTGTCATTGTCACTATTTTTATCACTATTATTATCACTATTATTATCACTATTATTATCACTATTATTATCACTATTATTATATTATTTTATCTATATTATTTTATCACTATTGTTACGATCACTGACATTGTCACAGCAGTCACTATTTTTATCACTATTATTACTATCACTGTCATTGTCACAGCAGTCACTATTTTTATCACTATCATTACTATCACTGTCATTGTCACAGCAGTCACTATTTTTATCACTATCATTACTATCACTGTCATTGTCACAGCAGTCACTATTTTTATCACTATTATTACTATTACTATCATTGTCACTACACTCGCTAATACTAATTATTATTAGCGTCAATATTGGTAATAGTGATCACTGTTACTATCGTCATTGTCACTACAATGATGGTGACAGTGTTAATTATAGTGATAACGATAGTAATTA
This sequence comes from Leptopilina drosophilae, assembly GCA_032873175.1. Lineage (NCBI taxonomy): Eukaryota > Metazoa > Arthropoda > Insecta > Hymenoptera > Figitidae > Leptopilina > Leptopilina drosophilae. The sequence goes on from CM065485.1 coordinate 39,095,714, forward strand.
TGATATTGACAGTAATAGTGTTAATAACAACGGCATAAATACTATTGATATAGTGACAGAGATAGTATTATTTTAGTAACAATATAGTGATACTATTAATATAGTGACAGTGTTTTTATAATAATAATAATAATAATAGTGACACTATTAATATAGTGACAGTGTTTTTATAATAATAATAATAATAGTGACACTATTAATATAGTGACAGTGATAGTGTTTTTATAATAATGATAGTGACACTATTAATATAGTGACAGTGATAGTGTTTTTATAATAATGATACTGACACTATTAATGTACTGACAGTGATAGTGACATTGATAGTATTATTGACAATGATAGTGATAATACTAGTGACACTAATAATATTAATAATAGTGACAGTGATCGTTAAAATTCCCTTCTATAGCATAACAGTGGTATAGTGATTATGTTAATAGTATAACACTGATACTGCTAAAAATAGTGTCAATGGTAGAAATACTAAATAGTGATAGTGCTTATCATACTGATAATAATAATATTATTAATAATTATTACTGCTACTAAAAAAATATTATTTTTACTATTAAACAAGAGGGGGAAGAAGTACTATTATTATTATCACACTAAAGGTCGCAGGGAATACTAAAAAAAGTATAGAATTTATTTATTGAGAGAAGAATACTAAACAATAAAATTGTAATTAATTGAGGGAGAAATATTTTAATAAATATAGTTGTTATACTTATTGAAAGAAAAATACTAAAAAAATATAGTTGTTACACTTATTGAGAGAGGAATACTAAAAAAATATAGTAGTTACTCATTGAGAGAGGAATACTAAAAAAATATAGTTACTCATTGAGAGAGGAATACTAAAAAAATATAGTAGTTACTCATTGAGAGAGGAATACTAAAAAAATATTGTTGTTACTCATTAAGAGAGGAATACTAAAAAAAATTAATTGTAACTAATTGATAGAGGAATACTAAAAAAATATTGTTATTATTAAATAAAACATTTCAGGAGAAGACTATATTTTTATTATAAATTGAGAGAGGGGGGGAATACAAAAAAATATTGTTACTATTGTTAATTATTAAATAAGAGAGGGAGCATGATTATTACTATTAGATAGAAAAAATTATTTCTATACTTCTCTAGGCATGATTGAATATAAATAATTCATAGACAATCCTCGGCTAATGATGATACTCTGATACATCATTGTTTAATTACCAATCTCATTATCAATTAGTGTATAAAGTGTGAGTTGTGCGGCTAATTACTGTTTAATAATAATAATAAATGATTGATTTTCATTTCGATGTAATGTTAAACAATTAAAATTGAGAATTGCGCATTAATGAGCGACAAATAAATAATCATAAATCATTATTATTTTATATATATATATATATATATATATATATATATATATATATATATATATATATATATATATATATATATATATATATATATAGATTCCGTTGTGCAAAAGTTAGTTAATTTAATTTTCTCATATATCTTCATTTTCGAGAATATATATAGAGAAAAATTATAGAAGATGACGAAGAGAGATAGAGGCATTGAAAATGATTAATGATTTTCCTCCATGTCGGGTGTACGTGTATATTTAATTAGTTGGCTATTTTTTTAAAAAAAACTGTTAAGAGAAAACTGAATCGATTGTAATCAATTTGAATTTTGTGTACTGTTTATTTTTCCTCTCGACATTATATGATCTGGAAAAAGTTTTTTTATTCTCTCTTTTTTTCTTTTCTTCTTTATATTTATTTTATTTATTTTATTTTATTTATTTTATTTTTTTATTTTTATTTTTTATTTATTTATTTATTTATTTATTTTTTTATTCTTTATCTTCTTTTCATCAGATTTCTTTTTTCTGATCTTTCTTTTTCTTTATTTTTTACAGTTTTTCCAAGGATATCAAATGGAGACAAAAAGAAGTATCAAAACAGTTTGCGAATTAACGTTTTGATTTCTTTTTTTTTGTCTCAATTTGATGTCCTTGGAAAAATTGCTTTCGTCAGGTGCGAACTTTTTAATTTTTCTCACTCTGAAGCAATTTCTCGGTTTGATTTGGTAAAAATGTTAACTGATTTTTTTAAAATAATTTTTTTTAATCCTCTCGTATATTGTTAATAAATACTACTTGTTTGAATCAAGAAAGATATAAATTAAATGAAACAATAAATTTTCATTTTGTTGACGAACAAAAGAAGAAAATGAAAATTTATTGTTTCATTTAATTTATTTCTTTCTTGAATCGAACAAATATTATTTATTAACAGATTTTTTTTCTGTTAAATTATAGTAAACTAGTGGAAAAATAGTAGTAAAACAGTGGAAATTGTATACTATTTGGTAAAATTTACTAATTCAATAGCAAAAAATTAGTAACGAATTGAAATTAGTAAAGATTTTTAGTTTTTGTACTATTTGGTAAAAATTACTAATTCAATAGCAAAAAATTAGTAACGAATTGAAATTAGTAGAGATTTTTAGTTTTTACTAAATAAAATTTAGGGAGAGAGAAAGCAAGAGTCAATATAAATGGGGAGAGAAAGTGCAAATCGTGTACAACGGAGCATTAGGAATATATTCGATGATTCTAATCTGTGACCAAACGTATATAGGAGAGGTGATCATGCCACTTTTGATCTCTGAGAGTTCGAGATTTAATTCAATGATTATGGGAGTCTCGAGACAAATTTAGGTCACACTGCTCAGTGCACGATTAATTATATCTGTTCTATTTATATAGTCGATTTTTAGAGCCATTTGGTGTGATTGAAAACTTTCTTTTAAGGATCTAATTGAATTCATCCTGAGGCAACTGCAACTACTATTATTATTATTATTATTATTATTATTATTATTATTATTATTATTATTATTATTATTATGTTATTATTATTATTATTATTATTATTATTATTATTATGTTATTATGTTTTTATGTTATTATTATTATTTTTTAATCGCAGTTATTTAATGGACCAGAAAGAAATTAAATATTTCGGCTAGTAGCATTTATTTTCAGCTGTATGCTGTACTATGTGGCTAAGTCAAATTACTACTTTACGGATAGTAATTATTGTTATACAACTTCTACATTTTTCTACATAACCTCTAAATCTTTTATTTAACCTCTAAATCTGTTACATAACCTCTAAATCTTTTACATACCTTCTAAATCTTTTACATACCTTCTAAATCTTTTACATGCCTTCTAAATCTTTTACATAACCTTGAAATTTGTTATACAATCTCTAAATCCTTTAAAACAACTTCTAAATCTTTTACATAACCTCTAAATTTGTTATACAATATCTAAATCTTTTATATAACCTCTAAATCTGTTACATAACCTCTAAAATTTGTTGCACAATCTCTAAATCTTTTAAATTCTCTCTAAATGGAGACAAAAAGAAGTATCAAAACAGTTTGCAAAAACGAAAAGAGAGAAAAAAACAAAAAGAGAGAGAAAAGTAGAAAGAAAGACCAAAACAAAAAGAGAGACAAAAACAAAAAATTGTTTTTTTGCTTTTTGCTGTGTAATTTTCTACATAATCTCTAAAACTTTCTTTATAACCTCTAAATTTTTCTACATAACGTCTAAATTTTTCTACATAATCTCTAAATTTTTCTACATAACCTCTAAATTTTTCTACATAACCTCTAAATTTTTCTACATAACCTTTAAATTTTTCCACATTACCTCTAATTTTTGCTACATAACCTCTAATTTTTCTACATAACCTCTGAAATTTTTTTAAATAACCTCTAAACTCGAATTTGATTCAAAAATAGAAAAATTAGTCATCTATTAAACATAAATGCGATAATAGCAAAACTGATTTTTCTCCTCCCCGTGTAACAATAGAGAAAAGAAGAAGACGAAGAAGAAGAAGAAGAAGAAGAAAAAAACTACCGAATTGAATTTGGAGTAGGCGCATTCAGGCAACGCTCACGATTGTTGAAGATATAAATCTTGGAGAAAATTCAAGTTCCCGGACATACGTTCGGAAGCTGGGCGCTTATATAAAAGTCTCTGGACCACAGGGAGCAGCTGGGCGAGTTCACCCACGCCGTTTCCCCTATCTCTAAAAACAGTAAAAGAATATCACGCGATACACACATAAGGAGAGCAATCCCACGTCGAATTGAAAGTAATCGAAAGCACGTACTAAATTTCGGTGATTCTTCGTGTGCGGGGCTCTCTCTCTCTCTCTTCTTGGATAAGCGTGCAGCTGCAAGACGCACTTTTCGTGTGCAGTTGGTGAGCACATGTTGTCTCTCTCTCTCTCTCTCTCTCTCTTTTTCTTCTTTAGTTTTTACTGTTTTCTCTCCTTTTCTCCTTTTGTCTTTACTGTTTACTGTCTCTTTCTGTTTTTCTCTCTTTCTTTCTACTTTTCGCTCTTTTTGTTTTTGTCTCTCTTTTTGATTTTGTCTCTTTCTGCTTTTCTCTCTTTCTACTTTTCTCTCTCTTTTTGTTTTTTTCTCTCTTTTTGTTTTTGTCTCACTTTTTGTTTTCTCTCTCTTTTTGTTTTTGCCTCTCTTACTATTTTTGTCTCTCTTTCTACTTTTCGCTCTTTTTGCTTTTGCCTCTCTTTTTGTTTTTGTCTCTCTTTTCGCTTTTCTCTCTCTTTCTATTTTTCTCTCTCTTTTCGCTTTTGTCCCTCTTTTTTGCCTTTCTCTCTCTTTTCGCTTTTTTCTCTCTTTTTGCTTTTCTCTCTCTCTCTCTCATTCTACTTTTCTCTTTGTTTCTCCTTCGCTCTCCAATGAAGAAGAAGAGAGAAAAGGCGAAAGAGAGAGAGAGAGAGAGAAAACAGTGTTCCGTGTTCATGGGGGTAACGATCCTTGGATCTCATTTACAGTACAAATTAGTTGTAGGCCGGACCCGCGTTCTTAATGGGCGCACAGCACGCAAAGAGAGAGGTTAGGTTTAATGAAGACCGCGCGTTATCCGTGACGAACTGTGGCGGAGAGCAGGAGAGAAAAGAGAGAGAGAGAGAACAAGAAGCTAAAGAGAGAAAAAATAAAGAAGAGAAATAGAGAAACTAGAAAGGAAGAATAAAAAGATAAAATAAAGAGTGAGAGAATAAGAATTAAGAGAAAAAATAAAGAGAGAGAGAGAGAGAAAGAATCAAAAGAGTGAAAAATATAGAGAAAGTAACAGAGAGAGAAAGAAACTAAGAAGGAAAGTAGAAAATAGAAAGGAACTAAGAAGCAAAGTAGAAAATAGGAAGAAACAAAGAAGAAAAGTAGAAAACAGAGAAAGAGTCTAAAGAAGAAAGTAGAAATTACGAGAAAACGAGATGAAAATAGAAAGAAAGAGAATAAGACCAAAAAATAGAAATTAAGGGAGAGAGAGAGAGCAAAAGGAAAAAGGAGAGAGAGAGAGAGAAGGAGTAACGCGCCACAAGTACCAACAGGTACCAAACAATATCCCACTCTGAATGCGAGTTAAACGAAGATTTATGCCGCGCCGCGTAAATATAAACAACAATATGCAATCTCGCTTCATTGTCCAGCCGGTTCTCGCGCGAACCAATGCGAACTAATAAGCTGTGGACCGAACACGATGATTGCCTTGCTCCTTTTTCCATTCTCCCCCACTTGAATATTGTTTGGCGAGTAGCGAATATATAGAGAGAAGCAAAAATTGAACGACTTTGCCACTCGACTTGGAGAGCAACCTATATGTATGGCGATGCTTTTTTTTTCTTCCTTTAACTGCATCGCATCGCATTCCCGCGCTTATACCACCGCAAGTATTAATTATACAGTCTCTATGCTATTTACCCAGTTTCTTGTATAATTACAAATGTCACCCGCGATCGCGAATTACTCAACTTGGAATGATTTCTAGTTTATGCAAATGTTGCAGAGGAGGAAAAAAAAAGATGTTGATGCTGCAGAAAAGAAGAGTTTGGTGAATGGTGAAGAAAAGGGAACTGTTGTAAAGGTTGCAGGAAAGAAAACTTTTGTGAGTGTTGCAGAAACGAAAACTTTTGTGAGTGTTGTAGAAACGAAAACTGTTGTAAATGTCGCAGAAACGAAAACTGTTGTAAATGTTGCAGAAACGAAAACTGTTGTAAATGTCGCAGAAACGAAAATTGTTGTAAATGTCGCAGAAACGAAAACTGTTCCGAATGTTGTGGATAAAATAAAACTGTTGCTGATGTTGTAACAAGAAAAGCAGTAGAAGAGATTTGTTTACCAAGAGAAACGAATAACTTCGAGGAATTTATCGAAACATATCCCAAAAAGCATAGGAGAAAATTTAAATTGTAACTCTAATTCAAATTGTAATTCTAATTGTTGGAAAGCTTGGGTAATTTTAGGATCCTTAAAGAAAATAATAAATACTTTGCTTCTTGGGTAAAATTAATGCAGCATGAAGCGAAGGACCCAAAAATTAACCCAAATTTCCGAAAGGTTGTTAAGGATTAAGCAAAGGATCCCAAAAATTACCGAATGTTACTAAAAGCTATCAAGCTTTTTGAAAACTTGCGAGTAAATTTTCGCCACGTTTGCCTGATTTAGTGTAAAAGTTGTTAAGCACTAAGCAAAGGATGCAAAAATTTACCTAAAATTCCTAAAATCCGGGTTAACTTTTAGGAAAAGTTTCGGTAATGTTAAGGATCCTTTGCTTCATTCTGTATATGAAAAAAAACTGTTGCATCTTAACATCTTAACCACTTGGTTAAGATGTTAGGAAATTCGGGTAATTTTTGGGATCCTAAAAAAGAAAGTAATAAATACTGTCGCCCTTGAGTGAAAATAATGCAGCATCTAGCAAAGGACCCAAAAATTAACCCATATTTCCGAAAAAGTTGTTAAGGCTTAAGCGAAGGATCCAAAAATTAGAAGAAATTTATTAAAACCCGTTAGGCTTTTAGAAAATTTCGGTAAATTTTAGCCTCTTTCGCATGATTTAGTATAACAGTTGTTAAGTGAAGCAAAGGATTACAAAAATTTACCAAAAATTCCAAAAAGCTGTTAGGAGGCTGTTAGGAAAAGATTTGTAATGTTTAGGATCCTTTGCTTTATTCTGCATGTAAAAGCTGTTAAGTTCTTAGGGAATTTTGGTAACTTTTGGGATTCTAAAAAAGAAAGTAATAAATACTGTCGCTCTTGAGTAAAAAGAATACAGCATCAAGCAAATGACCCAAAAATTAACCCAATTTTCGAAAAAAGTTGTTAAGGTTCAACCGAAGGATCCTAAAAATAACAGAAATTTATTAAAACCTGTCAAGCTTTTAGAAAAGTTTGGTAAATTTTTGCCTCTTCTGCATGATGTGTAACAGTTGCAGTATAACAGTCGCTAAGCTTTGAGCAAAGGATAAAAAAAATTCCCCAAAAATTTCTAACAGCTTCTGAAACTTTTAGAAGAGTTTGGTAATGTTTAGGATCCTTTGCTTAATTCTGTATATGTGAAAGCTGTTATTGTTATAGGCTATTAGGAAAATTTTTTGGTGTTTTGTATTCTAAAAAAACAAAAAACTTTGACTCTCGAGAAGAAGGAATACACTAATACAGCATTAGGCAAAGCACCGAAAAATTTAACGCTCCCCGAAAGTTATAGTCATTCCCAACAAAAGAAATTAGTTACTCGACTTCCAGAACCATCAAAACAAACTAACGATTCTCGTAAAATCGAGAAATATTTTCATCCTCCCCCTTTTCTTTCGAAATTCAATAATAAAGAACAGCAGATGATGGTTTTTGACACAAACAAACACATACAACATTCCATAACGAGAATTATATATGAATAAAGATTATACATTACAGATAATGAGGAAATACATCTTCGACAGTATATAGATAACGTTATACACACGCGCCTCGATTCAATACGAGATCTAACCACAAATTTTTTTTTTTTTTTTTTAAGGAAAAGAAATATTCGAATTCAAATAGACCTCCCTTGTTTAGAAGACTCCCCTCTGGGATTTTATTACTGTTCTCTTGTTGAATGGCTTGGAGTGTCTTCGAGAAAAAGAGTAGGGAGGAGGAGGCTACGAGGTTATAGTCGCAACTTGAGGTAAAACAGCGATTATAATCGTCGAGCACACACTAAATCAAACGGTTTTTTTTTCATTTTGAAGATTTTTCTTCTTCTTCTTCTTCTTTCTGTGTATATATGTACATGTGTATTGGAAATCAATTATTTATGGTTGAAATGCCAATCAATGGGGGGATAATTTTTTTCCTTTCTTTCCGAATGATGCGAGACCTTGAAAATTTATTTTTGGGGTATTATTATGTGTTGGGGAATTTTATACATGTCTTGACTTTTAGTGGAGAGGTGTTTATTATTTTTTTTGTGGGGTAAAACTTCAGGGGAAAAAAAAGAAACAAATTTTTATCTTTAGCAAATTAATTCAAATATAATTGTTTTGATATACTTCGAGTTGTTTTCTTAAACATTAAATGTTAAAGTTAAAAAACAAAATTAATAAGACAAAATAAAAAAAAAATTAACAACAATTAATTAAAATAATTTTGTTAGTCTTATGTGTTAAAGTTGAAGTTAGTTTATTAATTATTATTATTACTTTTGTGGCATTAAATTTGAAGCTGATTTTTGCTAAAATTTCTCAAGATTCAAATTCAAAATTTCTAGGCAAAGTTTCTTTTTGCTAATTTTTGAATTTGGATCTTGTTTTTAATTTAGTAGACAGTTAAAACTTGGTATGGATTTTGAATTTAGAAAAGTAAACAAGCTTTTCGAAAAAGGGAAAACCTATACCATAAAGTAATAATTATTATTAATTAATTTATTAATATATTATTTAATTAATTTATTAATAAATTATGTAATTAATTTGTTAATATATTATTTAATTAATTTATTAATATATTATTTAATTAATTAATTAATTAATTAATTTATTAATATATTAATTAATTAATTTATTAATATATTATTTAATTAATTTATTAATTAATTTAACAATTAATTATTTAATTAATTAATTAATTAATTATTTAATTAAAGATTTCATTGATTAGGAATAATTTACCTTAATTCGATTTTAATTATTTCCATATAGTTTTAAAATACGTTTGCAAGTTGTGAAAGGGCAAAATTTTATAAATACAATGAAAATTGCGAACTGCCAATCAAATTGAACGTGTTGTTAATTTTGTGTATGACAGTAATGCTATATTTCTATTACCTGAAAGTGTAAAACTGATCCGCATAGAAGGAAGGCTTGCAGTAAATTGCATAGTTTGTAGCTATTTGTATTATAACCACCGGGAAATAATATATAATTGATTTTCACATTAGTTAAGAACCTTCCATCATATAATTCCATTGTGCCAAGCAAACCCTATATACTACTCCCGGCGCGATGTTGGAAGAGTTTTGCGCGCGAGAAAAAAATAAAATAATCGCGACGTGCTTCAGCCTTTTATGATCGCAAAATTCTTTCCTTCCTTGCGCTTAATACATATAATTGTTTTCCTCCTTTACATTTATACTTCTGTTCATGAATTTTACTTTTGTTTTTTCCCTACATTTCTCTATACATTTTAATATTTTATTTCTATTTCTCTTTTTTATTCTTTGAATTTTTGTGCGTAGACATTTATATTTATTTATTTTACTTTTTTGCTTTTTTAATTTTGCGTATATAAATTTTCCTTCCTTGCTTTTTTAATTTTGCGAATATAAATTTTCCTTTCTTGCCTTTTTTCTATTTTTGTGTGAAATTTTACTCAATTTTTTTCTATGTGTCCAAATAAAAATCGTAATTAATAATAATTAAATAAATTTGGAACTAAAATGTTTGTCATCAAATAGAAAATATTTTTATTAACTATTTTTATAGTTTAATAATTATTCTATTAAGTATTTATTTAGTTTAATAATTTTTTCATTAACTATTTATTTACTTTAATAATTTTTTTTTATTAATTATTGATTTAGTTTAATAATTTCTTTACTAATTATTTATTTAGTTTAATAACTTTTTTAATAATTATTTATTTAGATTAATAATTTCTTTTACTAATTATTTATTTAGTTTAATAATTTTTTTTCTTCAAAATTTTATGATTCCCAAGTTTTCAACGTTCAAATGAACGAAATATTTTTTATTGAAGACATTTTTTATAAATTATTAATTACAAACAAATTTAAAAACTGAAATATTTACGTTCACAAAGTAAGTAATTAATTTTTTGGATAGTAGTCGTAAAATAATTGCAAGAAAAATTTAATTTGTATAGAAGAAATAAATAAATTTCGTTCATTTGAACGTTCAGAACTTCAGGGTCTTAAAATTTTAAAAAACGGAAAAATATTTCCCATACTTTCTTTGGAGAACGTTATGAAAAATAATTTAGAACCACAAAAAGTATTTTCCATTTGCTTAAAAGCTTTAATTTTCCTTTTGTGAAAATGAATTTAATTTTTTTCGGAAAAAGAAGTAAAATTTTCGAACTTACACTCATGTCTTGTTATTCGAATCGTCGAGCTGCATTTGACAATAATCCAGGATTTTTCGTTTTTCCTTTTAATAAAATATCACTTTATTTAATTTTTTTTGTTTTCGTTCAAATCACTTGTATTCACGAAAGCACTTGAAAATTCAACAATTTTTGCACGAACTTGAAAGTGGAAAAAAGGGAAATTTATTTCAATTTTATATCATTGAGGTATGACACTAAACGTGAAACTGTTAGAATACACTTTTGGAGCGAATAGCGTGCGAAGATAGAGAAAAACACGTGCGGTGATTATTTCCTCCTGCGGTAAAAAATCCCCGAGGACATTAAGTTTTGTCATCGTTTCTTTGAATGCGAGGGAAAATTCGGGAGCGACATTCTCCCAAAAGAAGTGATTTTTTTTAGTTTAGGAACAGTTCATTATTTTCTCCACGAGCGGGTCATTATTGTTTTTTTTACGAACAGTTCATTATTGTTTTCAACGAAGAGTTTCTTTTTCGTGTTTTCTTTTTTTTCTTGTTTATCGAAAGTTCATTATTATTTTCAACGAAGAGTTTTTTTCTGTATTTTCTTCTGTTTTTCTGTTTATCAAGAGTTCATTATTATTTTCGACGAAAAGTTTCTTTTCTGTATTTTCTTCTGTTTTTCTGTTTATCAAGAGTTCGTTATTTTTTTTGTTTATCAAGAATTCATTATTTTTTTTGTTTATCAGGAGTTAATGTTTTTTTTGCTGTTTATCAAGAGTTCATTATTTTTTTATCAAGAGTTTATTATGTTTATTTTTTTGTTTATCCAGGAGTTAATGTTTTTTTGCTGTTTATCAAGAGTTCATTATTTTTTTTGTCAACAGTTCATTATTTTTTTTGCTGTTTATCAAGAGTTCATTATTTTTTTTGTCAACAGTTCATTATTTTTTTTTGTTTATCAGGAGTTAATGTTTTTTTGCTGTTTATCAAGAGTTCATTATTTTTTGTTTATCAAGAGTTCATTATTTTTTTTGCTGTTTATCAAGAGTTCATTATTACTGTCCTTTTTTTCGTGCCTATCGCGAAAAAGGGACTTTCTCTCTCATGTGGTCTCAAAATATAAGACTCTTTGGAACTCGCTTCACTCCATTTCCCTCTTTCTTGTCCTCCTACTTTTTCTTCTTCTTCTTCTTCTTGTTCTTCTTCTTCTTTGGGCTTCGCCTTGTGTATCCTCGATCTCTCAACCTCGAGAACGAAATAACCAACTACGTACGCCCAAGGTCCCTCTCTCGATCGAGAGGAGATCCACCGGACTCGCGGGTTCCGCAGCAGCAAGAAGGACCACACACAGGCGTTGAAGTCTCCGGGTTGAGCTGCCGGTTTCCTATCCTCTCCTCTGATGAATATTGCGCTTCGAAAATATACACACGGAATTGCGAAATTTTTGCCCCGAAGGGAGAGAAGAAAAAAAAGTGCCGAGTTGGAGGGGGGGGGGAGAGGAAATTTTTTTGATTCAAACGAGGGAATTTAATTGCGATCACTTTAAGGAAAGTTATGTGGCTTTTGATTTTTATTTTAGTGTTTAGAAATTATTGAAGAATCCACTGAACAGGAAATTAGATCACTGATTTTTGTTGGTAAACTCAAACACGAAACTATTGAGTATTAATTAATTTGTGGAAATTAATTTTCCGTAGATGATGAAAAATATTCACTGAATAACTTTTTTCACTGATTGGGATACAATATTCACTGATTGTTAGCTGATTGTTCACTAATTGTTGACTTGCGAACTGATTGCTAATTACTGGCAAAATTATTTTTAGCTGATTGACAATTGCTTGCAAATTGATTGCTAATTATTTGCAAAAATTGATTTCTAATTGTTTGCAAAAGTGATTGCTAATTGTTTGCAAAACTGATTGCTAATTGTTTGCAAAACTGATTGCTAATTGTTTGCAAAACTGATTGCTAATTGTTTGCAAAACTGATTGCTAATTGCTTGCAGGTGAATTGTTAGCTGAATTGCTAATTGATAGCTAATTGTTTGCAAAATGATTGCTAGTTAATTGCAAACTGATTGCTAATTGTTTGCAAACTGATTGCTAATTACTTGCAAACTGATTGCTAAATTGCTGGTAGAATTATTGTTAGCTGATTGCTAAATTATTTTCAACCGATTGCTAATTGCTTGCAGGCTGATTGTTAACTGATTGCTAACTAATTGCGAAATTATAGCAAACTGAGGGCAACTGATTGTTAACTAATTAGCAAAATGGTGGCAAACTGATTGCTAGCTAATTGCAAATTGCTAGAAAACTTATTTTTATTTAATAGCAAATCGCTGGAAAACTGATTGCTAACTAATAGCAAATTGCTAGAAAACTGATAGCAAACTGATTATCAACTTTTTTCCAAACCGATAGCTAACCAATTGCCAATTGCTTCACTAACCGATCGACACCAAAAAACACTGAAGACGCAAAAAAATCCGAATTATCCAAAAATTTTGCTATAATCCACTGGGAAGAATCACTCACTGTATTTACACTTCCTGGCTATTTTTTAATCCTTTGATATGTGTTTGGTATTTTTTTTTTTGTTTTTTAATAATCCTTGAAAAGTAGAATTGTTTATTTATTTATTTATTTTTTTTTTTTGAGGGAAGTAAATTTTTTTTTGATGGAAAATTGTTTTATGGGAAACGAAACGTCAAAAAAATGAGAATTGGTTGTGATGGGGAAAGACATGCACAACCGCTCGCCGGCTCGAGCTGAAACTCACTGATTCGAGCTGAAGTTGTGCTGCCTGAGAATAGTGAAGAGTCCCGTGCACGAGTCAGACGTTGAGAGAGAGAGAGAGAGGGAAGGGGGGGACTTTAGGTAGAGGGCAGTGTGGAGGGATTAAAAAAAGGACGAGAAGGTTTTCAATAGCGGGGGTGTGAGGAATCGAGTGTGGCTATTTCTTCTAAACATTTGTGTATATTTACCCGTATATAAAGTGGAAAATGTAGTGGTAAATATTCATATACAGTACTATCTCAATTTGAATTAGTGAAAATGTTCACTAATTTGAACTAGTCATTGACTTTTTGCTTTTGAATTAGTAAACATTAATAATAAATTAGTAGAAATGAGTATTTATTAGTGAAATTTACTGATTATTAGTAAACTTTGCTAATAAATTAGTAGAAATGACTATTTATTAGTGAAATTTACTGATTATTAGTAAACTTTGCTAATAAATTAGTAGAAATGACTATTTATTAGTAGAAATGACTATTTATTAGTAGAAATGACTATTTATTAGTAGAAATGACTATTTATTAGTAGAAATGACTATTTATTAGTAGAAATGACTATTTATTAGTAGAAATGACTATTTATTAGTAGAAATGACTATTTATTAGTAGAAATGACTATTTATTAGTGAAATTCAGTAATTATTAGTAAACTTGACTAACAAATTAGTAGAAATGACTATTTATTAGTGAAATTTACAAATTTAAAAGCAAAAAGTTAGTGACTAGTTCAAACTACTAAATATTTTTTACTAATTCAAAGTTAGGGAGTAGTAAATGAAAAAATAGTTGTAAATATACATACATAGTTCTCTCTCAATCTGAATTAGTGTTGATTCGTTTACCAATTTTTAATTAGTAACATTTTTTTTACTAATTTTTAGTAGTTTTACACTAATTGCCAGTAGAAAATTATACTAATTCAATTATAGTAGTACGTATTTTTTACTATTTCAAATAAGTAAATTTTCTACTAATAATTAGTAAAAAAAACTTCTAAAAATTAGTAAAAATAGTTACTAATTCAATTGGTAAACGAATCCGCACTATTTCATTAGTAGAAAACTATACTAATTCAGATATAGAGAGTAGTAAATAAAAAATAGTGGTAAGTATGTAAATAGTAGTAAATAAAAAATAGTGCTAAATAAAGTAGTGGTAAATATACACAGTAGTAAATAAAAAATAGTGGTAAATATAAATAGTAGTAAATAAAAATAGTAGCAAATGAAAAATAGTTGTAAATATATAAAGTAGTAAATAAAAAATAGTTGTAAATATAAATAGTAGTAAATAAAAATAGTGGTAAATATAAATAGTAGCAAATGAAAAATAGTTGTAAATATACATAGTAGTAAATAAAAAATAGTAGTTAATAAAAAATAGTGGTAAATATAAATAGTAGTAAATAAAAATAGTGGTAAATATAAATAGTAGCAAATGAAAAATAGTTGTAAATATATATATAGTAGTAACTAAAAAATAGTAGTAAATAAAAAATAGTGGTCAATATAAATGGTATAGTAAATAAAAAACAGTGGTAAATTTAAATAGTAGTAAATGAAAAATAGTGGTAAATATATAGTAAATGTGTGGTGTGTGTGTGTATAAATTTACACCAATTTCTATGTACAACACCATTTGCTAAGCGAGAGCAGCGCTCGCGAAACCTTTAGGACTGCGATCGTCATCTCCCGCCGCGCAAAGAGCGGGAGGCTTTATTATATTTACGAGGCGTTATCGAAGCAATCCGGCAATATTGATTCCTTTGCCCCGTACACACCATGAGATTGCACTATAATAATTTCTTTTATAAATGCACTCTGTTTTGCATACTTCTTTCTCGCGATGGAATCTATTTTTCGCTCTTCATTTTTTATTTGCAAAATTTAATTATAACAAACCGCCGTGGTGCTGTTTTGCGATATTTATTTTTTCAATTCGAGAGAAATTGTTTACTAAAAATTTTTTTGCGCGCGACTAAATTGGTAAATTAAATTAGTAAGTTAAGTAAGTAAATTAAATTAGTAAATGAAATGAGTAAATTAAATTAGTAAGTTAAGTAAGTAAATTAAATTAGTAATTTAAGTAAGTAAATTAAATTAGTAAATTAAATAAGTAAATTAATTTAGTCAATTAAATTAGCAAAAAAAATATATTATCATTTATTTTCTTTGCTAATTTAATTTACTAATTTAATTTAAATATTTGATTTACTAATTTAATTTAAATACTTGATTTACTAATTTAATTTAAATATTTGATTTACTAATTTAATTTAAATATTTGATTTACTAATTTAATTTAAATATTTGATTTACTGATTTAATTTAAATATTTGATTTACTAATTTAATTTTCTTATTTGATTTAAAAATTTAATTTTCTTATTTGATTTACTAATTTAATTAACTTACTCGATTTACTAATTTAATTTACGAATTTAGTCGTTTTTAAAGAACCACAAAAAATCTTTATTTACAAAAATTAGTTTTACTATTATATAATAGTAAAACTAATTTTTGTAAATAAAGTTACTGAGCAATTACAAATCAGTAAATAAAGTCGATAGGTAATTAAATTATTCAGTAACTAAAGTTTAAAAATTAAATTCGTTAATCAAACGAGTGGATAAAGTCAGTAAATAATTTAAGTAAAAATTAGAAAAAGTTATTTTTAGTCATAAGTATGTAAAAGTAAAATAATAAGTAAATGCGGTAAAAAGAATTAGTGAGTAATTTTATTAATGACAATCAGTAAAAATTTTTAGTAAAAAAAAATTAGAAAGTAATGCAATAAATAAATAAAATTGATAAGTATAACTAAATTATTAAATAAATTTAGTTAGTACTTAAATTAGTAAATAAAATTAGCAAGGAATTCAATTAGTAAATAAAATCAGCAAGTAATTCAATTAATAAATAAATAAAAAAAAATTAAATAAAAAAATTAATAAATAAAGAAAAATTAATTGCTAATTAAGTCAATAAATGAAAATGATACGGAATTAAATTTGAAAATAATTAAATTAGTAAATAATATTAATAAGTAATTGAATCAGTAAATAAAATAGATAAATAATAAAATTAGTCAGTAACCAAATTTGTAAAGTGAATTCGTTAATTAAATTAGGTAAAGTTAGTAATTAATAATATTTCAGTAAAACAAACAAATTCTGTTGAAAAACGTTAGTGAGAAATTTTATTGAACAAAAGTAGTAAGTACTTTTAGTAAATAAAATTAGAAAGTAATTAAATAAGTAGAAATAATTAGTTATTTATCAAATCAATAAATAAAACTGATAAGTAATTGAATTACTAACTAATTAAGTTAGTAAAAAATAACAATTAATTTCGTAATTAAATTAGTGAATAATTATATTAGTAATTATATTAGTAATTATATTAGTAATTAAATTTGTAAATTAAATTCGTTAATTAAATTAGGTAAAATTGTTAATTAATTTTTGTAAAACAAATAAGTAATTCTGTAATTAATAAACAATTATGTAATTAATGGGAATTAATAATTTAATTAAGAAATAAACGTTAGTAAATAATTTTAGTAATCAAAATTAGTAAGTATTTTTAGTTAATTTAAATTTATTAAATTACTAACTAATTAAGTAAGTTAATAAAATTAGTAACTAATAATTTATTAAATTACTAACTAATTAAGTTAGTTAATAAAATTAGTAACTAATAATTTATTAAACTACTAACTAATTAAGTTAGTTAATAAAATTAGACATTAATGAAGTAATTAAATAACAATTTTTTATTTAGGATAAAAATTATTAATAATAATTGCTAGTGAAGAAAGGATAAAGAAAGAAAATAGTAAAGAGAAGGAAAAATCAGGTTAATAATTATTAATAATAATTTTTAAAGACTGAGAGAGAGGAGAGGGAAAAAGAGAGAAAAAAAAGAAAAAAAAAAGGGTATAAAATTAATAATAATAATTATTAGAGACAGTGAGGGGGCGAATGGAGAAAAAGAAGGAAAAAAGGTGGAAAAAAAGAAAGGACTATCATTACAATGGAAAAAAGTGGTAGAAAGGAAACTATGACGACATATATATTACAAGGTGCTTATCGAAATTCAAAATCAGTTATAATTAGATGAAATTAATATTGTTCGAGGGAAAAAAATGTAGAAGTTGAGTAATTTGTCTGATTTGGGTCTGTGTGTATATATGTATATATTTGATGTTCGTGTAACGAAGACAAAAAAAGAAGGGTCTTATATATATATATATATATATATATATATATATATATATATATATATATATATATATATTCCTATATATATATATTCCTATATATACCTATGTATGACTTTTTTAGATTTAGATAAAAACGATTAAGTGCGTATTATTAATGGTTCGGTTGACATAATTTTCTAACTGTAACAGAGAAGACAGAAAAAAACGGATGTGACGAAATTTAATTCCTTTCTTTCTTATTCCTTCAAATTTTCATATTTTTCTCTATACTTCGTATATTCCTAATTATCTTCTTTTTTTAATCCTCCTTATTCCTTAATCTTCTTTCCCTATCTCTTGGTTTTTTAGCATTTTTAATTTTGACATCTTATTTTTTTGTTAAAAAGATTTTCTTGGAAATATTTTCCTATCTTTTCTTTCCTCTTGTTCTTTTTGTAATAATAGATAAGTTATTAATTATGGTGTTGAATTTTAATTATGAATTATTAACTAGAAATATTTATTACTAATCACAATTATTAATTATTAATATTCAATATTCAATTAATTGGCTTTAGGATGTCAATTATTAATTATTAATTAGTAATTACAACTATGTATTAGTAATTAAAATTATTAATTAGGAACTACAAATATTAATTTTTAATTAAAATTATTAATTACGAATACAAATATTAATTTGTATTTACAATTATTAATTAGTAATTACAACTAAAATTATTAATTAGTTACTACAAATATTAATTTTTAATTAAAATTATTAATTACAAATACAAATATTAATTTGTATTTACAATTATTAATTAGAAATTACAACTATGTATTAGTAATTAAAATTATTAATTAGGAACTACAAATATTAATTTTTAATTAAAATTATTAATTAGGAATACAAATATTAATTTGTAATTACAATTATTAATTAGTAATTACAACTAAAATTATTAATTAGTAACTACAAATATTAATTTTTAATTAAAATTATTTATTACAATTACAAATATTAATTTGTAATTACAATTATTAATTAGTAATTACAATTATTATTTAGTAATTACAACTAAAATTATTAATTAGTAACTACAAATATTAATTTTCAATTACGAATTATTAATTGTGATTACGAATATTAATTAGTAATTACAATTATTAACTATAATTACAAATATTAATTTGCAATTGCAATTATTAACTATAATTACAAATAATAATTTTGGATTACAATTATTAATTACAATTACAAATATTTATTTGTAATTACAATTTTTAATTATAATTACCAATATTATTTTTCAATTAAAATAATTAACTATAATTACAAATATTATATTGCAATTACAATATTAACTATAATTACAAATATTAATTTGTAATTAATAATTAGAATTATTAATTATAAATTACAATAATCATAAGAATTTTTTTTTGTGTATTATTTGTTTTAACAATATTTTTTTTAATTTCTTATATTTAATGTTTATTTAAAATATTTTCCAAACATTAGACAACTGAAATAAATATTTGACGATTTAAATTAAAATTTTTTTTCTAATAATTTATTTTTCTCCAATTGTTGTAAAAAAAATTATTTTTCTAAAGCTGAAGATATTTTTTTTATGTTTATTCTATTTTAAGACAGTAATTTTCATTATTATATTCAGCGAAAGTCAGTAATTTAAAAAATTGACAGAAAGCTGTTTTTCGATAAAATCTTCAAAGTTTACCCTGTAATCCAATCCAACCATCGGGAATTACAAGTTTGAAATTTGAGTTGCGTGAGTGGTAGAAACTCTTAAAAACAACACAGCCGTGTAGAAATTCCATGACATATTTTTTAACGGAACGATTTTTCAAAGAAAAAATAAAAAAAAAAGGGAGGGGAAAAAATACTCGCGTGAATAAGAAAAATTGATCAAATATTTTTTAATATTCAAAATAGTTTTATATTATACGAAACGAAGGTTTTTTATTATTAATAGGTATTGAAATTTTTTCGCCAAAAAGACTCGTTTTAAAATATGTATGTTTAAAATTTCTGTCCATCTTTGCCTTCTTTGTTTCTTTTCTGTTTTTTTTTTACTTTTTTTCTATTAATTTTTTTCTGTTTTATTTTTTTCTGGTAACTTTCGTTTTTTTATTTTTTTTCTGTTCGTTTTTTTCATTTTTTTTCTTTTGTTTCTTTTTTGTTTTTAAAACAAATTCTTTGAATAGTAATTGATCGGTTCCTCGCTATATTATAGATACATTCTCGATCAAGTTTTTTCTATCTTTCTTTCTTTTTCTTTCTTTCTTTTTTTTTTTTTTTTTGAAATAGAAAATTGGAGACAGCTGCGGGCGTTAATAAATGCCGGGGTATTAAATTTCCAATCGAAAAATTGTCTAGTGAAATATTAACCTTTGAAAAAAGTGTTTTGCCTTCCGTTTACCGTTAAAAGTCCTGAATTTCAAAAATCATCGAAGCGTCTATGATCGCTTGACCTCCGGTTCATTATTAAAGTCCACTGTGATTTTGAATGAGAAACACTTGTGTTTGAATGTTTCGGTCCTGTGTTCTTTTTTTCCTCCTTGGTGTTAAAATTTCCTCTGAAATGAGAAAAAAAAATTTATTTTAATTTTAGGAGAATATTTTATTTAAATCGAGTAAAATTAATTTAAAAGTTATTTTTTATTTTTTTTTTACTTATTTATTAGTTTTAACTATGTTTAATTTTTATTTACATTTAGTAAAATTAGTTTAGAAGTTATTTTGGTATTTTTTTCTTAATTATTATTTTTTTCATCCCTGATAATAAAATTTTTCCCCAAAATAAAAAAAAATATTATAATTTTAGGAAAATATTTTTTTTTAATCGAGTAAAATTAATTTAAAAGTTATTTTATTATTTTTTTTACTTATTTATTAGTTTTAACTATGTTTCATTTTTATTTACATTTAGTAAAATTAATTTAGAAGATATTTTGGTTTTTTTTCGTGTTTATTATTTTTTTTCTCCTTGGTGATAAAATTTTTCCCAAAATTATAAAACTTTCATTTTTAGGGGAAAATTTTTTTCTGAATTAGGTAACATTTGTTTAAAAAGTTATTTCATTATTTTTCTTATTTATTTATTTATTATTTTTAACTTTCTGGAGTTAAAATTTTTCCTAAAATTTAAAAAAAATACTGTTTAATTTTTATTTAAATCGAGTAAATTTAATTTACGAAGTTAAAAAATTATAAAAATAATTTAATATTTTTTTTCTTATTTATTATTTTTTACTTCTCGTTTTTTAAATTTTCCTGCAAAATTAAGAAAACGTTATTTTTATTTTAGGGAAGAATTTTATTTAAATCGAGTAAAACTAAATTCAAAATTATTTTATTATTTTTATTTATTTATTTTATTATTTATTTATTTTTTTTATTTATTAGTTTTTACTCCCTGGTGTTAAATTCACCCCGAAATTAATAAAAATACTGTTTATATTATTTAAATCCAGTAAATTTAATTTAAAAGTAATTTTTTTTTTTTTGTGTTTATTATTTTTTCGTGTTTATTATTTTTTCTTGTTCATTATTTTTTACTCTCAAAGCTTAATTTTCTCCTAAAATTAATAAAAACGTTTAAATTTACTTTTAATCAAGTAAATGAATGATTAATTAACAAAAAAAAAAATTAATTAATCAATTTAAAACTTATTTTCCATTTATTTAAATTCTCGTCGAAAAAAATGGTAAAATATTTATTAAAAAAAAAAAAATTATAAATATTTCGAATAGAGGAGAGAGAGAGATTTGCCCACATAAACTATTTTCATTCCCATCTTTCTTTCTTTCTTCGCGAGATTCCAGATTTTTCGCCGATAATTTCAAAACTTGCCGGGAATGAGAGAGATCTGCAAATGCGCGCGACACGATATCTATTGTCGGAATTCTTTTTCTCCTTATGGGAGATGCTGCGCTCTCATAGAAAGTCGAAAAATCTTTCCTTTTTATAAACCAAGGACAACAACTTACATTCGCGAGAGATATATGTCTCGAGACAAGGCGCGATTCGTTTGAAAGATGTCACCAACTTTAGAGGAGAGGAATATAAAAGAAGATGAATTACGTGCGATAATCTTTTTTTTTATTTACATACACATACATTGTATACATATATTGTATAATAATAAAAAAAATAATAAAAAAATAAACAAAAAAAATAATATTAAAAAAAAGAATAAAGAAAGAAATAAAAAAATAATATAAAAAAAATAATAAAAAAAAAAAATAATTACAATGGTAATAAAATAATAATAATAATAATAATAATAATAATAATAATAATAATAATAATAATAATAATTGTCAGTAACTTTAAAAATTTGTTAATAATTATCATAAATTTCAAAAATTGTTAATAATTGTTAATAAGTGTAAAAAATTATTAAAAATAGTTAATAATTGTCAATAGTTATTAATATTCATTAAAAGTTATTAGAAACTGTCAATAATGATTAATAATTTTGAATAATTTGTCAATAATAGTCAATAATTTTCAAAAATTGTTAATAATTGTCTATTTTTGTTAATAATTGTTAATAACTATCATAAATTCTGAATATTTGACAATTATTGTCAATAATGGTCAATATTAATTGTTAGTATTTGTTAAAAATTGTCAATAGTTAATAATAATTGATAGTAACTTTAAAAAATTTTTAATAAATGTCAGTTACTTTCAAAAATTGTTAATAAATGTCAGTTACTTTAAAAAATTGTTAATAATTGTAAATAATTTTTAAAAATTGTTATTAATTGTCAATTGTTGTTAATAATTGTTAATAACTGTTGTTGTTTATAAATAAAAAAAAATAATAACAATATAAAAAATAATAATTATAATGATATTAAAAAAATTTAAATAAAAAAATAATAATAATAATAATATAAAAAATAATAATTATAATGATAATAAAAAAATTTAAATAATAATAAAATAAATAAATATATATTTAAATAATAATAATAATAAATAATAATAATAATATAAAAAATAGTAATTGTAATGATAATAAAAAAGCATAAATAATAAAATAAAATAATAATAAATAATATTAATAATAAAAATAATAATGTTTTATAAACTATAAATAATTATAATAAATAGAATAATAGTATTTTAATAAATTTCAACTATTTATTAATTAAATGTAAATAAATAATTTTTTAATAAACATTAAAATATTTAATAATTATTATAAAGAATAAAAAATAAAATGTAGTATTCTGTAGGATATTGCTTTTTTTTACTTGCAAGTGTACATATAAATATCGTCATCTCGAAAACAATTGATTCTCATTAACGTTCACAATCTTTCCATCGTAATCAATTTTCTCATGTTTAATCATTGTTTTAATCCTGATTTTAACACTCCATGTATTTATCACTTATCGACACACATTTTTTCATGTTAATTAGCCGCGTATTATGTCATTTCGAAATTTATTTCTCTCTTGTACCGCATGTGACATTTCTCACGATCGATAAAATAATAATTTATTCGCAGATATATGGAAAAAATATTGTTGAAAAATATTGTCACACATTTGCGTATTTTCCTTTTTAATTATTTATGATAAAATATATATGGAAATATGAGTGTATAAAAAAAACAGTCTTGGGTTTATATTTTTTTTTTTTTGGTTTTTTTTCGAGTTTTTTATTAATCGGTATTGAGGCAGAGAGACGTGAATATGATTGAGGTGAATGTTACTTATCGGCTAGATGCAATCTTTATAGTCTAGAATTAAAGGCGTTCGAGTGTATAGGTGAATTTGAATATTAATATTTTTTTTTTCATTTCCTTCACATTTTGATGTAGTCATGTGTAACTATAATAATTTACGTTTGACTTTCTGCAATGTGTAAACTTTGTGTTATGATGTTGCAAAATATTGTTGTTGACAGATCTATGGTTCTATCTTCTTGCGAGTGTTGTGTATATAACTGACCTTTGGAATTTATTGAGGAGAAATTGGAACGGAAAATTGTGGTGGGGAAAAAAATTGAATTGAGAATTTAATAGTGTAGGTAGCGAATTTAATTGTGGACTGGTATTTTTTTTATTAAAGGTCTTGTATTTTTTAAGTAGTAACAATTGTTAACAATTATAGGCAATTGTTAACGATTTTTGATAGTTATTGACAATTATAAATAACTGTTGACAATTATTAATAATTTTCAACAATTATTTGCAATTATTGACAATTACTGGCAATTATTGACAATTTTTTGGAAGTTTTTATCAATTATTAATAATTTTTAACAAGTATTGACAAATTCTTGACAACTATTGAAAATTTATGACAGTTATTAACAATTAGTAACAACAATTGACAATTATTAACAATTTATAACAATTATTTACAATTATTAAAAATTGCTGACAATTATAAAACAATTGTTGAAAGTTGCTGACAATTATTATTAACTATTGACAATTATTAATACTTTTTAACAAATATTGACAAGCATTGACAAGTATTGACAATTATTGACAAATATTCAACATTTATGTCTGTTATTAACAATTATTAACAATAATTGACAATTATTAACAATTTTTAACAATTATTTATAATTATTAATAATTTTTTAAAGTTACTGACAATTATAATTTACTATTGACAACTATCACCACTTTTTGACAAATATTAACAAATATTGACAATTATTGACAAATATTCATAATTTATAACAATTATTAACAATTATTAACAACAATTGACAATTATTAACAATTTTTAACAATTATTTACAATTATTAACAATTTTTTTAAAGTAACTGACATTTATTAACAATTTTTGAAAGTAACTGACATTTATTAAAAATTTTTTAAAGTTACTATCAATTATTATTAACTATTGACAATTTTTAAC
The DNA here is from genome assembly GCA_032873175.1 of Leptopilina drosophilae. Lineage (NCBI taxonomy): Eukaryota > Metazoa > Arthropoda > Insecta > Hymenoptera > Figitidae > Leptopilina > Leptopilina drosophilae. The sequence goes on from CM065485.1 coordinate 39,120,094, forward strand.
AAATACTAACAATTGTTATTGCCAATTATTGACAATAATTGTCAAATATTTAGAAATTATGACAGTTATTAACAATTATTAACAACAATAGACAATTAACAATTATAAATATTTATAAATATTTATAATAATTTTATAAATATTTATTTATAAACAATTTTTAAAAATTATTGACTATTATTGACAAATTATTCAAAATTATTAACAATTATTGACATTTTTTAATAACTTTTAATAAATATTAGTAACTATTGACAATTATTAACAATATTTAATTATTATTTATGGTTATTGACAATTATTAAAAACCATTAACAATTAATGACAATTATAAACAATTACTTACAATTATTATCATTATTTCAAAAAATTTTTGCCAATTGTCTATAATTATTAAAAATTTTTGACAATAATTTATATTTGTTGACAATTCAGAACAGTTATTGACAATATTGATGACAATTATTTTTAAAAGAATATTAAGATAATTGCCAATCATAAACAATTTTTAAAAATTATTCACTGTTATTGGCATTTATTAACAATTTTTAAACAATAATTATTAACCATTATTATTATTTTCATAAATTACGGACAATTGTTAATAATTTGAAATAGTTATTAAGTATATACAATTATTAACAATTATAAACAATTGTTAACAAATATTAACAATTATTAACAAATATTAACAATCTTCAAACAATTCTTGTCAATTATTAACAATTGATAATAATTATTAATAATTGTTGGCAATCATTAACAAACATTGACAATTAATTATAAATATTGACAATTATTAACAATTGTCAACAATTATTAACAAATATTAATAACTTTTAACAATTTTAACAATAATTATTTGTTGATAATTGTTAATAATTGTCAATATTTGTTAATGATTGCCAACAATTATTAATAATTATAAACAGTTGTTAGTAATTGATAAGAATTGTTTGAAGATTTTTAATAATTGTTAATAATTGTTAAAAGTTATAAATATTTGTTAACAATTGTGTATAATTGTTAATAATTGTAAATACTTAATAATTATTTCAAATTATTAACAATTGTCCGTAGTTAACAATTGTTAATACTTATCAATTGTTGTTAATAATTGTTAATAATTATCAATTGTTGTTAATAATTGTTAATAACTGTCATAAGTTCTGAATATTTGACAATTATTGTCAATAATTGTCAATAATAATTGTTAGTATTTGTTAAAAATTGTGAATAATTGTCAATTAATAATAATAATATTTGTCAGTAACTTTAAAAAATTGTTAATAATTGTCAGGAATTATTAATAATTGTAAATAATTGTTAAAAATTGTTAATAATTGGCAATTGTTGTTAATAATTGTTAATAACTGTAATAAATTCTTAATATTTGTCAATAATTGTCAATAATTGTCAATAATTGTCAATAATTGTCAATAATTGTCAATAATTGTCAATATTTGTATTTATTAATTAATTATAATAATTGTATTAATAATTAATAATTGTTATATTATTATTGTTATTGTATTAATTAATTGATATAATTGTATTTATTAAATAATTGCGGTTTTTAATATTAATTAGTTGTAATAATTCTATTTGCTAATTAATAGTCATTGTAATTATTAATTAATTGTAAATATTCTGTCTATTAATTAATTGTCATTATAATCATTAATTAATTTTATAACTACTACTCGTAATAATAATAGTCAGTTACGAATATTTACATCTCATTCCAAAATATATTTGATTAATATTTTCACTAATTATTCCTGACGGGAAATATTAAACAGATCCTTAAAAAAAATTACCTCCAATTATACTAATATCTTCATTAGGCTCCGAAGAAATACATTTTCGAAAATTCAATATATTAATATTCAAAAAATACATTTTTGCTAATTAATCCCACACCTTTTTTTGATTTTAATAAATTGTTTCTAATTAATAAGTAGTCTCCTATTTCCATAATAACGATCAAGTAACTCTCTCTCTTTCTCTCTTTCTCTATAGATACGTATTTCTGAACAGGAGGTTTTGTATAATAAATCAAAATGCCAGATTTATATCGCGCCCATACTCATAGTTAGGAGAATAAAATTACACCGATTTGTCGCTTGTAAGAGAGAAAAAAAAATTTCAAAAATGTCTCTAGGATCAATTTTAAATAATTGGTATCATCTATTTTTTTCCACTTTATTTGTATGTGTGTGTGTTGTTTTTTTATTATATTCATGTGGGCGAGATGATTCCGTGTGGGCCAATGGTTCATCATTGTCAATTGGTGACACGACACGGTAGTGTATTTTATTTTTAGGGGAAGGGTTTTTGGAATTCCATCTGTGTCGCAGGAGAAAATTTCTTCTGTTCTTATTTTTTTGTGTAGGCAATTTTTTCTGAATATAATTTTTTGGTAGTTTTTTGTTAGTTTTTTGTTAGTTTTTTGGTAGTTTTTTTATAGTTCTTTGGTAGTTTTTTTATAGTTCTTTGGTAGTTTTTTGATATTTTTTTTGGTATTTTTTTATAGTTCTTTGGAAGTTTTTTTATAGTTTTTTGGTAGTTTTTTGATAGTTTTTTTGGTCGTTTTTTTAAGACTTAACAACTAGATAGTTTAATAACTTTTTTTTATAGTTAATTGTTGTCTAAATTCGATTATTGTAAATAATAGAATTACGAAATCGGGAAATTTCGGTGAAAACTAATGGTCTCCACCTGAGAACGCCAAGGTCACCGCCAGGTGGCGAGAGAAATTCCTGGAAAACTTCACTGCCACCTAGCGGCGACCTTGGCGTTCTCAAGTGGGGAATTTTTGTTTTTCACCGAAATTTCGTGATTCTTTGGATATTTTTTTTTTATTTTTGAGTCGAGTAGAAGGCAGAGGCCTCGGACTAAGTTTAGAAATAAAAAACAAAATAAAAAGAAGGAAGAAAACAAAGAAAAAAAGGGAAAACAAATAAAAAGGAAAGAGGAGAAAAAGGGAGACCAAAGGAGAAAAGAAAGTAAGCAAAAAAGGAAAACAAAGAAAAGAAAAAAAATGGAAAAAGTAAAAATAGAAAACGGAAGAAAAGAAACCAAGGAAGATATAAATAAGAGAGAGAGAGACGCCAACTTGCGTTTTCTAATTCCAATGAAAGCTCGCGAAGGATCATCATCCTTATTCCATTCGACTGAGGCACACAAGACGACTTGATGAACTTGCCTCGTGAATCACTTGTTCTATAAAAATTGGCGCCGATGCGTGAGTAAGATAATGGCAAGGAGGAGCAGTAACAACAGGTTTTGTGCTTATATATACTCTTTCTCGTGTTGCATGTGAAAACTTATTCGCACATGAACACACACACGCTCGCATTTATATATTCACGATGCACGTGCACTCTTTACCCCCACCTCTCTGGGGTAAAGAGGTTATTGAAGACAATAATTCCAAGAGGGATGAAATCATTCTAATCCGAGAATTCTCTCATCATCATCATCTTTATGATCATCAAACATGAAAACTCCCAACAATTCAAAACATTTTTTTAATATTTCAAACTCGGTTCAATTATTTTCATTTGACCTCTCTTTTATGTGTATACATATATACCTTGTATTTCTCATCGGTTATTGTGAGAGGAGATCGAGAAGATATGGATATAGATAAACTGCGATTTTATAATGCTGTATTTACATTTCTATTTCTAGTCTACTTTGGTGTGTATTAATATTTATTTATTTTTTCTTGTTGAAAAGTTCAGAGTCGAAATTATAATTTCTACTCTTTGAATTTGATGTTGGGAAAATGTTTGCTGAGTTGGATTAGTAACGGACTTTTTGCTTTCGAATTTGTGTTTTAGTAATAAATAATTATAGTAATTTCTGAAAAATTTGTAAAATTTGTAAAATTTACTATTTTCAAAACAGAAACCAGTCACTGGTTTAAATTTTTTTTTTGAATTAGTATTTTACTATTTTAAAAGCAAAAAATTGAAAACTAGTCCTTAATTTAAATTAGTATATTTTAATTAAAAACCAAAAAATCGCCCACTAATTTATAATTTAAATTAGTATTTTACTTATAACTGTTAAATTCACCCCAAAATAAATAATATACTGTTTAATTTTTTTTTAATTTTATATAAATTCGGTAAAATTAATCTAACTTTAACCCTTTTTTGTATTATTTTTACCCCTATTTTATTTTATTATTTTTCATCAAAAAATCAGTCAGTAATTTAAATCAGTGCTTTACTAATTCCAGACTTTGGGCTCGATAATATTAAAAAATCGGAAAAAGTAGCTTTCGAACTAAAAATAGTAGTAAAAAAATAGCTACTGAAAATTAAGTTAAATTAAGTTGATAAAAAAAATTTATATTTTTTCACACCCGCTTGGGAAAATTGGCAAGTTAAACAAAATGAAAAGAAGAAAAAACAAGTCAAACACAAGAGGAAAAGTTGGATAGTTGGAAAAAATATTTTTTAAATATTACTCCCTATATGTTGTTTTGATAAATGAATGTTTCAACAGAAAATGACAATATTTTCACCGAAACGATAAATCTGTGGAAAAATTTTGAAAAACAAAAATTTTTTTGATGAATAAATTATGCAAGGAGAACGTTGCGTCCTCGCATAGAGAGAGATATATATAAATATTCTCCGTGTGTTGATTTTTTTCTCCCTGCGCGAGGGAAAAAGACAAATTCTAATATTATGTTAATGGTGAACTGAAATTCAAGCATGTAATTTCTACCTGTTATCAACTTATCCCCTTTTACGATCTGATGAATAAAATATAACAGAGGAGGTCAAAAGGCTCGCCAACATTTTTCAACGAGAAGAAATTGTATTCAAACAATATAAACTCTAAATATTTTTTTCTCTCTCACATATATTATGTAATTATTTCCCATCCTTTTTTTGCACCAAAAGAAATTTTTTTTTCTTCAATGATAATTGATAAATTACTGACTATTACTGACGAATAACAAATTTTTTTTTTAAATTGATAAAAATCATACAAATTTTGGATTATTTTGATAAATAATAAAAATCATCACAGGAATTATTTCCCATCCTTTTTTTGCACCAAACGAATTTTTTCCTTCAATGATAATTGATAAATTACTGACTTTCTACGAATAACAAAAAATTTTTTTTTAAATTGATAAAATTCATACAAATTTTGAATTATTTTGATAAATAATAAAAATAATCACAGGAATTCGATTAACTTAGAAAAAAAATGCGAAAAAATCAATTATTTAACAAAATTTCTACTCAATTCTTAAAAATAATTCAAATGCTTTCACTAATAAAAACATTTTCGATGGAAATTTAATTTTTAAAAAAATGTTTTAATAATATTCTAAGCATGAATTTAATTATTATCATAAACAATAAAACTTATCAATGAGTTTCAATTATTTTTGATACTATTTTAAATTAATTAATTCAAAAATTCAATTATTTTGACAAATAAAGTTTTAATGAAACTCTTTTCAAAAATGAAGAGCAATTGGGAAGTGCAATTATTTCAAGATATTGTCATAAAATCGTTCTTAATAATTCAAATTATCTTCAAAAATAACAAAATTTTTCACAGACATTCAATTCTTTTAAAAAATATTTAAATAAAATTTTTCCTAATTAATTATTTTCGTATAAGTAATAAAATACTTTTCAGGAATTCAATTATTTTTGAAAATTTTAATAAAATTCTTAGCAACTATTCTATTATTTTCATAAATAATAAAATTCATCAAAGAATTTCAATGACTTTTAATCCAACTTTACAGGAATTGGTCAAAAAAATGTAATTATTCCTAAAAATTTAATTTCCATTCCTTAAAAAGTTTGTAAAAAAATTTTTTAAAAGGTTTTTTTTAAATTCTTTGAAAAAATTAAATTATTTACAAAAATATAAAAATTTTTCACAGGAATTAAATTAATTTCAAATGATTTAATAAAACTGTTCAAAAGAAACGAATTATTTTTAATATAATTTTGATTAAAGTTTTTTGAAATAATTAAATTAATCTTTTAGATTTAAATAAAATTCTTTTCAGGAATTCGATTATTTTTTAAAATTATAATAAAATTCTTAGCAATTATTTTATTATTTTCCTAAATAATAAAATTCGTCAAAGGATTTCATTTACTTTTAATCCAATTTTACAGGAATTAGTCAAAAAATGTAATTATTCTTAAAAATTTAATTTCCATTCCTCGAAAAAGTGAATCATTTTAAAAAAATGTTTTTTTGAAATTATTCCTAAAAATTCAATTATTTTAAAACATTTTAATAAAATTCTTTGCAAAATAAATAAAATTCTATTATTTTCATAAATAACAATATTTATAACAAGAATTCAAATATCTTGAAATATTTTGACAAAATTTCTTCTTGGAAATTCAATTATTTAAATAAAAATTCTCATAAAATCGTTAGCAAGAATTTAATTATTATTGTCATAAACAATAAAATACTTTTAGGAATTTAATTATTAAAAAAAAATTAAATAAAATACTACCCAATCATTTAATTATCGTTAAAAATTTTAATAGAATTCTTCGTTAAGTTTAATTATTTTTAAAAACCTTTAGCGCAATTCAATGATTTTTAATATTTACTATTTTTATAAAATTTCCAAACAGAATTCAATTGTTTAAAAAAATTTTTATTTAAATCTTTGTAAGAATTCAATTATTTTTATGAGTAATACAAACTTCTAGCAGAAATTCAATTATTAAAATTAGAATTTGCATTAAATTAGTCGAAAGCAATGAATTATTATAAAAAAATTTTGTGAAATTCTTCGCAAAAATTAAATTATTTTTATAAATATTTAAATTCTTTTAAGAATAATAAAATTCGTCACACGAATTCAATTTATCAACAATAAGAGAAGAATGAAGTAAATTTTTTTTTTTTGAAAGGTAGAAAAAAGACAGAAAAATAAAATATAGAATGGAACTTTTGTCTGTTTTGGAAAGTGTCAAAAATTATTTTTTTTGTTAATATTAATTAATTTAATTTATTAATTATTTAGTTAATTATTTTTGCACAAGAGTAGTTTGAGCGAGCGGCAAAAATTTAAACTCCATTTTTTGCGCTCGCTGAAATTACGTGGACGATAAATATTTCTTTGCACGCTTGCGCTAAAAATTATCAATAGTTAAAGAAGAAAAAACTTGAGGTTAAAAAATTAAATTAATATTTAAATATTAAAGAAGAAGAAGAAGAAGAAAAAGAAAAAAAAGAGAAAGAAAAGAAAAACAGAAAGAGCAAAAAAAAAATAAGAGGGGAAATTAATGTTGCAACGAAGAATAAAAAAACGAGCGATTTTCATTTTAACGAAATTTTCAACGAGTGTGAAAATGCATCACGGGCTGTGAAATTTATTGCGCGCAACGCGATAAATTGTATAATTATCTCCTGCGCTCTTTCGATGGTGAAATTATCTTTCGCTGAAACTTGGGGCGCACTATAATTCATACAACTATGAAATGATGACTATCGCAATTCTAGTGGCATATATGTGCCGTAAAGTGGCACACGTATCGGCGAAAAATCCGCTTCACATCTCTTTTATTATTACACCTGCGCGCGATGCATTAATAGTTCCGCTGATAATCTTCATCAAATTGTCAGATCTATCAGACGAAAGTAGGTAATCCTTTAATATCGACATTTATTATTATTTGGCGTTGGATTTATTTACTATTCACTATTATTATTGCCATGGCGCTGTTGTATTTTACTATTTATTATTAGCCGGTGTTGTATTTAATTTTATCTGCTATTATTCGGTATTGTGTTTTTTATTATTTTTCGCTTTGTATTTTTTGTATTACTATTCAGTTCTGTATTTTTTATTATTAATATTCGATTTTGTATTTTTTTATTATTCGGTTCTGTATTTTTTATTATTAATATTCGATTTTTATTATTATTGTTATTTGGTTCTGTATTTTTTATTATTAATATTCGATTTTGTATTTTTATTATTATTCGGTTTTCTATTTTTTATTATTGATGTTCGATTTTGTATTTTTATTATTATTCGGTTCTGTATTTTTTATTATTAATCTTCGATTTTTATTATTATTGTTATTTGGTTCTGTATTTTTTATTATTAATATTCGGTTCTGTATTTTTTTATTATTAATATTCGATTTTGTATTTTTATTGTTATTATTATTATTGGGTTTTGTACTTGTTTATTATTAATATTCGATTTTGTATTTTTATTATTATTCGGTTCTGTATTTTTTTATTATTATTTATTAATATTCGATTTTGTGTTTTTATTGTTATTTGGTTATGTATTTTTTATTATTATTATTCGGTTCTGTATTTTTTATTATTAATCTTCGATTTTTATTATTATTGTTATTTGGTTCTGTATTTTTTATTATTAATATTCGGTTTTGTATTTTTTATTATTAATATTCGATTTTGTATTTTTTTGTTATTATTATTATTATTATTGGGTTTTGTACTTGTTTATTATTAATATTCAATTTTGTATTTTTATTATTATTCGGTTCTGTATTTTATTATTATTATTATTTATTAATATTCGATTTTGTGTTTTTATTGTTATTTTGTTCTGTATTTTTTATTATTAATATTCGGTTTTGTATTTTTTCATTATTAATATTCGATTTTGTATTTTTATTGTTATTATTATTATTATTATTATTATTATTATTATTATTATTATTATTATTATTCGGTTTTGTACTTGTTTATTATTGTCATTACTTGCTGTCGCATTCATTTTGCTACTAGACTTTTTCCTAATAAAAAACTCGTGAAAGAAAAATCCCATCCGAACCGGGAGTCGAACTCGGACGCGTCGAGTCCGAACCTCCACGCCTTAAACCCCGCAGCCATTCAACACAGACGAAAACTTCCCCATCTATAACGAACCCACTTCCTCATTTAAGCAAACATTTGGCAAATTTAGTCACTAAATTTTAAATTTACATAATTTTTTCGATGTTTTCGAAACAGTTTCACCTCGAACAGCATTATTTTAACATTTTTGCAAAAAAAATTGCCGACTAAAATTTTTTATTCAAAGTAACTTCGCTTATTTAGACTTTAGGAGTTACTTTACTGATTTCCTCTCGATTGTAACTCTATATAGAGACGTATAAAGTTAAAAATAACCTGTTTTAACGCTGTTAAAAATAAAGCAACGTGTTTATTTCGAACGAAAGAGAGATAATAATAATAAAATGAAAAAAAAAAATCCGTTCAGCTTCTGAGGTGTTTGTAAGTATGTATGTCGTGTGATATTGGTTCTGTTTTGCTCTGGTGGTCTGGGCGCGCGATTATCAATGGCAAATCGCGTTCCAGTGATAAGAGGACAAAACACTTGATCGTTGATGCTGTGTGCGGCCGTATAGCGCGCGAGATAACCTGATAGTTTTGCACGATATGTATATATATATGTATGACCAGTTCCAGTAGACTGTTGGGTTTGTTTAACAAACAGGCAACTCTGATATGCCACGATATATACACTTCGTCACACGTTTTTACATTTATATATACCTATATATACTATATATACCTATATATACCTATATATACCTACATATAACTATTTATACCTATATATACACGAATTGTACAAATTTTCTTGAACTGCTTTGTATATCTATTACAGTAGTTAATACATGTAGAGCGTAGGCGACAATGTCGTTACACCTTATGGCGACACTGATATTTATATCAACTTTTACACTTCGCCTTATTTATCAGTTTTGCGAATGAAAAAAAAAAGAAAAGTATTTTTTTCTCTCTAAACAAGTGGGTTTGTGTTTCGCGAATTTCTCAGCGGGAGAGAATTTGCATATTAATAGATCGCAGTCGATAATTAGAATTTGGAATGTTTGCCTAGTTTATCATTCGAATCGAAAATTTAATTACAATCCAAGGCCTCTGTGATTATAGTAATTTTTTTTCGCCGCACATTCAAATTATTTAATTAATATTTTTCTTAATAAGTTCCATTAATAACACTTTTAAGTTGATTTATTTAATTAATTACTTTTTTAGTTATTTATTTATTTAATTATTTAATTATTTATTTAATTAATTTATTAAATTATTTATTTAATTATTTATTTAATTTATTTATTTAATTATTTATTTAATTTATTTATTTAATTATTTATTTACTTATTTATGTTAATTACTCACTCAATTCGATTATAAATAACAGAAGTACGATTATTTGGACGAATATTTTTCAGAGACAAAAATGGAGACGAAATTGTCCACCTGAGAACGCCAAGGTCACCGCTAGATGGCAGTGGAGATTTCTTGGAATTTCCCTCGCCACCTGGCGGTGACCTTGGCGTTCTCAAGTGGAGAACTTTTGGTTTCTTTCGAATAATGCGACTATTTGTCATTATTACAAACATTTTATTCTTTTCCAAACATTTTTTTATTTCTAAATTAAGTTCGAGGCGCAAAAATATAAAGTGAAAAGAAAGAAAAAATTATAAATTGAATTATAATTGTGGGATAAATAATTTTTTCCCGTTTATTGCACACGTTTGTGAAGAAGTGATAAATTTTCGATAATAATTGTTTTTTTTCGCGATTTTTTTCTTTTTTGAAAATATTGTCGAGAGGGAATTTCTTGCGCGCGCGAAATGGTGAGAGAAACTTTTTGTCGTGACGCCCACTTGTTTTCGCATTTTCTTTATCATCGTAAAGAGGATCGAAGCCAGTTATACGAAGGATGAGATGTACTGGAAGATAAACGTTTCGATCAGACTGGCAAAATAAAAGAGTGCGAAGGAAGCCAGCACGGGGGCTGCGCGTGGGTAAACTGGCAAGTATATGGGACTGGATCAGAAGTTGTCGTCGGCCTGTCTTCTTAATGCTATAAATGACTAGAGCACAGGGATATTGCTGCATTTGGAATTTTTTTTTCTTTGTGTTCTGTCTTGGGAGTGGGAAAAGAGAGAGAGAGAGAGAGAGAGAGAGAGAAAAAGAATAAGGAAAAAGAAAAGAGAGAATTCTCTCTTTTATTTTTCCTTATTCTCTCCCTATTCTCTCCAAAAAATGAGAAAGAAAGAGAGAATTAAGGAAAAAAGGAGAAGGAAAGTGAGAATTAAAGAAAAAATTAGAAGGAAAGAGAGAATTAAAGAAAAAATGAGAAGGAAAGAGAGAAATAAAGAACAAATTAGAAAGAAAGAGAGAATTAAAGAAATCAAGAAAAAAAGAAGAGAGAAAAAAGGAAGAAAAGAGAAAAAAAAGAGTAGAAGAAAGAAAAAACGTAAAAAATAAAAAAAGAAGAGTGAAAGAAGGAAAAGAGAAAAAAAGAAAGAATGGAGAAAGAAAAAGGGAAAAAGGTGGAAATGAGAAAAAAGAGTGGGAGAAAGAAGAATCAGAAAAAAATAAAAAAAGGAGAGTGAAAGGAGGAAAAGAAAAAAGAAAGAAAAAGAGAAAAATAAGGAAATGGGAGAAAAAAGAAAGGAGAAAGAAAAACGAAAGAGAGTGAAAGAAGAAAGAGAGAAAAAAGAAAAAGAGTGAAAGAAGAAAGAGAGTGAGAGAATGAAAAGAGAATAAAACATAGAAACGAGAAAGAAAAAAAAGAGAAAAATAAAGAAAAGGGACTTCAAGAAAGATAAAAGAAAGAAAAAAGGAAGAAAAAAGAAAGGAAAAAGAAAAAAGAGAAAGAAAAAAAAGAAAGGGGAAAGAAAAAAGGAAAAAAAGAAAGATAGGAGAATGAAAAAAGAAGGAAAGGAGAAAGAGAAAAGAAAGAATAAAAAAAGAGAGAGAAAAAAAGAAAAAGAGAAAGAAAAATAAGAGAGAGAAAAAAAGAAAAAGAGAGAGAAAAAAAAAAAGAAAAATAAGAGAGAGAGAGAGAGAAAGAGAGAGAAAAAAAGAAAAAGAGAGAGAATCTTGACTAAAAGAGTCATAGACACACCCGCCATAGACCACATAACCATTATCATTATCATTATCATTACCATAATCATTACCATTAACCACACGCGCTGTCGTGCTTCACAGCTGCGGATCGTATACATTCATGTAGAGTGTCGATTGCTGAATACACTTTCAATCACGCTATTAAATAATCAATGTCACACCCAGAAGAGTAAATTCATTTAATGGATTAGGAATTCATTACTAGATTAACTACCGAAATTTTCAGTTAATTCTCAACAGTTACGTTATACGTTAAAAGGTAAAAAAAAATTTTTTTTGATCACAAAAAAAATGATATCTCTTAAACGACTTTGGAATTTTTGCCGATTTTATATGGTTATTTTATTCTGCTATTTTCTATTAATGGCATTAGCAATAATCATTAGTGAATAAAAGTAAAAAAAAAAAAATAAAATTTAATCGAAAAACAAGGATACTTAAATTTTGTCAGAAAAAACGAATAAAGAAATTTTATCTAAAAAAAAGAGTAATTTAATTTGATCTAAAAAAAGAATTATTCAATTTCATCTAAAAAATGAATAATTTAATTTCATCTAAAAAACGAATAATTCAATTTCATCTAAAAAACGAATAATTCAATTTCATCTAAAAAACGAAAAATTCAATTTCATCTGTAAAAAAGTAATTAAATTTCTTTTAAAAAAAAGGTATTTAAATATGATTTGGAAAAAAAATATAATTAAGTTTGAAAATATTTAAAAATAAAATAATTAGCGGTAGAAAATGGAAAAATTAGAAAATTGTAAAATATTAAAAATAGTAAATATTTTTTTAAATGAATATTTATTTGATAATCATGAAGTAATTGTTTTATTTAAATAAAATGAATGCTTTTTTAGTGCAATAGAATGAAACAAAAACTCATTTGCGAGAGAGTTTTCATGCCCTCTAGGCGGAATTGTCCAGAATTAGAATGGCGCGAAATTCAAATTTTAAAAAATTTACTTACCTACAATGACAGATTATATTAAATAAATAATTTTTCGTTGTTCAATAAGTATCTACTGGAATCAAATTTATTTTTTATTATATATTTACTAATTTATTTAATTATCAAATTTATATTTGGTACAATCAATTTTCATTTTTCAATTTTGCGCCAATGATTATTTTGTTTTTTCAATATTTCAATTGGAAGGAAATACCATTTAATTAATTTTAATGAAAGAAAGAAATTGTCTTTTATTAAATAAATATTTAACTGGAATAACAATTTATTTTTTATTATTTATTTAATTATTTTCTTATTCATAAAATTTATTTTGGTAAATTTAATTTTATTTCAATTTTGAAGCAATAATTATTTTGATTTTTAATATTTTAATTAATTTAAAGAATAAACCATTTAATTAATTGAAATTAAAGAAGTAAATCATCTTTTGTCAAATAAATATTGACTTGAATGAAATTTATTTTTTTTGTTGTTTAATTATTTAATTGTTTATCAAATTTATTTTTGTAAATTCAATTCCATTTCAATTTTGAAGCAATAATTATTTTGATTTTTAATATTTTTATTAATTTAAAGAAAAAACCATTTAATTAATTGAAATTAAAGAAGTAAATTATCTTTTGTCAAATAAATATTGACTTGAATCAAATTTATTTTTTATTGTTTAATTATTTAATTGTTTATCAAACTTATTTTGGTAAATTCAATTCTATTTCAATTTTGAAGCAATAATTATTTTGCTTTTTAATATTTCAATCAATTCAAAGGAAGTACCATTTAATTTTTTTTTTAATTAAAGAAATAAATTGTCTTTTATTAAATATATATTTTACTAGAATTAAATTTTTATTTATTATTTAGTTATTTATTTATTTATTTATTTAATCATCAAATTTATTTTGGTAAATTCAGTTCTATTTCAATTTTGAAGCAATAAGTATTTAAATTAAAAACTATTTAAAATTATTTAGATTATCTTTTGGTATAAATAAATATTTACTTGAATGGAATTAATTTTATTTAGGAAAATCCAATTCTTATTTTTCCATTTTGAGACAATGATTATTTTGTTTTTCTAATATATTTCAATTAAATTGAAGCATTGTTAATTTTTAATTGCAAGCACACACTGAAAAAAATTATTTGATTCAAAGGACCGATTATTTGACTAATATGTAATAAATATTTACTTAAATCAAATAATTTTTATTTGAATTAATTAAATAAAGGTAATATTTATTTGGTAATTGTCAAATAATCGGTTAATTGAATCAAATAAATTTTTTTTTCAGTGCAGTGTTAATTAATTTGACTAAAAAGCACGAAAATATTTATTTGACAATAGACTCAACTATTCGATTATTTGAATCAAGTGAATTTATTTTTAGTCTAATGCAAATAAGAGAAAAAAATGTAGTAATTAAAAATTATATACGAAAATATTTATTTGACAATAGACTCAACTATTCGATTATTTGAATCAAATTTATTTATTTTTAGTCTAATGCAAATAAGAGAAAAAAAAATGTAGTAATTAAAAATTATGAGTATAAATATTATAATAATATTATTATTTTTTATTATAATTAAAAATTAAATGACTTGAAAAATTAATTAAAAATAAGAAAATAGGTGGACTAGTAATTAAAAAACGTAGCTATAAATAGTATTTAATTCATAATATAAATAATACTATAAATAGAAGATAAAATATAATTTAAATTCAAAAATATAAAATTTAATTGTACAATAATTTTTGAATATATTAATAATTTTTATATAAAGCAAAATTTTAATGAAATTTAAATTATCAAATGTTTTTTCTCTAATAAAGAGCATTGTTAATGCCTTGAAAATTGAATATTGGAAGCAGCTGAAGGTAGCCGTATTATAATGCAGCTAATATTAAACTTTTAATTATTGTAATTAGTGGGAATTTAATTGCATTTTTCAATTGAAGTTAAATCAACGTTATAATTTGATCGAGGAATTAATAAATGTTCTAATTAGAAGTCCTATAAGGTTCGCACGTTAGTTATACGAATTCATACGCACATATTAGGTATATCTACATATATACGTTTACACACATTTATATACACACCTTTTATCTTTGCTGAAACATTATAACGGGGAATTCTCTCCTATATATAATAGAACAAGTTTTCTATATAGACTTTTGCGTTCAAGTATTCCGGTTATCTTTAACTCGCGGGTATTGTAATTAAAAAGCATCGAAGAAATTTACTGCCATTGGTATAATAAACCCCGAGAAAGAGAAAGAGAGAGAAGCAGTTTCGCTTAAATTTTTTTTTTCTCTCAAAGGGGAGAAAGATATTTTTATGATTTTCTTCATCCCCCCCCCCCTAACCTTTTTCTTCTCTTTCGACTAGAACAATAAAAAAATTGGTAAATTCTTCATAGAAATATTTAGAGAAATAATAATTGTTGAAAAGAAATTCTTCCGACTCGCCATAGTTTTATAGAGAGTAAGACGGAAGAATTGTAAAAAGATTGTTTGTGAAAAAAAAATTGTTCTCATTTGATGAGAAAAATGCGAATCGAAAGGTATTATTGAAAATAATAATTTGGTAGTAGAGAGAAATATTTTTGTGTGGAATTTTTTTTTTGCAAGGGATTTTAATTATATTAATTTGGTTTGTTTGGAATTTTTCTCTTGCACTTTTTTTATTTCGTCTTTGTGTTTTAGCGTTTTTATTTTTTTACTAATATTTCTATATTTTATTATTGTTAATGTTATTCGTTTTTTTGTTTCGCATTTTTTTATTTTATCCGATTTTCTTTAAATTTTTGTTTGTTATTAATATTTATACATTTGATTACACCCAGAGAAGTTGTATATTTGTCTCAGAACCAACTAGACTTTTTATTTGTTTTAAATAAATTTTATTTGGTTTAAAAAAAGTTTTATTTAACTCAAATATATGTTTTATTTAAATCAAATATAAATTTTGTTTAAAACAAATAAAAAGTCTAGTTGGTTCTAAGACAAATATACGTTTATTTACACCCAGAGAAAAATATTATTCAAACCAAATATATTTTATTTGATATATTATTATTAGTATTATTAATTTTATATATTTTATATTTTTTTTATTTTTTTTTAAATATATTTTATTTGTATTTTTTTATTTGTTTTAAATAAAATTTTTATTCGACATAAATAAAACATATATTTGAGTCAAATAAAATTTTATTAAAACCAAATAAAATTTATTTAAAACAAATAAAAAGTCTAGTTGGTTCTGAGACAAATATACAATTTCTCTGGGTGTAAGTTAAATAAAATATATATTTGGTTTAAGTAATATTTTTCTCTAGGTCATATTATTGTTGTTATTGTAATTATTATTAATTTTTTTGTTTTACGCTTTTTTATTTGCTTCTGTTTTTTGTTGAGTTCTTATTTGTTATTAATATTTATATGTTTGATTATTCTTGTTGCTATTGTAATTATTATTAATTTTATTGTTTCACGCTTTTTTATTTGCTTTTGTTTTTTTGCGTTCTTATTTGTTATTAATATTTGTTTAACATTATCATTATTATTAACGTCAATTTTTTTTGTTTCGCATTTTCTTCGCCTCTAGTCTTTTTTAGTTATTTGTTATTAATATTTTTTAAAATTGATTATTATTATTATTATTTTTACTGGCTGTGATTATTTATTAACATAATGATTTTAATTCCGTTTGTTTAATGTTTAATTTTAATTATATGTATTTAGCATTTTTTTGGTTCTATTTTTCGTTTTTTATTTATTTTTTGATTATTATTATTGTTATATTACTACTTTTCTTTATTGAATTATTTAATCTTATACGGAAAAAAATTGACAGTTTATAATTAACAGATTTATTTTGTTGTTGTTTCAATATTTTCTGCACATGAACGAAATTCTGTTTTTTGCTTTTTAATTGTTTTTTTATTTATATTGTTGTTATTATTATTGCTTTTGTTTTTTGAATTATTTAATATTCAGTATTTGCTCAGAAAAACTCTAATAATAATAATAATAAATAATTTTAAAAACTAACAGACTTATTTTGTTATTGTTTCCAAATTTTTTTGTACTTAAAGCTCTGTTTTTTGTTTTTTAATTGTTTCTTAATTTATTATCATTATTATTATTATTATTATTGTTATTATTATTGTTATTATTTTTGCTTATTTCAGTTATTAAATATTTATACACGGAAAAACTTTAATAATAATAAATAACTTCAATAACTAACAGATTTATTTTGTTATTGTTTAAAAATTTTCAATTAATTGAACGAATTTCCTGTTTTATTGCAACAAATTTAAATTGTTAAGATAAGAATATTAATTTTGGTAAATACATTTTAGTTCAATATTGAAAATTCTAATTTCATAGTAACAGTTTTTTTTCGTGCAGTTTTTTTTAATTATTATATTTATTTGTTTATTATTATTTTATTACAATTTTTTTAATTCGTTTTTATTATTTTATTTTTTTGTTATTTGCTTTTATTATTTTCTTATTATTTTTTTATTTGTTATGATTTTTTTAATATTTTGTCATTATTTTGTTATTTTTTTTATTAGTTTGGTATTATTTTATTATTTTTTGTCATCATTTTGTTACTTGTTGTTATTATTTTGTTACTATTTTGTCATTATTTTGTTACTATTTTTTTATTTGTTATTATTATTTTTTTATTTTGTCATTGTTTTGTTATTATTTTTTTATTTGTTATTATTATTTTTTTATTTTGTCATTATTTTGTTATTTGTTTTTATTACTTTGTTACTATTTTGTCATTATTTTGTCATTATTTTGTTATTTGTTTTTATTACTTTGTTACTATTTTGTCATTATTTTGTTATTTTTTTATTTGTTATTATTATTTTTTGATTTTGTCATTATTTTGTTATTTGTTTTTATTAATTTGTTATTATTTTAATATTTTGCCATTTGTTTTTATTATTTTATTATTTTTTGTCATTATTTTGTTATTTGTTTTTATTATTTTGTTATTATTTTATTATTTTTTGTCATTATTTTGTTATTTGTTTTTATTACTTTGTTACTATTTTGTCATTATTTTGTTATTTTTTTATTTGTTATTATTATTTTTTGATTTTGTCATTATTTTGTTATTTGTTTTTATTAATTTGTTATTATTTTAATATTTTGCCATTTGTTTTTATTATTTTATTATTTTGTCATTATTTTGCTATTTGTTTTTATTAGTTTGTTATTGTTTTATTATTTTGTCATTATTTTGTTATTTGTTTTATTAGTTTGTTATTATTTTGTTATATTTTTATTATTTTGTTACTATTTTGTCATTATTTTTTATTTGTTTTTTATTTATCTCTTTAAATAAATAAAAATCAGATATAAAAAATAAATACTCGAATACTAAAAAAAAATGAATAGAAAACCCCATTAACTATTTCCTACTGAAAAATAAATTACATCTTCGCACCAAAGATAGTAAAATGCTCAATAAAATTTTTTCTCCCCTGAGAAGTAATAATAATATATTTGAAACTAAAGGAGAATAAAGTTTCTTTATTTGGCTATGTTAAAATTCACACATTAAGACTTAAGATGTACATATGCACGACTTTGGGAGTGTTTATGGTAATTTTCGCGCCAAGAGAGCGCAAGAATGGCCTCTATCTCTTTTTCCCATTCTTGCAACTGTATTTATATATGGATCTTGTATAAACCTCTTGTTCGCTTTCTCTCTCTTTCTCTCTCTCTATTCTCTTTACTCTTTACTCTTTTCACTTTTTTCACTGTTTTCTTTTTTTTCTTTTTTCTTTTTTTCTTTTTTCTTTTTTCTTTTCTCTTCGAATGTCTGTTATCTCTCCATTTTCACAGTTCTCGACCCTTTTACAATTTCTACAAAGGGTTACCTGTATGGTAAATTCGCCAATATTGAATGAACATGCCAATGAATATGAAACGAGAGAGGAGCGACTTGCTCGCAGTTTGTTTCTTGCCTTGTTCTCTCTCGTGTTTACAATTTTGCACTCGCAAAGTTCACAACCAAACGCAAAGACAATATGCAGTAATGCATTTATTTTTCTTACCGAGTGAGAGAAAACTTATTTGAATGAGAAAAAAAATTTTTATTTTAATTAATGACTTTAATTTAATATTAATGTCAACTTTAATAAATAATTAATTATTATGAAAATTATAGAATATTATAATTGATTTATTATACAAAAATATCTTTTACTTTAACAGTAATAATTTTTTTTACTTCTGAACAAATTAATTAATTTTTACCAAAAGAACTAACTATAAAATTTATTTAATTATTTTTTCTTTTTCATTATAATTAACTTATTGTGATTTTTTCTTTCTGTAACTTTTAAAAATGTTTAATTTTTTATCATTTTTGGTTGTAAATTATTTAATTTCTTTTTTATTTTAACTAAAAAAGTAATCAGCTACATTTAAATATACACTAAATTTTGTTTTTAGTATAAAATTATTGTTAATTAATTATTATTAATTAATTATTATTAATAATTCGCTTGATTACAAAATGTAATTTTTAATTTATTATTTTATTAATTAATTGATTAATTTCTTATTTGAAAGTTATTGTATATTTAATTTTTCATGAATTAGATGTAAAAATTTAAGCAATGAATTTATTAATAAATATGTTATTTTTGTTCCCTTTGCCCAAATCGTCCTGAATTTATTTTAGAATTGATTTTTAACCAATTGTAAATTGTAATTATAATTAATATTTCATTGTAAAATATTTTTAGTTTTCAAAATTAAAATTTTTTTTCAATATTTCAAAAAATAAATAAGAAATTAAACAATTTACGACTAAAAATAATAAACAATTAAAATTTTTAAAAAATTGCAAAAAGAAAAAATCACAAGTTAATTATAATGAATAAGAAAAAATAATTAAATAAATTTTTACAGTTAGTTATTTTGGTAAAAATTAATTAATCTGTTTAGAAGTAAAAAAAAAATTATTACTGTTAGGAAAAAGATATTTTTTGAAATTAAAAATATTTTTTAATTAGAGAAAGAAATTTGACCAAAATCGTAAAATTGTCAGCAAGGAAAATTGAACTTGGTGAAAGAAAATTAATTTGGACGCTTTCTCTCTTAATTTGCGAAAAAACTTCTTTTTTTTTGCTTCAAATAAAAAAATCGTACCTCGTATTTCCACTGTTTTTTTTTCATTTTTTTTTCCTCTCTTTTGCCATTTGTAATTAACTTAAAACCGCGCGAACTGAATTAAAATTCCTCTACATAACAAAAACCCTCTTTTATTTGCGGTTCCCGTAAGGATCGTCTTTCCCACTTTTATACCAAGTTCGAACTGATTAGCCCTCTTCTTGGCTCGACGAGAGTTGTTGATCGTGTAAATGATATCTCCTTTTTGAAACTTGACTCTAACTTCCCATATACGAGAGAAAAAAGAAAGGAGGGGAATTTAACAAGATCAATTCTCGTTAATTGTTACCTCACGACTCTTGGGAATTTAAAAGCGCAATATTCTTTTCGAGTATACAGGACAATTTTTTGTTTAGTCCATTTTTCTTCAAAATCGAACTTAACAGGAAAGGAGAAATATTTTTTTAATAAAAAAAAAGTATTTTTTTGGGGAAAAAAATTTTTCTTTTCGCTGAATCAAATTTTTTCTGGAATTAGTAGGTTGGTCCAGGTGTTTAGACTCGATGCCTCACAATTTTTCGCGTTGAGTTCGAGTCCTGTCAAAAGGTATTTTTTTTTCCTTTCTATTTTTTTTAATAGAATATTTTTTAATTTTTATACTATTTTTTTCTATGTACAAATTTTTTCTTTTCTTTCTGTTTCCTTTTTTCTCAATATATAATTTTTACTTCGCTTTCTTTTTATTTCTTTTCTCTATAAATAATTTTTTTCTTTATACAAATTTTTTCTTTTCTTTCTGTTTCCTTTTTTCTCAATATATAATTTTTACTTCGCTTTCTTTTGATTTCTTTTCTCTATAAATGATTTTTTTCTTTTTACAGATTTAGCAATTTGGTCTAGGGGTTAACGTCATCGTCCTCCCAATTTTTCGGTCCAGGTTCGAGTCCCCCTTGAAATTATTTTTTTTCTTTTCGTCAAAAAAATTTCTCCCCCTATTTGTACTGGAGGAAAAAAATTCCTCTAACTAAAAATAATTCCTATTTACCCGCTTTATTAATTCGTTACCATTTTCTGCGATTAAGGAAAATTTTTTTGCCTCAGTTTCATTATCGTCATGAATGGAATTGACCGTGAAAAGTATTTCACGATTCCCTTGACGATGGGAGTTGTATATATATTTATATAGTTAAGTACAATTTTCTCTCCGCTTCGCCTCAATCTCGTTTCTTGTGATTCCTGGCGAGAGAGCGTAGTGATTGTTGTTATTGTCGTGCGTGGAAACTTGTCCATCGCGTAATGACTTTATCCTGATCTTGTTCGTTTCTATCATTCCCGGGGCTTTTATAAAGAAAACGACGACGAGAGACGACCTTATACCTTGAAATGGTTCGCGACTCTTTTCTGATTGTGAATAAAAGGATAAACGATGGCACCAAGGCTTGTCTTGTTATTGCAGAAAATTGAAGCCACGTGCACATTCTGCAATTCCTAGTATAGCACCCTCTCTCTCTCTCTCACTCTCTTTATTTTCTTCCCTTCTCTCCCTCTCTCCGTGTTCGCAAACTCTTCTTTGAGGGGCATATAATCATCACGTAGGTGATCGTCTCACTGAGAAAATCAGGCGGAATTGCTGTAATTAGGAAATTCTTTGCAATTGCCAACAACTGCTCAATTATTCTTTGTATATATAAATATATATATATATATATATATATATATATTTCCCTTGAATTCTTTCCTCAATTTCCCATTGTTAAGTTTGTTTTTATTCACACATTCTGAACGATATTATTTTCACTTAATTTTTCCATTCCTGCGCCTTTGCCTTTGTAGGTAAAATTTTTACCCTTTTGTAATTGAGACTCATCGTGATAATTGCAATTTACATCCGACAGTTCTTGAAAATTTGAATACTGAGGGGAAATAATTATTCGATACGATTATAATTTTCGATTCGAAAATAATTATTCGATAGTCGATTATTTTTGTATTCTTTACTATTATTTCTATTTCTATTCTCTATTCGATTATAAATAGTATGGAATTACGATTATTTAGATACGAATAGCTTGAGAATTAATATGGAGACGTTACTCTCCACCTGAGAACGTCAAGGTCGCCGCTAGGTGGCAGTGGAGATTTCTTGGAATTTCCCTCGCCACCTGGCGGTGACCTTGGCGTTCTCAAGTGGAGAACTTTTGGTTTCGACGAAATTTCGTGATTCTTTTGATATTTTGTTTTATTTTTAAATTGAGTTCGAGGCGAAGGCCTCGGGCTAAATTTAGAAATAAAAACAAAGTATAAATGAAGAAAATAGAAAAAATAGAAAGAACAAGAGAAAGGAAAAAAGAAAAAATAGAAATAAAGAAAATAGAAAGAAGAAAAAAAAAGAAAAAGAGAAAGGAAAAAGGAATGAAAAAATAGAAATAAAAATAGAAATAAAAATAGAAATAAAATAAAAATAAATTGAAATAGAAACAAAATAGAAACAAAAAATGGAAAAGAGAGGGAGGGAGAAAAAATGGTTGTAGAAGAAAAAAAAGGTGGATAACGCCCTGAGAGAAGGATCTCGCGCTAAGGGTTTGTTATTTTTGCAGAGTCAACAATGATACTGCGGCTGTTAACCGGGTTACCTAGAAGAGTTTCTCTCTCTTTCTCTCTGTCTTTTTTTCTCCTTCTTTTCTCTCTATCTGTTGGGCTGCGTGTCAAGGCAATTAGCGGCAGTGACGGGTTAATTGGTTTGGGGCCTCGTTTTCGTCGCGTGATGTGAGTCTCTCTCTCTCTCTCTTTGCGCGCAAGATGAAGAGATTCTTCCCTCTTTCTTCGACTCTTGCCTCTTCGAATGTACCAATCAAGAGAAAAAGGAGAAGGAGGAGAATTAAAAAAAAGAAACCACAATGAACAAACTTCTTCCTATCGTACTTCTTTATTTCACCCTTTCCTTGCGCGCAATTCATGCAATTTTACGAGTCTCGAAAACATTTTTAACGGTTTGAAATTAACCAAAGATTGAGAGGGAGAGAAAAAAAAATTTACTAACGTGAGATTGAAAGAGAAAGAGAGAGAGAGAGAGAGAGAGAGAGAGAGAGAGAGAGAGAGAGAGAGAGAGAGAGAGAGAGAGAGAAACGGGGAAAAAATAGGGAGAGGGAGAGAAAAAGAAAAAAATAGAAAGAGAGGGAAAAAGAGAGAAAGAGAGGGGAAAATAGGAAGAGAGAAAAATGGAAAAAGAAAAATGGAAATAGAGGGCAAAAAGTAAGGGAGAAGAATAGAGGGAAAGGGAATAAAGAAAGAGAAAGAAGAAGAGGAAGAAAGGAAACAAAATGAAGATAGAAGGGAAAAAGAGAGGGAACAAGAAATAGAAAGAGGAAAATAGAGACAGAAAGAAGAGTAGAGAAGAAAAGAATAAAAAGAGAGAGAAATAGAGACGTAAGGAAAAACAAAAGAAAAATAAAATGAAAGGGAAAAAGAACGAGAGAAAAATAAAAAAAGAGGAAAAGAAAGAAAGAGAGGAAAAAGACAGAGAAAAAAATAGAAAAAACACAAAAAGGTAGAGAAAGAAAGAAAAAGATAAAAATAGGTAAAGATGAAAAGAAAGAAAAGGAGAAAAATAGATAATGACGAAAGAAAGAGAAAGATGACAAAAAAAGGGGAAAATAAAACAGAAAGAAAGAGAAAAAATTAGAATAAAGAGAAAAGAAGGAAGGAAAATTAAAGGGAGGGGGAAAAAGAAGGAGAGTAAAATAGAAAGGTAAGAAAAGAAAGAGAAGAAGTAAGATAGAAAAATCACAAAAAAATAGTGAGGGAAAGATAGAGAGAAAAAAGAAAAGAGACGAAAAGAAAGAAAGAGAGAAAAATAGAAAGCAAAGAAAAGAAAGAGAGAAAAAAGACCAAGAAGAAGGAGAATTAAGATAAATAAACACAAAAAGATAGTGAATGAAAGAAAGAGAGAAAAAAGAAAAGAGACAAAAAGAAAGAAAGAGAGGAAAATAGGTAAAGAAGAAAATAAAGAAGAATAAAAAAATAGTAAAAGAGAGAAAGGCAAAAAGCAAAAAAATAGAAAAGAAGGGAAAAAACAGAAAGTGAAAATCAGAGAAAGAGAAAAATAGGTAAAGATGAAAAAAAAGAAATAGTGAAAAATAGTAAACGAGAGAAAAAGAAATAGAGAGAAAAAGAAATAGAGAGAAATAGTAAACGAGAGAAAAAGAAAAAAGAGACAAAAATAGAAAAAGACGAAAAAAATGAAAGAAAAAACAAAAAGAGAAATTCAGAGAAAGAGAGAGAGAGAGAGAGAAATATAGGTAAAGAAGAAAAGAAAGAAAATGAGAAAAAGGGAAAAATAGTAAAAGAGAGAAAAGGAAAAATCAAACAAAAATAGAAAAGGATGAGAAAAATGGAGAAAAAAAATCAAAAGGAGGAAATCAGAGAAAGAGAGAGAAAAATGGGGAAAAAGGAAAATAAAGAAAAAGAGAAAAATAGCAAAAGAGAAAAAAAGAAAAAAGAGACAAGAATAGAAAAGAAGGAAAAAAAGAGAGAAAAAACAAAAAGAGAAAATTAGAGAAAGAGAGAGAAAAATAGGTAAAGAAGAAAAGAAAGAAAAAGAGAAAAATAGTAAACGAGAGAAAAAGAAAAAAAAGAGAAGAAAAGGAGAGAAAAAACAAAAAGAGAAAATCAGAGAAAGAGAGAGAAAAATAGGTAAAGAAGAAAAGAAAGAAAAAGAGAAAAATAGTAAACGACAGAAAAAGAAAAAAAAGAGAAAAAAAGGAGAGAAAAAACAAAAAGAGAAAATCAGAGAAAGAGAGAGAAAAATAGGTAAAGAAGAAAAGAAAGAAAAAGAGAAAAATAGTAAACGAGAGAAAAAGAAAAAAAAAGGAGAGAAAAAACAAAAAGAGAAAATCAGAGAAAGAGAGAGAAAAATAGGTAAAGAAGAAAAGAAAGAAAAAGAGAAAAATAGTAAACGAGAGAGAAAGAAAAAAAAGAGAAAAAAAGGAGAGAAAAAACAAAAAGAGAAAATCAGAGAAAGAGAGAGAGAGGGCGAGAAAGGGGATTCACAAAAAGCACCATCTTCGGATGGTGAAAAATTAACGACGTACGATTTCTCTTCGATGATCTTTTAACGCCTACCGAATTAAAGTGCGCACTGAATAATTGACCATCGCATATATATATATATCGGGACCCTCGCGCGATATATTCGAAAAAATAACGGATGTTTTAATTATACAAAGTAAACGTTGCGATTTTGATTCCCAGCATCGAATTCCTCTTAAATTTATTTATAAATTTATAATATATAATATCTCCCTCTCTTCCAAAATGATACTGCGTGTGAGGTTTAATTAATTGATGATTTATGTTCCAGTTTAGCGAGTTTTCGAGTTCGCAGGATATGCCATAAGAGGGACAATTTTTTTTCTCTCTCTTTTGCAATGTGCGACTCATTTGTTAAGCGAGGAAAGTATTTTTTTTAAATTGTTTAAATAAAAAAAAATTACAATGATAGAGTGAAAATTAATAATAAAAAATTATATTTAGCTAAAGTGGGTTTTTATCAAAATAGCATTTAGCCGAATGGCACTTAGTGAAAATGGCATTTATTCAAAATGAGATTTAGACAATAAATTGTATTTTGTCAAAATGGCTTTTAATTAAAATTGCATTTAGCTAAAATGGCTTTTAATCAAAATGGTATTTAGCTAAAATGGATTTTATTTAAAATAACATTTAGTTAAAATTGTCATTTCGGACAAAAAGGTATTTAGCCGAAATGCCATTTAGCTAAAATGGCTTTTAATCAAAATGGCATTTAGCTAAAATGGCATTTCTAATGGCATTTAGCTAAAATGTCTTTTATTCAAAATTTATTTCAACATTTATTTGAAATTGTCCTTTCGGACAAAATGGTATTTAGGTGAAATGCCATTTTACCAAAATGGCTTTTATTCAAAATAGCATTTAGTTGAAATTGTCATTTAGCCAAAAGAGTATTAAGTAGAAATGCCATTTTATCAAAATCGCATTTAGCTAAAATGGCTTTTATTCAAAATAACATTTAGTTGAAATTGTCATTTCGGCCAAAATGGTATTTAGCAAAAATGACATTTTATCAAAATGGCATTTAGTTGAAATTGGCACTTAGCAAATATGGCATTAAGCTAAAATGTCATTTAGTGGAAAAAACATTTAATTAAAATGACAAGTTGTAGAAATAGCATTTAGTGGAAATAACATTTAATTCAAATGAAATTTTGTAGAAATAGCATTTAATCCAAATGGCATTTAGTTGAATTTGTCTCTTAGCCAAAATAGCATTTAGTGGTAATACTTTTCAGTAAAATTGCCATTTTCTCAAAATGGCATTTAATGACAATTAACTCTTAGCAAAAATGGCATTTAGCCAAAATACCATTCAGTAAAAATGGCATTTAGTTAAAATTGTCAATTAGCCAAAATGTAATTAAACCGAAATGGCTTTTAGTAGAAATAGCATTTAATCAAAATGGCATTTACTTGAAATTGGCTCTTAGCCAAAATAGCATGTAGCAGAAATGCCATTTAACCAAAATGGCATTTAGTCGAAATTGGCACTTTGCAAAAATGTCATTCGGCTAAAATTGCTTTTAGAAAAATGTCATTTAGTTGAAATTGGCCCTTAGCCGAAATGGCATTTAGTCGAAATGCCATTTAACCAAAATGGCATTTGGTTGAAAGTGGCACTTAGCCAAAATGACTTTTAGTCAAAATGACTTTTAGGCAAAATGGCATTTTGTCAAAACGGCATTTAGCCAAAACGGTTTTTCATTCCAAATGGCAAAAAAATAAATAAAATCCATTTAAATTAAATTGAAAAATTGCCATTTAAATAAAATAGCATAATGGCAAAAAAAGACAAGAATTTTCTGTTTTTCTTTCCTTTTTTTTTGTTTCGTGTGCGAATAACGATGAAATCTAATGCCAATCATAAATAACCCGTTAGAATCGCTAACAGGCGTTGCTTTTTTTCTCTCCTCTCCTTCTCTCTCTTTTTCTCTTGTCGCTTTTTTCCCCTTTGTCGTATTTTCTTCTCGGTTACTTAATTTCACCATATCTTGGTGGGGAATTCTGTTGAAATAAACCATAGAATAAAGGATAGTCACGTTCAAGAATCGCGATAAGATGTTACGGTAACTTCCCTGGGTCTTTGCTGGCGCAAGGTCACCATGACCCAAGCAATGGCAAATCGCGATAAAGTCATTACAACGATGGATAGACTTTTAACCATCTGCACGTCAAGCTGGTTATTTGCTCAATCTTGTCACCACAAATAACGCAACGGTCAATGTCCCTGTTGAAAATTATACGGCATTTTATCGCGTTCACCTCGCGAAATGTCCCTTAATTGTGCCAATTTTTTTTCTAATTAATTTTTAGTCGTTAATTTTTATTCATGAATTTTTTTCAATTAATTTTTTTTTTCAATTACTTTTCTTGCGATTAAGTTCTTTTTCTTATTCATTTTTGCTTAATTAATTTGATTCTAATTAATTTTTTTTTATTAATTTTTTTTTAATTAAATTTTATCTAATTAATTTTTTTCTAATTAATTTTTTTCTAATTAATTTTTTTCTTATTAATTTTTTTTTAATTAAATTTTTCTATTTAATTCTTTTTTCTTATTAATTTTTGCTTAATTAATTTTTTTTTAATTAATTTTTTCTAATGAATTTTTGCTTAATTAATTTTTTTCAATTACTTTTCTTGCAAATAATTTTTTTTCAATTAATTTTCTGCTTCAATTATTTTTCTTGCAAATTTATTTTTTTCTTATTAATTTGTGCTTATTTAATTTTTTTTAATTATTTTTTTTCTAATAAATTTTTTTCTTATTAATATTTGCCTAATTAATTTTTTGCAATTAATTTTTTTCAAATTAATTCTTTTTCTTATTAATTTTTGCTTAATTAACTTTTTTTCAATTCATTTTTTCTAATTCATTTTTGCTTAATTAATTTTTTTTCAATTACTTTTCTGGAAAATAATTTTTTTCTTATTAACTTTTGCTTAATTAATTTTTTTCAATTACTTTTCTTGCAATGAATTTTTTTCCTTATTAATTTTTGCTTAATTAATTTTTTTTCAATTAATTTTTTCTAATTCATTTTTGCTTAATTAATTTTTTTTCAATTACTTTTCTGTCAAATTATTTTTTTTTCGTATTAACTTTTGCTTAATTAATTTTTTTCAATTACTTTTCTTGCAATGAATTTTTTTCCTTATTAATTTTTGCTTAATTAATTTTTTTTCAATTAATTTTTTCTAATTCATTTTTGTTTAATTAATTTTTTTTCAATTACTTTTCTGTCAAATTATTTTTTTTTCGTATTAACTTTTGCTTAATTAATTTTTTTTCAATTACTTTTCTTGCAATGAATTTTTTTTTATTAATTTTTGCTTAATTAATTTTTTTCAATTATTATTTTTTTTAATTAATTTTTTTCTAATTCATTTTTTTATTCATTTTTGCTTAATTGGTTTTTTTCAATTATATTTTTTTGCAATTAATTTTTTTCTAATTAATTTTTTTTCTTATTCATTTTTGCTTAATTAATTTTTTTGTCATTTCCTTTTCTTGCAAATAATTTTTTTTCTAATTCATTTTTTTCCTTATTAATTTTTTGCTTAATTATTTTTTTTTCAAATTATTTATATTCTTATTAATTCTATTTTTTATTAATTTTTGCTTATTTAATTTTTTTCAATTAATTTTTTTTCTAATTCATTTTTTTCAAATTCATTTTTTTCCAAATTAATTTTTTTGTATTTAATTTTTTTTCACTAAATTGTTTTTTCAACTAATTAGGTACTTTATTGTATTTTTTAAATATTAACAAAATGTTCCATACAATTTTCATTGGAATATAATTTTAATTTTAATTTCCAAATATTTTTTTCAATTAATTTTTTACAACTAATTTTTTTCATTGTTTTTGGAAATATTACCCGAATTTTTCATCTATTTTTGATTGGAATATAATTTTATTTTCTTTTATTTTTAATTAATATTAAAAAATAATTTGCCCTTTTCTCGGTAATTTTTCTTGTTGCGGAAGTAAAAATTGTGCATATTTTATCTTTTCCCCATAGAGGGGAAAAAAAGGTATAATTTATTCGGTGTTTAGAATAAAATTTATTTTTTGTCCTGCTATATTATCTATGCTCGATCGTTTAATATATCATTAGATTACTTCATTATGTTGCATTCCTGTCGTTTATAATTATTTTAGCAATTTTATCGATGTTTTTTTATCTCTCATAATCGATCTTATTGCTTTCGTATAATTTTAACCTGACAATAAATCTTTTCTTTTGCTAACACAAATCAAGCGTTGTACCATTCACGGAAAATGAAATGAATAAAATTAATAAAAATTAAATAAAATAAGTAAACTAAATAAAATAAATAAAATAAGTAAAATAAGTAAACTTAATAAAATAAATAAAATAAGTAAAATAAATTAAATACATAAAATAAATAGTAAAAGTAAAATCAGATAAATAAAATAAATTAAGTAAATGAAATAAATAAACTAAATAAACTAAATAAACTAAATAAACTAAATAAACTAAATAAACTAAATAAATTAAATAAATTAAATTTTAATACTAATTAATTAATAAATAATTAAAAAACTTAATAAACTTTTCTTTCTTCTTTTTGGTTTTTTCAATTATTTATTATTTTTATTAATTACATTTCCTGTTACTAGTAAAATCAGTTAATTTTATTAACTAAATATTTCTAATGTTTATTAACAAAAAGTAAAAAAGAAAAATAATAAAATTTGTGTTACATTTTTTAATTATTTATTAATGAATCAGTATTTTATTTTAATTTATCAGGTTTATTTTGTCGGTTTTTTTAAAATAATTATGTTTAAATATAAATAGATAGTAAATAAATTAATATTTGTATTAAATAAAAAAATATAAATAAAATTAATGAATAAAATATTTAAAAAATATTGAATAATAAAAATAAATTGAGAAATGAATTGAGATTTCCAATTTGGGAAATTGAAGCAAAAATTGTTATAATTTTTTTTTGAGAAACGTATTTAAACCGTGAGAGTAATCTCGTTCCCCCCTCTCTCGCTCTTATTCTTTTTCTTTAAACACGTCTTTCTTTTTAGCACTTTTCGTGCTTTTTTCGTCATCGAACCGATAATTCGATCGTAATTAATCTTTTATCTGAAAAAGAGAGAGAGAGAGGAGAACCGATTGCTTTCGTATTTTTCTGAGAAGTACTAAGTTGTCTTAATCGAAGTAGAATGGAAACCGGTATTTACCAGGCATTACTAAAATTATGGTTTCAAGTCTTGGTTTCGTTGATTCTTCTTTTCCTTTTCCCTTCTTCTTCTTCCATTCTCGTGTATATACATTTTTCTGTTTCTTTTCGTTTTTTCCCCTATTTTTTTTCTTCCTTTTTTCCTTTTTTTCTTTTTTTATTTCTCCTGTTTTTTTTCTATTTTTCCTCTTTCTCTCTCTCTCACACAGTTAGTCGCTATTTTTTTTCTCTCTCTCTTATTTTGTGCCCTTTCTGCTTGTTCCTCAACCGTTCCCATAACCCGGATACTTTCACGCCTTGGCGGTGATTTCAATGCCTCTTCGCGGAATCTCCAAAGAGAGTTGTGTACATGCGCTGCTTTGCTTGGCCTCGCTTCATCGAGCCATGACTAAGTTTACACCATGATGAACTTTAATTTCTTGACGGATGCCAACGTTTAGCAAAACTTTTAAACATGTCCAAATAGAGCCTTCTTCTTTTTTTTTTCTTTTTCTTTTTCTTATTCTCTTCTTTTCTCTAATTAACTCGAAAAAATATGCGATGTTTTAATTTTTCTCTTTTCGGTTGGACAAATATTTTAACTAGTTGATATTTTAATGAAGGACAAATATGGAAGGTATTTTTAATATTTTTCGTATTTTTGTTTTTTTGTTTTAGTGGAAATTAAATTTTGGGCGGAATTTTTATTTAAATCAATTTTCAGTTTCGAAAAATTTATTTAAATTAATTTTTAGTTTCGAAAAATTTATTTAAATTAATTTTTAGTTTCGAAAAATTTATTTAAATTAATTTTTAGTTTCGAAAAATTTATTTAAATAAATTTTTATTCGCAAAAATTGTATTTAATTAAATTTTCATTTGCAAAAATTTTATTTAAATGAATTTTTATTCGGAAAAATTTTATTTACATAAGTGTTTATTCGCAAAAATTTTATTTACATAAATTTTTATTAGCAAAAATTATATTTAAATAAATTTTTATTCGCAAAAATTTTATTTAAATACATTTTTATTCGCAAACATTTTTTTTTAAATTATCCTTCATTTGTAAATATTTTATTTAGACAAATTTTCATTTGCAATAATGTTATTTAAACAAATTATTTGGAATCAAACTCTTATTTAAACGAATTATTATTTAGAAAAATTTCCTTTATGCAAATTTTTATTCTAAACATTTTTATTGAAAGAAACTTTTATTTATTCATAAATTCTAGTATTAGAATTTTAATATTAAATCAAAATCATGTATTTTCTATATTTTTAATTCTTTTTCTATTTTTTTCTTTTTGTATTTTTATTCTCTTTGTATTTTTATTCTCTTTGTATTTTTATTCTCTTTGCATTTTTTTACTCTTTTTGTATTTTTACTCTATTTGTATTTTTTTCTTGTAGTTAATAAACAAACGAATTAATTTTTCTTATTGTTTTTATCGAATTTTATACTGTAAACGATTTTTTTTATTTTCTTGAATTATTTTCTTTAAAAAAAGTTTTAATTCATTACTTTTATGAAATTTTTACTTCAACAAATTATTATTTGTTAATTTTATTAAATTTTGATTTAAACAAATTTTGTTTACTAAGTTTAATGAATTTTTGTTCTTTTTGAACAATTTTCATTTGTTGCTTTTATGATATTTTTACTTAATCATTTAATATTTATTATTTTTATTGAATTTCTATTTAAATTTTGTTCTTAATTTTCTTTTTGAATAATTTTCTTCAAAATTTATATTTTAATTTAAAATTAAAAATTTATATTTTAATTTAAAATTAAAAATTTATATTTTAATTTAAAATTAAAAATTTATATTTTAATTTAAAATTTAAAATTTATATTTTATTTTGGAAAATCCCGAGTTGATTTTGGAAAATTAGAAAAACGTTGAAAAAAATACTAAATTTTTCCAAAATATACTTTTTAAAAAATAATAATTTCTTGTGTAAGAAAATAATATTTATGATTACGTGAATGGCGAATTGTTGCATTTCTTGATTTATCTCCGTGTCACAAATATATGTTGTGTGGCGCGCTAATAAAAAAAAGTGAGCACGTGACAAAGAATTTCAGCAGTTCATATATACCTAGGAAATGTGTTTAATATTCAGATCAAAGCGAGCCGCATGAATTTTATGAATGTCTTAAAAAATGCTCTTTATACGTTGGAATTGAGTTGTTTCACACTCGTAACAGGTTTATTCGGGCTAAATGTTATAGTTTGATATGGTAAAATAAAGCAAAAAAAAAAAAAAAAAAAACAGAAAAGAGAAAAAAGGAGAAAAGGAAAGAAAGAGAAAAAAGATATAAAGAGATAAAAAACAAAATGAACAGCGTTTTATGAATACAATTATATGTAACGTGCTCGAGTTGTAAATTCCTTAATTAACACGTTACCCTTTCTGCATTTTTTTTTTTTCTTCAAATTCACCTTTTTGCAAGATTATGTCCAATAAATTTATCTTGCATTCTAAATTACTGTTTTTTTTTAATTACAAAAATTTATTTTTAACAGGAACATTTTTTTTCAAACTCGGAAAATTAATAATTTAAACATAAAAATTTCTTTTGAACGCGGAAAATTTATTATGAACTTGGAAAATTATTAATTTAAACTTGAAATTTTAATTTGCACTCGAAAAATTAATAATTTAAACCCGAAAATTTATTTTAAACGCGGGAAATTTATTTTGAACTCGGAAAATTAATAATGAACTTTAAAAATTTATTTTGAATTTGGGAAATTTATTTTGAACTCAGAAAATTAATAATTTAAACTAGGAAAATTAATTTTTTAAACTTGAAAACTAATTTTAAACTCGGGAAATTTAAAAATTTATTTTGAATTCGGCAAATTTATTTTCAACTCAGAAAATTAATAATTTAAACTCGGAAAATTAATTTTTTAAACATGAAAATTTATTTTAAACTCGGGAAATTTAAACTTTAAATTTATTTTCAACATAGAAATTGTTTTTCGAAGTCGGCAAAATTATTTTAAACTTGTAAATTTATTTGAAACTCGACTTATTTTAAACTCGAATTTTCATTTTGAACATGAAAATTAATTTTAAATTCGGAAATTTTATAATTTAAACTTGAAAATTTATTTTAAACTCTGGAAATTTATATTTTAAACTTTAAATTTATGTTCAACATCGAAATTGTTTTTTGAAGACGGGAAAATTATTTTAAACTTGTAAATTTATTTTGAACTCGAAAATTGATTTTTAACTCCGAAAATTTATAATTTAAACTTGAAAATTTATTTTGAACTGGAAAACTTAATAATTTAAACTTGAAAATTTATTGTGAACTGGGAAACTTAATAATTTAAACATGAAAATTTTTTTTAACGCGGGAAATTTTTTTTTTGAACTCGGAAAATTAATGATTAAACTTAAAATTTCATTTTGAACTCGGAAAATTGATTTTAAACTCGGAAAATTTATAATTTAAACTTGAAAATTTATTTTACACTGGGAAACTTAAGAATTTAAACATAACAATTTTTTTTAACGCGAGAAATTTATTTTGAACTCGGAAAATTATTGATGAAACTTAAAATTTTATTTTGAACTCGGAAAATTAATAATTAAACTGAAAATTTTATTTTCTACTCGGAAAATTAATAATTAAACTTAAAAATTTATTTTAAATTTGTAAATTTATTTTGAACTCGGGATATTTGTTATCTAAACTTTAAATTTATTTTTAACATCAAAATTTTTTTTTAATCGGGAAATTTATTTTAAAGTTTAAAATTTTTTTTTGAACTCGGAAAATTAATAATTTAAACTCGAGAATTGATTTTGTACTCGGAAAATTGATTTTAAGCTGGAAAATTTATTTCAAACTTGTAAATTAATTTTGAAGTTAAATTTTAAATTTAAACTCGATAATTTTTTTTAAACTTGTACATTTATTTTGAAATCGATTTATTTTAATATGGATCATTTTTTTTAAACTGGATAATTTTTTTTTTAATTTGAAAATTTATTTTGATCTCGAACATATTTTTTAACTAGAAAATTTACTTTGAACTCGACTGATTCTTAACTCGAAAATTAATTTAAAACTTGTAAACTAATTTTTATTTTTCACAAAATTTATTTTTAATTCGAAAACTTATTTCAAATGAAATAATTTATTTTGAATTCTAATAAGTTTTTTTTATATTTTATTATTATTATTAGTAATATTATTATTACTATTATTAATAGATTATTATTATAATTAATATTATCATAATAAATATTATTTTTATCATTTCCATAAAATATTTTTTACTGACAATAAATAATTTCTAAAGTATATTAAAAAAATTTTTAAATTTATTAAAATTAAATTAAAATTCTATTAAAAACTATAAATATTTTTTCTCATTCCAACCGAAGGTTTATTTTTTATTATGATTCACAATTTTTAATTAAATATTCATCAACAGAAAAAATCCAAATAATATTAAGTTTTCAGCGAATTTAGTAATATTTAAAAAAATCCCCCTCCATTTTGGATCCGCCATTTTGAATTCTGCAAAGTTTGACCATTTCACAACCAAAATTAATTTAAAGACTCTAGCAATTAACAATTAAAGTATCGAGCTACTATATTAAATGAGTGCGATTAAAAATAAAATTCTACGAAAAGGAGGAAAATAAAAACGAAGAAAATGAAGAAGGTGAAGAAGAAGAAGAAAAAAGAAGAAGAGGAAGAAGAAAAGTAAAAGAGCAAAAAAATGTGGAAGTTAAAACTTCGCCTCTCGGTTATATTGTTCTTTGCGGCATACTGAATTGGATTGCAATGATTTAAACATTGTACTGAGAAATGCGAGAACTTGTGAAGTATATATAAAAGCAAAGGGGGGATCCGGTTTGGTATTCGTCGTCCGCACTTTAGGGAAACGAGAAGAGGAGAAATAACCGCATTGTGGAGACAAAAGAAATGAGAGTATATATATATAGTGCGACTTGACCACGACGAGAGAAGGTTCGGAATATAACGTCTCTATTCTCGCTTTGAGCCATCAACCCCTCTCTTCTTTAGCCGACATTCTCGAGCTCGTTCCGAACGATAATTACACGTTACCGTCAATCCACTGGGGCGCCCCTTCAATTAAGCTAGAGGAGAATCACCTGCTTCGACACTATTCGAACGGGAAAAACGCGGTGCTCTTTTCTTTGCTTTATATATTTGTTATATTTTACAATATTATAATACTATAATAATATAATAATACAATAATATAATAATGTAATTCCCAACCAGTCATGTCATTTCGGTTGTAGTTTTGCTATAAGGAGTGAAATTTCCCTACTTTTTCCTTTCTAATTTTACTCCGAGGTTTTCGCTTCAGACTGAATTTAGAAATAGAAAAAAGTGTCAAAAGAATCGAAAAATATTTGTTTTTAGTTGTAAATTTAGGAATAAAAGGCTTGTTTTTGTGTTTCGAGAGTAAAAAAAACTTTTTTGCACTAGATAGACATTAAATTATTCTCCAATTAATGTTATTTGCATAATTCTACAAAGGTTTTCGAGGGAGAAAATGAATTTCTCGGTTCTCCACTTGAGAACGCCAAGGTCACCGCCAGGTGGCGAGGCGAATTCCAAGAAATCGCAACTGCCATCTAGCGTCGACCTTGGCGTTCTCAGGTGGGGAATAGCGAATCTCTTTCTCAATAAAATTTTTTACTTTCCTGAAAGTTAAAAATAAAAAAAACTCACTTGCTAAATCTGATAATTAAAAATAAAAAAACAAATAGTAGCTAAATCTGAAAGTTAAAAATTTAAAAAAACAGTAGCTAAATCTGAAAGTTAAAAATTAAAAAAAAAACAGTAGCTAAATCTAAAAGTTAAAAATTTTAAAAAACAGTAGCTAAATCTGAAAATTAAAAATGAAAAGACAAACAGTAACTAAATCTGAATGTTTAAAATTTAAAAACAAGTACACTGAAAGAAAATATAAATTAAATTTTGTAAAAGTATTTTACAGTTTGGGGAAAAAGTGCAACAATCTGAAATTTTTGGATAAAAAATACTAAACTTTAAAAAAAAATTATGTGGAATTTAGTAAATTGAAATTGAATTAAAATTCTTGATATTTTATATAATTATACTAAATTACACAGAATTTTTTTTAAAGTTTAATATTTTTTAATATCAAACTTTCGGATTGTTGCACTTTTTGCAAAATTTGCACCCAAATTGTAAAATACTTTTACAAAATTTAATATACATTTTCTTTCAGTGTAGTAGCTAACTTAGAAAGTTAAAAGTTAAACAACAAGTAGCTAAATTTGAAGGTTAATAATTAAGAAACAAAAATCTGAAAGTTAATAATTAAAAAACAAAAATCTGAAAGTTAATAATTAAAAAACAAAAATCTGAAAGTTAAAAATTCAAAAAACAAAAATAGTGGCTAAAAATTATTTATTGCAGAGTACTTAGAAAGTGGACAATTAAAAAACAAAAATCTGAAAGTTATTAAAAATTAAAAAACAAAAATTGTGGCTAAATAATTATTTATTGCAGAGTACAGAAAAAAGTAGAAAATAGCAAAAGACGTAAAAATTTACAAATAGATTTATAATTTTTGGGTTTAGAATAAAATTTTTCGTGTATTCTAGTCGAGTTGTAATTAATCTTGAATTTTTCTGTTACGATCCTACCATTTTTGATATTATTATTATTATTATTATTATTATTATTATTATTATTATAATTATTAATTTTTTTGACAACCCTCCTTGAAAGGCTTCATCTTGGTTATAATGGGCAACTTCTTGCGCGCCAAAGGAGTTGCGTGTGCGCGCATCTCTTCTTTGGAATGACCATCATATCTCAATTATAGGATTAATATACGACCCATAAAGCAATATGTGCATCTTCCTCCTTTTTTTTGGTCCCCTTGTTGCTTCATTACCGTGTCTTATATGCATTCCTCTGAATAAGTGTGTGTAATCCAATTAGGCTACTACCTCTTCGATTATGACTAGGAAGCCACTTGATTTCTTTCGCATTTATATAATAATGAAAATAATAATAATAATGATGATGATAATTTTATTCATTATTTATTTATTGATAGGAAAATAATGGTAATAATAATAATAATAATTACTAAAATAATAATAATTTTATTATTAATAGATAACAAATACTAAATTTGAATTCGAGAAAATGTTTACTAATTTTAATTAGTGACTGATCATTTGCTTTTGAATTGGTAATTAATTCATTATAATTTAATTGCTTAAAATTATTTTCACTGATTGGAATAAAAATTAAGAAACTAAATTTAACATTTAGAAATTAATTAATAATGATTTAATTGGTAAATTGTTTTTACTGATTGGAATAAAAATTGAAAAACTAAATTTAACATTTGGAAATTAAATAATTAATTCATTATAATTTCATTGCTTAAAATTATTTTCACTGATTGGAATAAAAATCGAAAAACTATTTTTAACATTTAGAAATTAATTAATAATAATTTATTTGTAAATTGTTTTTACTGATTTAGAATAAAAATTGAAAAACCAAATTTAACATTTAGAAATTAATTAATTAATTAATTATAATTTAGTTACTTGTAATTATTTTTACTGCTTGGAATAAAAATTTAAAAAATAAATTCAACATTTAGAAATAAAATAACTAATAATAATAATAATAATAATAATAATAAAATACTGATAATTAACTGGAAAAAATTTATTTGATTCAGCTAAACCATTACTTGTCTATTGTCAAATAAAAATATACTTTAATAAAATAACTTTTATTCTCCTAAAGTCTCAAGCATTTAAATAAACAACGATTTTTTTAAATTTCGTTAAAAATTGGTTAGAAAATATTGTTTTTTTTTGTAATTTAGAAATTTAATTTCTTTCTATAAATGTTGAATTAATTTTATTTATATTTAATTTTGATAATTCTTGGAAATATTTAAATTAACATTGAAGTATTTAAAATTACTTCGTTCATTTGAACGTTCAAAACTTTATTCAATTTAATTTTTATTTAAATCAATGAAATTTTACTGATAATTGACAAATAATTGTTTATTTGAATCAACTAGATTTTTTGGCCGTATTGTAATAATAATGATGATGAAAAAAATTATTATAAAAATAATTTACAGTTGTAATAATAATAATAATAATAATAATAATAATAATCATAATAATAATAATAATAATTTGTAGTTGTAATAAAAATAATAAATTTTAGTGTCAATAATAACAATGATAAAATCATAATAAATAAGAAGTTCACTGAAAAAAAAATTATTTGTTTCAAATAACCGATTATTTTATTATTATCAAATAAATATTTACTTAAATCAAATAATTTTTATTTGAATCAATTAAATAATATTTGCTTCAAATACTGAAATATTTTATTTAAGTACAGTTTATTTGATTCAAATAAAAATTATTTTATTTAAAAAAAATGCTAAAGATTTAAAAATAATTTAATTTTATTTAAAAATGTTTAATTTAAAATTTCGATTTTTATTTATTTATTTAAGTAAATGTTTATTTGATAATAGTCAAATAATCGGTTATTTGAATCAAATAAATTGTTTTTCAGTGTAATAATAATAATAATGGATTATAAGTTTTTTAGTAATTTTTTTTTTGTTAATATTAGTTTTATTTTTATGACTATATTTTTTTTGCCAATAACTGCAATTTCATTCTGTATATTAGCCTCATCGTCGTTTGCCGCAGCATATTATAACATTAAAAGAAATCATTCATGAAAATTTTCTTAATCCGCGCTTTCATTTGATATTTCTTTTCAATAAAATTGTTGCGCGCTGTCCGCAACGACAGTCGGGTTATAAAATTTATTGGCATGAGAAAATTAATCGTCATGGTACTGATGACTTGGAACGACGAGTGACGCATTTTTTCTTTCTTTTTTTTTTATTTTATTTTATATATATTTTTCCTTTTACTACACTGCAATGAATTAAATTGTAAATCAGCGTTTTTAATAAGCATGAGACTGAATTAATTAAATGCTTTTGAAAATTTTTCAATAAAAAAAAAAGTTAAATAATTAAACAATTGAGAGTCGTTATACTTAAATATTTTAAATAGTTAAATATTGATGTAATTTAATATTTTAAGTAATTAAATAATGTTTATTTGATATTTTCAGTAATTAAATAATACTTATTTAGTTATTTAAAATATTTATTTAATAAATATTAAATATTAAATACGTATTATTTAATTACTTAAAATATCAAATAAACATTATTTAATTACTTAAAATATTAAATTACATTAATATTTAACTATTTAAAATATTTAACTATAACAACTCTCAATTGTTTAATTATTTAACTTTCTTTTGAAATGAGTAATTGCTCTCTAATTCTGAATTAGTAAAAATGTTTACTAATTTAAATTAGTGACTGTCTTTTTTTACTTTTGAATTAGTAATGTTTACTAAACAAATAGTAATTTTTATTAATTTATTAGTGAAATTTACTAATTTAAAAGCAAAAAGTCAGTCACTAATTCAAATTAGTAAACATTTTTTCTAATTCAAATTTGGAGAGTGATGAAATTAAATATTTTAAGTAATTAAGTATTGATGTAATTGAATATTTTAAATAATTTAATATTTATGTAATTCAATATTTTAAATAATTTAATATTGAACAAATTTAACTCCTTAATTGTTTTAAGAAAGAAAACGAATTTTCTTTTTTCGATGAACTGTAGAAGTTGGATAAAAGTATAGGAATTTTGATGCACATAGCGACTGTAGCGCCACTTGAATGAACTAAAACAGTAGCGCGAAAATTTGAAAAAGAAAAAATAAACTCGAGTATATTTTCAGAAAAAATTAATGAAATAATGTAGTAATTTTATAATAAATTAATAACCTTAAAAAATTACTTAAAAATAAGTTATATAATTTATAACAATTTAAAATAATGTTTGGAAAAATAGTAAGTTGTTAATCTAAATAATTTCCTCTCTAAAAAAGAGCGTTTTTAATTTATTTTTTAGTTATTTAAATTATGTTTTGAATTTTAAATTAAATTCAATTCAATAATATTATAATTGTAATTATAATTTTGAATTGTAAATTAAATTAAATTCAATAATATTATAATTATAATTATAATTATAATTATAATTATAATTATAATTATAATTATAATTATAATTGTAATTATAATTTTAAATTGTAATTAAAGAAATCTGTAAGAAAGTTTAAAAAATTTATTTTCTTGTTGTTAATAGAAAAAAAGGAAAAATTAACGATAGAAAAAGTAATTAGAAAACTTTATGCTAATTTACTGTTTTTTGCCGATATAAAATACTGAATGAGTAATTACCCTTTTCGTTCCTCTTGGATATAACCTGAAATTATGTCATCTCTCAAGTAAAGTAATGCAAAAAATGACATTCCGTGTGCAATATAAAATGATAGATATAAAGAAACGTATGTAAAACAAAACAAAATCTAAGGATAAGAAGAGATTGCATTTTCATTTCGTCGCGAGTGATTCGTTGCGTTCGCGATATGTAATTAATCATTTCTGCGTGATCATCATTCGCTCATTAGACATAACATCATAAATATATTGCTTGTTGATGATGAACATAAATATATGTATATATAGATTATTCTGAGTGTATAGTAATGAAAAAAGTTCTGAATTTTTATAATAATTTTTTTTTCTTTTCACTATTTTAGAGATTTTTATTGCTGGGAGAAAATGGAAGGGAGAAATAATAATTTACAAAAACGAAGAAATGCTGGGGCAACATTTAAAAATATTGTCAAGTACGTGATGAATCATTCTCGTATTACTGAAGATAAGGCAAGATTTCTAGTGACTGAGGTGTTAAAAACAGGAATGGTTATGGGAAAAATCAAGAAAACACGTTGTGACGTTTATTATTTGACGGCTGAAAAACCAATACAGCTTGTGAGGAAAATTCGCGAGCCACGATTTAGTGATGATAGTGATGACACGCTGTCGGATTTGAGTGATTAGAAATCAAAAAATTTTTTTGGTATTTGAAAAAATATTCGTTATTATTTATTAAATTAATAAAATTAAATTATATTAATTAAAATCAATGTAATAAAATTGAATTAATTAAAATCAATGTAATAAAATTGAATTAATTGAAAACAATTTAATAAAATTGAATTAGATTTTATTAAAGAAGAAATTAATTAATTTAATACAATTAAATGTTTTTTGAACAAGAAAAATTAAATTAACTTGAGTTACATTTATTTATAGAAGAAAAATTAAATTATTTAAATTAGATTTTTTTATAAGAGAGAAAAATTAAATTAAATACAATTCAATGTTTTTTGAACAAGAAAAATTGAACTTATTTGAATTAGATTTTTCTCAACCAGAAAAATTAAATTAATTTGAATTAAGACAAGAAAAATTAAATTAAATACAATTAAATGTTTTTTGAACAAGAAAAATTAAACTAAATACAATTAAATGTTTTTTGAACAAGAAAAATTGAACTAATTTGAATTAGATTTTTCTCAACCAGAAAAGTTCAATTAATTTGAATTAAGACAATAAAAATTAAATACAATTAAATGTTTTTTGAACAAGAAAAATTAAATTAAATTAAATTAAATATTTTTTGAACAAGAGAAATTGAACTAATTTGAATTAGATTTTTCTTAACCAGAAAAATTAAATTAAATACAATTAAAAGTTTTTTGACCAAGAAAAATTAAATTAATTTGAATTAGAATTTTTGTTAAACGAGAAAAATTAAATTAAACACAATTAAATGTTTTTTGAACAAAAAAAATTAAATTAAATTGAGTTAGATTTTTTTAAACAAGAAAAATTAAGTTAATTTGATTTTAATTTTTTTAAACAAGAAAAATTAAATTAATTTAAATTACATTTTTTTTAAACAAGAAAACTTAAAATAATTTGATTTAAATTTTTTTAAACAAGAAAAATTAAATTAATTTAAATTACATTTTTTTTAAACAAGAAAAATTAAATAAAATATTTCTTGAAGAAAAAAAATTGAATTAATTTGAATTACATTTTTTTTTAACGAGAAAAATTAAATTAAATACAATTACATGTTTTTTGAACAAGAGAAATTGAATTAATTTGAATTAAACCTTTTTAAACAATAAAAATTGAATTAAATACAGTTAAATGTTTTTTGAACAAGAAAAATTAAATTAAATGGATTTAAATGTTTCTTGAACAAGAGAAATTGAACTAATTTGAATTAGATTTTTCTTAACCAGAAAAATTAAATTAAATACAATTAAAACTAAAAGTTTTTT
Source organism: Leptopilina drosophilae (assembly GCA_032873175.1). Taxonomy (NCBI): domain Eukaryota; kingdom Metazoa; phylum Arthropoda; class Insecta; order Hymenoptera; family Figitidae; genus Leptopilina; species Leptopilina drosophilae. The sequence goes on from CM065485.1 coordinate 39,162,833, forward strand.
GAACAAGAAAAATTAAATTAATTTGAATTATAATTTTTGTTAAACGAGAAAAATTAAATTAAACACAATTAAATGTTTTTTGAACAAAAAAAATTAAAATAATTTGATTTAAATTTTTTTAAACAAGAAAAATTAAATTAATTTAAATTACATTTTTTTAAACAAGAAAAATTGAATTAATTTGAATTACATTTTTTTTAAATGAGAAAAATTGAATTAATTTAAATTACATTTTTTTAAACAAGAAAAATTGAATTAATTTGAATTACATTTTTTTTAAATGAGAAAAATTAAATTAAATACAATTCTTGTTTTTTGAACAAGAGAAATTGAATTGATTTGAATTAAACCTTTTTAAACAATAAAAATTGAATTAAATACAGTTAAATGTTTTTTGAATAAAAAAATCAAATTAAATCGACTTAGATTTTTTTTTAACAAAAAACTGAAGCAGAATATATTTTTGCCAAAAATAATACAATGATTATTTATTCATTAATATATTTATTTATTTTTGTATTGACGAATGCGAAAAATAAAATTGAGAATGAGTGAAAAATTTATAGCGCTGAGAATTTCTCGCCACAAGGAGCGAGCCAAAGTGTTATATAGGTTAAGCACGTGTGTGTATTGGAAGCTAACACGATAATTGGTTTCTTTTATCTGTGAGTTCAAAGGATTATGAATTTATATTCTGGCGCGCGTTAAGAAATATAATTGGTTCTTCAATTAATAATTGAAAATGAAATACGCGATTTCTTGATATATGTTGTTACACTATTGGATTCTCGTATACACTAATATATAAAGATGTGTGTTGGTTGGTGCGCATTAACAGCGGGTGTCCTGAAATACCGGTGGCTCAATGAAAAAAGAAAAGAAAAAAATGATGCGACCAAGGAGCCAATTGCCCACTAGCAGAATAATTGATTTTCTCCCGTTAGTTCACCAATCGCCTTGGCAAAACACTCGATAACCTTAAGGGCTGTTCTTTATTCGACAAGTGCCTTTTAAAAAAAAATTGTTAAAAAATTATATTTTTTTTAATTTCCGGTTATTAATGTACTGGAATTTTTATTTAGTGGCTTTTTTTTATTGTTTGTTACACTATTTGGAGGCGATTATAAATAGAATTACGATTATTTGTGCGAATATTTAGACAGAGGAAGATAGAGACGCTATTCTCCACCTGAGAACGCCAAGGTCGCCGCTAGGTGGCGGTGGAGATTTCTAGGAATTTCTCTCGCCTCCTGGCGGTGACCTTGGCGTTCTCAAGTGGAGAACTTTTGGTTTCGACGAAATTTCGTTATTCTTTTGCAATTTTGTTTTATTTCTAAATTGAATTCGAGGCGAAGGCCTCGGGTTAAATTTAGAAATAAAAACAAAATAGAAATAAAAAAAATAGAAATTGGAAAGAATAGAAAAAATAATAGAAAAAAATCCTCTGGGTTTTTCTCGACTTTTTCTCGTTTTCCTTAAGGTGCCGCAGGTGTCGTGCATTGTCCGCCGCGTCGCGGTCTCTAAATCTCGTGTCTGACATGTTTCTCCAACGTAGTTTTACGTCGGCTTGAGAACTTCCAAGATCCGTTCTAGATTCCAGGCGCAGATATTGTTCTTATCTTTACCTATCTATCTACTGTTCTCCTCCTGTCTCACCTTCTCTCTCTCTCTCTTTTTCTCCTCTCGACGTAATCGCCATTTTTAATCACATCGCGCGCCGCGCTTTCATAAACTCACTAACCAAGTCTTCCTTCATTAGTCAGAAAATATTTATATCTTTTCCGGGTGATAAATCGTATCGGAAAATTTTATTCCGTTATGGTGGAATACGATTTGGAATTAATTGGAAAATGTCTTTGGGTGTTTTCTTCAATTTTTCCTGATTCCTTTACTTGTTTCCTTTCTTCTTTCTTTCTCTTTCTTCGTTTTTCACTCTTTCTACTTTTTCCCTTTTTATTTCTTTTCCATTTTTTTACTTTTTCTCTTTTTTATTTTTCCCTCTTTTTTCTTTTTTCACTTTTTCTTCTTTATTCCTTTTTCTTCATTTTCCATCTTTCTTCTTTTTTCACTTTTTCTTCTTTATTCCTTTTTCTTCATTTTCCCTCTTTCTTTTCCTTTCTTCTTTATTCCTTTTCCTTCTTTTTTACTTTGTCTCTTTCTTATTTTTCCCTCTTTCTTTTTTTTCACTCGATTTCTTCATTTTTCCTATTTTTCCTTTTCCTTCTTCTTTACTTTTTCTCTTTCTTATTTTTCCTTCTTTCTTTTTTTCACTCGGTTTCTTCTTTTTCCCTATTTTTCCTTTTCCTCCTTTTTTACTTTTTCTCTTTCTTATTTTTACTTATTTCTTCTTTTTTAACTCTTCTATTTTGTCTTTCTTCATATTCCTTCTTTCTTCCTTTTTTTCTTTCATCTTTTTCTGTTTTTCCTTTTTTTCCTTTTCGTTGCTTCATCATTTTCCTTCTTTTTTCCTTTTTTCTTCTTCGATGCTTCATCATTTTCCTTTTACTTCGTCTTTTTCCTTTTTTTATTTTTTCTATTTTCAGAGTTGCCACTTGTTGTTGGAAAATCAGGAAAATGTCAAAGATTTTTTATTAACATACAGCAAAAAATTGAATTTTGAAAATGTTACAAATAATTGGAAAAAGTCAATTATTTTAAAAAAATATTAAAAATTCTCCTCCAAAATTTAATTATATTCAAAAATTTTATGAATATTCTCGTGAAAATTTCAGATTTTTTTTAAACTCCAAATTTTTCTCAAAAATTCAATTATTTTGAAAATTTTTTCCCAATTCGCGCTGAAAATCAATTATTTTTTTTCAATTTGTAATAAATATACTCAATTCAATTTTATTTTAAAAAATTTTAATAAAATTCGTGGCAAGAATTTTATTTATTTTCATAACTTTAAAATTTCTCAGAGTGTAATTTTTAAAATTCGTCGTAAAATTGAAATATTTAAAAAAATCTTGATAAAATTTTTTATGAAAATTCAATTTTTAAAAGCATTTAATTTTATTCGCTGAATTATTTATTTTTTTATTTAAACAATTGGATTTTCGTAAAATTTTCTATTAAAAATCAATTTAAAAAATTAATTTTAGTTAAACTTTTAAATTACAATTAAATATGAAAAGCAATGGCTAAACTTTTTAGAAAAAATTGAATCTTAAAAAGATTTCAAATCAAAATCTTTGAAAATTTTAATTTTTGACACTTTTAACTATTAATTCTGTAGAAAAACATTTTTTTAAAGTTTAGTAGAACTATCATTTGAAATTAATTCAAGTTTCTATTTTTAACTATTTAATTGAATAATTTCCGAATAATCGAAATTTTGTTAAAAAATTTTCATTGGAAGTAAAAATAAAAATTATAAACTGAAAATTATTTAAAAATGATTTTAATTCAATTTTTGAAAATAATTATACAATATTTATCAAAATAATTTGTTTCCTATGAATTCTATTACATTTCTTTTAAATAATTGAATTCTTTTGAGAACTTTTTTTTAAAATAGATGGTTTTGAAAATTTTTTTTGAACTTTAGCGAAAAAGTTTATTATATTTGTGAAGTGTAATTGAATTCTTTGAAAAAAAAACTTTTGAAACTAATTCCATTTTTTAAGGAATTCAATTTAAAATTTTATATTAAAAATAATTCAAAAGTCTATGGGAAATTTTATTATATTTATGAAAATAAGTAAATTCTTACAATGAATTTTATAAAATTTTGCCAAATAATTGAATTCGTGTGAAAAATTAAATAACTCATAAAAAAAATTGAATTCATACAACGAATTTTATAAAATTTTTTCAAATAATTGAATTTGTGTGAAAAACTGAATAACTTTTAAAAATAATTAAATTCTTACAACGACTTTTTGTAAAATTTTTCAGAATGATTGAATTTGTGTGAAAAATTAAATAACTTATAAAATTAATTAAATTCTTACAACGACTTTTAAAAAAATTTTTCAAAATGATTGAATTTGTGTGAAAAAATAAATAACTTATAAAAAATTGAATTCTTACAACGAATTTTATTACATTTATCGAAATAATTGAATTAGTGTGAAACATTAAATAACTTATAAAAAAATTGAATTCTTACAACGAATTTTATTACATTTTTCAAAACAATTGAATTTGTGTGAAAAATTAAATAACTTTTAGAAATAATTAAATTCTTACAACGACTTTTTATAAAATTTTTCAAAATGATCGAATTTGTGTGAAAAATTAAATAATTTGTAAAAATAATTTAATTCTTTAAAAGGATTTTATCAAAAATGTTGTAAGTATCTCAAAATCAAAAAAGAAGATTTATTTTTTGTGAAAACTGTAATTTTTTCCCTCTTTCCAATTTTACAGGAATTGTTAAAAAAAAGTAATTATTCTTAAAAATTTAATTTCCATTTCTCGAAAAAATAAATTGATTACAAAAATATTAGAATTTTTCACAGGAATTAAAATAATTCCAAATGTTTCAATAAAACTGTTCGGAAAAAATCGAATTATTTTAAATAGAAGTTTAATTATATTTTTCTGAAATAATTAAATTTTAATCTTTTAGATTGAAACTATATTCTTTACAAAAATAGTATTTTGATTTATTTATTAATTGGTTTAAATTAATTGATTTATTTTATTTTTTTAATTTTATTTTATTTTACTATTTAGACTTGTCAAGTTAACTTAATTAATTATAAATCGTATTTAGTTGACTAAAATTTATTTATTTATTTTATTTATTACAATATTCTTTTCAAAAATAGTATTTTGATTTATTTATTAATTTGTTTTAATTAATTTATTTATTTTATTTTTTTAATTTTATTTTATTTTACTATTTAGACTTGTCAAGTTAACTTAATTAATTATAAATCGTATTTAGTTGACTAAAATTTATTTATTTATTTATTTTATTTATTACAATATTCTTTTCAAAAATAGTATTTTGATTTATTTATTAATTTGTTTTAATTTATTTATTTATTTTATTTTTTTAATTTAATTTAATTTTATATTTTTAATTTAATTTAATTTTATTATTTAAACTCGTCAAGTTACTTAATTAATTATAAATCATATTTAGTTGACTAAAATCAAAGGTTCTTTATACAATTTTTCCACCCCATCAAACAGTAAATATTATTTTTAATAGATTTCATATTTATCGCATACCACATTCGCTCAAGTAGGCTAAAAGTATTTATCAAACGAATATGCGCGCGATTGAAATTTATAAAATTTCAATTTGCAATGAGTAACTCTTGTGATGAGAATATTTTCCTTTATTACAAAAAAAATAAACAAGTGGCGGGAAAAGTAATAGCCATATAGACTTTGAGAAGTGCGCGGGGAATTTTTGATTATTAAAAAAAAAAAATATTTATGTCCATAAAGCTTATTGGCATAACTTGAAAAGATGAAAAAGAAGCGAAGGTTGAAATGTTCCGTACGGGTCATCAGCGTGATTATCGATGATGCTTTGAATACTCATACTTGTGCCCAAGGGCGTAATTAATTCTTCATTACTTTGCCTTCTCTTGAGAGAAAGAGGACTACGCCTTTTTCGCACCCGTCGCTCTCTTCCCCGTTATATTTCAAATTCCGTTACACGATCTCTTATTAGTACATTACATTTTTTTTATGCATATCAAGAGTCGGCCTATTGTTTGAATTGATATGCTGAGCACATGATCCTGTACTCTCATGTCTTTACAACTTGCAAATTTTTTCTCCCTTTTGGTATCAAGATTATTTTTTTTTTCTTTAAACGTCTGCTGATACTAACTAACCCCAATGGTAGTTTAAATAATTTTTTTGAAAATGGTTTTTTAATAATTTAATAATTAATTAATTTTTTATTTTTTATATAATAATAATTAATTAATTTTTTATTTTTTATTCAGTAATAATTAATTAATTTTTAATTTTCTATATAATAATAATTAATTAAATAATAATTTTTTATACAATAATAATATTCTGCGATTCATTCTGAAAAATTGTTGGATACTCAGCAAAATTTTCAGTTACATTTATTTACGAATTTTTCTAATTGTTAATTTCAATTATTCGAAAACAGCAATAACTAATTGTTTCAGTTAAAACAATTTATTTTTAGTAATAATATTTTTAAATATTTTTCTAATAATAATTTTCTTTAGATTGTTGTTCACGAACATTACAAAAATTAAATTAAAAAATTAAAAAAATATTCATGCCAAGAATTCAATTATTTTCATAACAATATTTATCACTAGAATTCAATTATTTTTAAAAGTAATAAATTTTTTCTTCGAAATTCAATTATTTAAATAAAAATTCTCAAAAAATCGTTCTCAAAAATTCTCAAAATTGTTGGATACTTTGTTAAATTTTATATTACATTTATTTACGAATTTTTCTAATTGTTAAGATTAATTATTCGAATTTATTTTTAGTAATAATTTTTGAAAATATTTTTGTAATAATAATTTTCTTTAGAATGCTGTTCACGAATATTACAGTAATTAAATTGAAAATTAAAAAAATAATCATGACAATAAATTCAATTATTTTGAAAAATATTAAATTTATTCTTTAAAAATTCAATTATTTACAAAAATAATAAAAATTTTTAGAGAAATTTAATACTTTTATAACATTTAAATAAAATTTTTCTAAATAATTCAATTATTTTCGTATGATTAATAAAATTCTTCTCAGAAATTCAAGTATTTTTGAAAATTTTAATAAAATTCTCAGCAACTTTTCTATTATTTCGTAAATAATAAAACTTATCGAAGAATTTTAAGTAATTTTAACTCTTTTTTTTTTAATTAGTAATTTAAAAATTCAATTATTTTGACAATTAAAATTTTAAAGAAATTCTTCCTAGCAATTCAATTATTTGCATAATAATTTTTCAAAACATTTGAATTATTAAACGTAAATAACAAAATTATTCCAGAAAATTCAATTATTTTGAGGCATTTTAATAAAATCCTTTGCAAAATTCAATTATTTTTTTAAATAACAATATTTATCACAAGAATTCAATTATTTTTAAATGTAATAAATTTCATTTTAAAAAATGCAATTATTTAAAAATATTGTCAAAAAATCGATCTTTAAAAATTCAATTATTTTAAAAAATAACAACAATTTTCCATAGAAATTCAAATCTTTTAAAACATTTAAATAAAATTTTTCTAAATAATTCAATTACTTTCGTATGAACAATAAAATTCTTTTCAGAAATTCAATAATTTATTGAAAGTCTTAATAAAATTCTTATCAACTTTTATATTATTTTCATAAATAATATAATTTATCGGGGGATTTAAATTACTTTTAATTCAATTTTACAGGAATTGGTCAAAAAAATAAAATTATTCTTAAAAATTTAATTTCCATTTCACAAAGATGTCAATCTTTTAAAAAAATGTTTTTTTAAAATTCGTTGAAAAAATTAAATTATTTAAAAAAAAATATTACAATTTTACACAGGAATTAAAATAATTTCTAATGTTTTAATAAAACTGTTCGAAAAAAACGAATGGTTTTAAATAGAATTTTAATTAAATTTTTCATAAATAATTTAATTAGTCTTTAAGATTTAAATAAAATTCTTTTCAAAAATTCTATTATTTACGTAAATAATTTTTCGAAATAATTCAAATATGTCGATAAATAACAAAATTATTTCTGAAAATTCAATTATTTTGAGGCATTTTAATAAAATTCTTTGCAAAATAAAAAAATTTAATTATTTTGATAAATAAAATTATTTATCACAAGAATTCTATTCTTTTAAAAAGTAATCAATTTCTTTTTGGGAATTCAATTATTTAAAACAAAAGATTCTCAAATCCTTCTCAAAAATTCTAAAAATTATTGGATACTGCGAGTTAAATTTTCTATTACATTTATTTAGGAATTTTTCTAATTGTTAATTTTAATTATTCGAAAACACTAATAACTAATTCTTTCAGTTAAAAAAATTTATTTTTAGTAATAATATTTTTGAATATTTTTCTAATAGTAATTTTCTTTCGAATGTTGTTCACGAGCATTAGAGAGTAATTAAATTAAAAATTAAAAAAGTTGTCATAGTAAAATAGTCAAAAGGGCAAATCTTTTAGCAGCAAGGAAATATTTGCTATCGAGGAAATAAAAATAATAATCAGATTGTGTTTCTGTGTAGCCAATAAACAATAGAGAATTGTTGAATAAGATCGATATCGACTTTGGTGAAGTTGATGAAGGTTTCAAAGTCCCCTGGATAGATTGTGCTCGAAGTTAGGGAAAGGAGAATTTTTGGAAAATTAATGTGCGACTATAAATTGAAAATGGCGATTGTTTATTGACGGCTACTGTTTGAGTTATTTAGTTATTTATAAATAAATTTTTTTTTGTTTAAATAGTATGAGTGAACGTATATAAATGTATACGTGTTTATATATTTATACGTGTCTATATATTTATTGAAAGTGTTGGAGCAGCAAGTCGTTTAAAAAGACGTCGATGAATAAGTGTAGATATCGCTCGTGAATTCTCCTCTCACGACATCCGCGCCTTGTTGTGTAAACTGCATTGAGCTGCCAGTGATGAAAATGCCTCTTTTGCACAAGTTGGAGAACAGGGCACACAAGAAGTCTTCTCTCGCAACAAGCACACACTTCAGCGTCTCTTCTGTATCACACATTCTAAAAGTTGTAAACACACTTTATATATAGAAGAGCAGAAATCTAACGCTGTTTTACTAAGTAGCCAGACATTTACTGACAATTTTAATGTGAATAAACTTTCAATTGCTAATTTTTTAACATCAAGTGTAAAGATATACTGGATTATTTTACGCTACTCTTGGAGTTTGAAAACTGAAAATAATTATGTTAAAATATTTTCCCACAAATGAAAAAAAAGAAAACAGGCTTCGCACTTATCCAAACTAAAACCTACTATTTACTACTTTTTTTCGTTACGCTATTATTTGGATATTTTTTTAGATTTCAGCCACTAAAAGCTACTATTTCTTATTCTTTTTTTTGAGAATTTCCACTACTTTAAATTTGCTAATTATTATTTTTTTTGAGAATTTCCACTACTTCAAATTGGCTAATTATTATTTTTTTTTGAGAATTCCCAGTACTTTAAATTCGCTAATACTAGAAAACAAGAAACTATTCTCAAAAACTATTAGCAAATTCTTTCAAACGATTTAATTATTTTCAAAAAGTATTCTAAATTCAATTATTTTCATTATCTATTCTAATTTCATGAAATTTCGCAAAAGAATTCCATTATTTGAAAAAAATTTGATAAAATTCATATAAATTTTCAATTATTTGCAGAAATAATAAAATCCATCATCACAGGAATTCGATTAACTTAGAATTAGTAAATAAAAAAAATTGCAAAAAAATTAATTATTTAACAAAAGTTCTATTCAAATCTTTGCAATAATTTAAATACTTTCGCACTAATAAAAAAATTCTTCATGGAAATTTAATTTTTAAAAAAATTTGTTGATAATTTTCGAAGCATTAATTTCATTATTTTCATAAATAAAAAATAATAAAAAATTAGAGAAGAATTTCAATTATTTCTAATACTATTTTAAATTAATTAATTCAAAAATTCAATTATTTTGACAAATGAAGTTTTAATAAAATTCTTCCTAGAAATTAAATTATTTACATAAATAATTCTTGAAAGTAATTCAATTATGACGATAAGTAACGAAATTATTCTCGAAAATTAAAATATTTTGAGACATTTTAGTAAAATTCTTTGCAAAATAAATAAAATTTCAATTATTTTCATAAATAACAACATTCATCACAAGAATTCAATTATTTTCATACAGTAATAAATTTCGTCTTGAAAATGCAATTATTTTAAAATATTGTATTAAAATTGTTCCTAAGAATTCAATTGTTTTCAAAAATAACAAATTTTTTCACAGAAATTCAATTATTTAAAACATTTAAATAAAATTTTTCTTAATACTTTAATTATTTTCGTATAAATAATAAAATTCTTCTCAGGAATTCAATTATTTCCAAAAATTTAAATAAAATTGTTAGCGAATTTTCTATTATTTTCATAAATAATAAAATTCATTGAAGGATTTCAATTAACTTAAAATAGTAAATTAAAAAAATTACAAATAAATAAATTGTACAACAAAATTTCTATTGAATTCTTCACAATAATTTAAATTCTTTCATTAATAAAAACATGTTTCATACAAATTTAATTTAAAAAAATTTTTTTTTATAATATTCTAAATATAAATTTAATTAATTTCATAAATAATAAAACTAATCGAAGAATTTCAATTACTTTTAAGTTTTAACTCTTTTTTAAACTAGTAATTCAAAAATCCAATTATTTTGCCAAATTCAATTTTAATGAAATTCTTCCCAGAATTTGAATTATTTTCATAAATAATTCTTTAAAACAATTCAATTATGAAACATAAATAAAAAACTTCTTTCCGAAAATTCAATTATTTTGAGGCATTTTAATAAAAATTTTTTGCAAAATAACTAAAATTCAATTATTTTCATAAATAACAATATTCATCACAAAAAATTGTTCGCAAGAATTCAATTATTTTCATGAATAATAAAGTGCTTTTTAGGAATTCAATTATTTTTTAAAAAATTGAATGTAATACTACATATAGACATTTAATTATCGTCAAAAATTCAAATAGAATTCTTTTTTTATAATTGAATTTGCATAAAATTGGGTCGAAAGCAATTAATTATTTAAAAGTTTTTATAAAATTCTTCGCAAGAATTAAAATATTTTTATAAATATTTTAATTCTTTCACGAATAACAAAATTCGTTACATGAATTCAATTTATTGGCAGTAAGATAAGAAGGAAGTAAATATTTTTTTCTGAAAATTAGGAAAAAAGGAAAATAAAATATAGAATGTAACTTTTGTCACATTTGTAAAGTGTCTAAAATTATTTTTTTTGTCAAGATAAATTTTTCAATAGCTACTTTCTTACTACTATTTTTAGCTAAAAAGCTACTCTTTTCTACTACTTTTAGCTAAAAAGCTACTTTTTTCCACTATTTTTAGCTAAGAAGCTACTTTTTCTACTATTTTTAGCTTAAAAGCTAATTTTTCACTACTAATTTTTAATTTGAAAGCTACTTTTTTTTAAATAATTAATTATCGAGTGCAAAGTCTGTGAAAAAAGAAGAAAATAAATCGACGAGAGCGAAAATAAAATCGCTCTAAACAAAGGTCAATGACTTCGCGATCTTTAAATCGCAATTGGATCGATGGATCGTTATATATATACATATACGAATATATTTGAGTATAATCAGAGGGAATCGATCAGAAAAGTCCTTAACGAATAGCAGAGCTCTCACATCGCTGACGGTATGATGGCCTTCTCCTAGATCGCGCACAGCTGGTCCACTACGAGGAAGCTGTGGCCAATTAAGGTCTTATTGCGAAGGAACGACGAAAGCTTTAGCACGAGTTTCGAGATAGATCGTCGTCGAACACCTGAGCAGCAGCCAATATAGAGTTACACAAAAAAATCTCAAAAAAAAAAAAAAAAAAAAAAATAGTAGCCGCGACCTTGTATCAATGTATTAGAGAGAGAAAATTTTCAACTTTTATTTATCGGCGAGAGAATCTCACACGCCGATATCCAAGTATGGGTGCGCACATCCTAGTCGCGAGCGCGAGCAACTAAACACACCATTCCGGTCACCTACTTACACCTCCAAGGTGTTATTTATCGTGAGAGTCTTCTTCGCTTGCCACATAAATATTACACAACTGTGCGCCCCTTTTTCAGCCGACGATAGTCGAAACAAAATTTTTTTTATTATTTCTCATTTTTTCCCTTGGTGTTTAATAATTCCCTTGGAATTAATGTTCATGATTGGAAATAATAATAATAGTAATATAATAGTAATAATAGTAATAATAGTAATAATAGTAATAATAGTAATAATAATAATAATAATAATAATAATAATAATAATAATAATAATAATAATAATAATAATAATAATAATAATAATAATAATAATAATAATAATAATAATAATAATAATAATAATAATAATAATAATAATAATAATAATAATTAATAATACAATTACGAATAGTAGCGAAAAATTGTTTGCGAGGGAAAAATTGCTCCACCTGAGAACGCCAAGGTCACCACTAGGTGGCACTGGAGATTTCTTGGAATTGCCCTCGCCACCTGGCGGCGACCTTGGCGTTCTCAAGTGGAGAAATTTTTCCCTCGCAAATAATTTTTCGCTACTATAATAATTTGGTAACTTAATTTTCTCATCATGGAGAAAAATAAATTCGAACGAAAATTGACAAACGATTGAAGGCAGAGCGACGTAAAAAATATCCCCTCGACATTATTCTTTCCAAATAATATTTTTTCCCCTGGTTCATATAAAGAAACACACAAGAGTGACCGAAACTAACCGTACAATTCAGGCCATGTTACAAGAGTCGTTTGTTAGTGCTGTGACAAGCAGACTAATGGTCAAGATAACAACAGCAAATGTATTTGAGATAGATCTGCGACTTAAAGCACAGGTATTTTTTTCAAAAAAAAAAAAAAAAAGAAAAATATAAATTCAAAAAAAAATTACCACTGTAAATGAGAGCAAACGAGTACGACGTGCAAAATTTCTGAAAAATAAAGTTGAAGGTTGAGAAAAAAACAGTCTTGTGAATGTTTGCAGTTTAAATATGAGTGAAATGTATATCAGTCTCTGTATTATATATTATGATTGTCTCGGACGGCTGATAAACAGGGAGCTGATGAAATCGGCGAATCGAGATCGACAATCGGGATGAGTTTGCAATATGGACGCGAATATTGAGAGTTTCGATACGGATCTGCACCGATACTGATTGATTCGACCACCGGAACCCCAATTCGCTTCTTTATTTTTCCAGCGTATCGACGCTCATTTTTTAGCGCGCTAATTTTTTTTTTCAATTACGCGCGTATGTTTAATTTTATTTTGGGGAAATTGGAAGAAAGAAGAAAAATATTTCTTTAAATACTTATTTAAATACCTATTTAAATACTTATTTAAATACATTTTTAAATACTTATTCAAATACGTTTTTAAATACTTATTTAAATACCTATTTAAATACTTATTTAAATACCTATTTAAATACTTATTCAAATACATTTTTAAATACTTATTTAAATATCTATTTAAATACATGTACAAATACATTTTTAAATACTTATTTAAATACCTATTTAAATACTTATTTAAATATCTATTTAAATACTTATTCAAATACTTATTCGAATACATTTTTAAATACTTATTTAAATACCTATTTAAATATTTATTTAAATACTTATTTAAATACTTAATTTAATACTTATTGAAATACCTATTTAAGGGCATTTGAACTATTATGACGTCACAATTGATGCAAAGCTTATATTTTAATGCTGTGACGTCATAAACGTTCAAATGCCCTTAAATACCTATTTTAATATTTATTTATATACTTATTTAAATACTGATTTAAATACCAATTTAAATACCTAATTTAATTACTTATTAAAACACTTATTTAAATACCTGTTTAAAAACCTATTTAAATACCTAATTTAATTACTTATTAAATACTTATTTTCCCTTTGTTGTCTACTTTAAGCATTTACTTCTTTTTTCAAATTTTATTCATTTTAACGTAACGTAACGGACTTTAAAAAAAGAAGGGGGGGCGTAATCTAACGCCCCCTTGAAGAGAGACTTTAAAAATTTCTAAATCAGTGGCGACAAAAGCCCCTATATTTTTACATAATAGGGAGTAAATAATAAAAAACTAATTTAAAATAAAATTAAAAAAAATAAATTCTCCAATAAAAAATTGTTTTAAAAAATAGTTGAAAATAGTTAAAAATAATTAAAAATAGTTAAAAATAATTAAAAATAGTTAAAAATAGTTAAAAAATAGTTGAAAATAGTTAAAAATAGTTAAAAATATTAAAAAATAGTTGAAAATAGTTTAAAATAGTTAAAAATATTTAAAAATAGTTAAAAATAGTTAAAAATAGTTGAAAATAGTTAAAAATAGTTAAAAGTAGTTAAAAATAGTTAAAAATAGTTAAAAATAGTTGAAAATAGTTAAAAATAGTTAAAAATAGTTGAAAATAGTTAAAAATAGTTGAAAATAGTTGAAAATAGTTAAAAATAGTTGAAAATAGTTGAAAATAGTTAAAAATAGTTAAAAATAGTCGAACTAAAAAACTTTCGGTACGGTTCGAAATACAATTTTTTTCAACTGAATATTTATTTTTAAATCAATCTAAAATAAAATACTTGTAAAAAAATTGAGAAGAGATTTTTTTACAATTTGCAAATAACGAGAGGACATTTTTTTGGAGGTGAGATGAAAATAAAAAAAAAATTAACAGTGTACATGTATTTAAAAAAATAAAAATTCGTACTCGAGTGTATTTTATCAAGAAATTGCATAAGAGCCGAAGAACACAAGTTGTAAATAAAGGATCCAATAAAAGTTGCGAGTAGTTGTAAGTCATGATTTGCATTTGCATTGTATCATAAATTTGTACTCGGAACAATAAGTATCGTACAAGTTAAAAAAAATTTTTTTTTTTCTCTTTCTTTTTCAAAAACAATTTTCTCATGATAAGTGCTACTAAAATTCTGATTCTTATCACCGATCGTAAACAATCTTTTCATTGGGTCGCGCTTAGAGAAGTTTTTTGGTACACAAGTATATATTATTATTATTATTATCTTTGGAAATATTGGCAGAATTTTTTTTTACTATTTTTTATTGTATTTTTAATATATAATAATTATTTTAGAAAATTATTTTATTACATTTTTAATATATTATTTTAGAAAATTATTTTATTACATTTTTAATAATAAGAATATTAATAATTTTTATTTACTATTTTTTCATTGAGAGGAAAATAATAGTAAATTATAAATTTGAATCAGTGAAAATGTTAACTAATTTTAACTAGTGGCAGATCTTTTGCTTTTGAATTGGAAATTAATTGATTACAATTTTAATTATTTTCAATTTTTTTTACTGGTTGGGAAAAAAATTGAAAAACTATATTCAACATTTAGAAATTAAATAACTAATTAATTGTAATTTTTATTTTATTTTATTTACAAAATAATAAATAATTAAAAAATATAATTAAATATAATTAAAAATATAAATATAATAATATAAATATAATAATATAAATATAATAATAATATAAATATAATAATATAATAAATGTAATAAATATAATAAATATAATTTAAAAAACTATATTTGGCGATTAGAAATTAAATAACTAATTAGTTGTAATTTTAATACTTGTAATTTTGTAATTATTTTTGCCAATTGGGATAAAAATTAAAAAACTAATTTATCATTCAATTAAATAATTTTGTAAATTTTTTTCCAACGCTTAGAAATTAAATTACTAATTAATTGTAATTTTTATTGCTTTTAATTATTTTTACCGTTTGGGATAAAAATTGAAAAAACTAATTTCAACATTTGGAAATTAAATAAGTAATTAATTGTAATTTTATTACTAGTAATTATTTTTACCGATTGTCTAAAAAATTAAAAATTTATATTCAGCGTTTAGGAATTAAATAACTAATTAGTTGTAATTTTATTACTTGTAAATATTTTTACCGATTGGGTAATAAATTAAAAAACTAAATCCAACATTAAAAATTAACTAACTAATTATTTTTAATTAATTTTATCTTTATTTCTATTATTAATGAATTATAATATTTTTATAAAATTATTTAATTAATTATAATTTACTGATTGTTATAAAAATTGAAAAAGTAAATTTGACATTCAGAAATTAATGAACTAATTAATTATTATTAATTAATTTTAATTATTTTTAATTTTTTAATTATTTGTAATTTTTTAATTATTTTTGATTTTTTAATTATTTTTAATTATTTTTAATTATTTTTAATTAATTTTAATTATTTTTACTGACTGGAATAATAGCTAAAACACTGAATTCAACATTCAGAAATTAATGAACTAGTTAATTATTATTAATTAATTTTAATTATTTTTAATTTTTTAATTATTTTTAATTTATTTTAATTATTTTTACTGACTGGAATAATAGCTAAAACACTGAATTCAACATTCAGAAATTAAAATAACTAATTAATTGTACAATTAATTTTTTTTTTCTAACAGCAGCGAAAAATTATTATTCCAATAAATATCGAATTTCAGGAAAAATATAAATTTCATTCATTATTGAACTTTCAGGAACTTTAGGGAACATTAAAATTGTTTTATTGCCGATTGTTAATATAAATCGTGTGGGTTGGAAATTTCTCGAATCTGGGAAAATAACTCCTTCTGATAGTGTGTATAATAATTCGTTCAGTCACTACCGTTGAAGGAACGATAGATATATAACTTTATATCTCAATTTGATGTGTTGTTGTTTTTTTTTTTTTTTTTTTTTTGCACCCGACACAATCTAGGAATAAATCATTTTGACATTGTGCCGTTGTAAGAACGCCTTTCTCTCTTTCTCTCTTCGCTATATAGTTGCATTATTATATAGCAAAATGCTCATACAGATGAGCACCTGCATATAGTACCTATATATGTTTTTCTCTGTTGATTTTATTGCTTCCCGTAAAACATTCGACGACTTTTCTGTCAAACATCCTTTCTAAATCTTTTGAATATGTGTAAATTTAAAATTTAGTTGCGTGGATTGCAAAGGAAGAAACACTCATGTACATTTGTACACTTTTTACATTTTTGTGAGAAGAAAAAAAAATTTGACACTTTAAGAGTTTATAATAAAATTGTCGAATAATTTAATTATCATTGTTTTATTCCTTTGAGGAATAAAAATTGCGTGACATGGAATTTCTTGTAGAATGAAAATTGCTCGATGTCATTATTTTAGTTTCTACATTTCTCCTGAGTTGTTATAATTATTTTCTTAATTTATTATTTTATTATTAAATTTTTTTATTTCTAAATTTATTATTTACCTTTTCTATCATCGAATTTATTTTTTTCCTTTTTTATTATTTTTACTATTTACTTGTCTTATTATTCATAAAAAAATAATTAATTTACTATTTACTTTTTTCATTTGTAAATTTCTTTTTACATTTTCCATATTAATTCGTTAACCTAAAAACATAATTTTGTTTCTTTATAAATAATTAACATATTTTTATTTTTTTCATTTTTAAATTCAATCTTTACTTTTTTCGATATTAATTCGTTAAGTCAAAAAAATAATTTTGTTTCTTTATAAAAAATGAACAGATTTTTTACTTTTTTTATTTTTAAATTCATTCTTTACTTTTTTCGATATTAATTCGTTAAGTTAAAAAAATAATTTTGTTTCTTTATAAATAATTAACGTATTATTTACTTTTTAATTTTTAAATTCATTCTTTACTTTTTTTTAAAAAAGTTAAAAAAAAAGTTAAAAAAATAATTTTGTTTCTTTATAAATAATTAACGTATTATTTACTTTTTAATTTTTAAATTCATTCTTTACTTTTTTTGATATTCATTCGTTAAGTTAAAAAACTAATTTTGTTTCTTTAAAAATAATTAACGTATTATTTACTTTTTAATTTTTAAATTCATTCTTTACTTTTTTCGATATTAATTCGTTAAGTTAAAAAACTAATTTTGTTTCTTTAAAAATAATTAACGTATTATTTACTTTTTAATTTTTAAATTCATTCTTTACTTTTTTTGATATTCATTCGTTCAGTTAAAAAGTAATTTTGTTTCTTTATAAACATATTATTTACATTTTTCATTTTTAAATTCATTTTTTACTTTTTCCATATTAATTTCTTAACTCGAAAAATTAATTTTCCTTCTTTTTTCTCTCCATAGAGATGAACGAAATTAATTTATCAAAAAAAAAAAAAAATTGAACTGCGTGAGAGAGAAGGGAGGAATTTTGTCGAAATAGAGAAATAGATTTCCTGCTTTAGATTAAATCAATGAGACATAAATTTTTTTCTTTTAGAAACCGGAATTCGTAAAGGTCTTAGAAAAACGAGATGAGCCCCCATCTGATGAACGAAAGGATAGAGCTGTAGAAAAAAAGAGCGAGATCATTTTAAATCTTCTAATAATATTAACATATAAATGGATTCTTTAGAAAGAGGACATTTTTGTGAAAAGATTTTATATAGACATTCACTTTATTTTTCGTGTCACTTGTTTTGAAATTAATTTTTCTCCTTCTAATTCGAATCACACATCTTGCTTTTTTACTCTTAAATTTGTTCATGGAAATAAAAAATAAATAAATACAAAGAAAAGTAGGTCCTCTGCATTTTAATTAGTGGAACAAAAAAAATCTTGTGTTTGGGAAAATAATGACAAAATTTTTAGCTGAATAAATAAAAAAATAAATTAATAAATAAAAATAAATAAAAATAAATAAATAAAAATAAATAAAAATAAATAAAAATAAATAAAAATAAATAAATAAAAATAAATAAATAAAAAATTAAAAACTGAAATAAAACAATTAAAAATTAAAAAAGTACCAAATTCGAATTGACTGTAAATTAATTAATGAATTAAATAATATAAAAATACGAAAAGTGAATGAAAATAAAAATAATAAGTTAGGAACTAAATAAATTAATTTCTTTTACTTATTATAATTTTATTAATAACTTTATTTTTAATTGTTGTTATTAATTATTTTCTTATTTATCATTATGTCAATTACTGTTTTGTTTTTTTTTACTATACTATTAATTTATTTCGTCGAATTAATAATTATTTATTATTTTATTATTAAACTATTTATTAGTGTGGCAGTTATTTTTTTTATTAATTATTATATTATTAATTTAATTAATAATTATTTTACCATTTTACTATTTTATTATTTTATTATTTTTTATTTTTTATTTTATTATTTTATTATTTTATTATTTTATTATTTTATTATTTTATTATTTTATTATTTTATTATTTTATTATTTTATTATTTATCAGTATCTCAATTACTATTTTTTGATTAATTATTACATTCTTATTTTAATTAATAATTATTTTACTATTTTATTACTTCATTATTTATTACTATCTCAATTATTATTTTTTGATTAATTATTATATTACCAATTTAATTTCCATTTATTTTTCATTTTTTTTAAATTTACAATTATTCATAGAAGTGGGAATTTATTTTAATTTGAGTCCGCAATGGAATTGAGAAATAATAAACGCCGAAAAAAAATAGTTTGTATCACCTTGTCCCTGGGGAGTGAATTTCTTTTTTCTTTTTGTTTTTTTTTCTCTTTCGTTTTTAATTTTGAAATCACATTTTACTTTATTAGGCTTCCTCAGTTTCAGGCACGATATAATTTTTACTTATTACGTGTACTTTTTGGTCATTTAAACATGATGAGAGTTGTCATCCTTACAATAATCACACTAAGACCCCTCTATCGTAAATTTTTTTTTTCTTTTCTTTTTTTTTATTTTTAAATGTAACTCCTGAGTCTCTCTTTTCTCTCCAGTAAAATTTAATCGTTTCCGGCATGTCAACTGCATAAAAAAAATCCTTTACTCTTTACCGCTCGGTCCGACATTGAGCGCGGGGATTATGAAATTTGATACTCATAACTCGAGGAGGAAAATTGCCTTGGCTCAGGATTGGCTGAATTCTGGACTAAATTGCCCAAAAGTAGAAAGAATTGAATTATTGATTCACTATTTTTATCATTTTTTTGACTATTTTTAGTATTTTATTGTTTTTTTCCTATTTTTCGTTTTTACTATTTTTACATTACTATTTTCTTTTTTACTGTTTAAAGTGTTCTTCTATGTTTATTATTTGACTATTTTTAATTTTTCCACTATAGTCATTTTTTACTATATTCATTTTTTACTTTTTTTCGTGATTCTATTTTTTTACTGATATTTTAATTTTTTAATGCTTCAAGTTTTTGTATACGATTTTTATTATTTTACTATTTTTCGTTTTTACTATTTTCTTTTTTACTGTTTTTATTTTTTACTGTTTTTATTTTTTACTGTTTCAAGTATTGTACTATTTTTAATTTTTTTTATACATTCATTTTTTACTATTTCAATTTTTTTACTATTTTTCGTTTGTACTGATAGTACTGATACTTTTTTTTACTATTTTTATTTTTTATTGTTTCAATTTTTTGTAAACAATTTTTATTATTTTACTATTTTTCGTTTTTGCACTAATTCTATTTTTCTACTAATTTCATTTTTTATTGTTTCAAGTTTTGTATTATTTTTATTACTTTACTATTTTCTTTATTTGTTTACTATTTTTAGTTTATTACTATATTCATTTTTTACCATTTCTATTCTTTACTATTTTTAGTTTTTTGCTTTATTCATTTTTTACTGTTCCAAGTATTTTCCTATTTTTATTTTTTACTATTTTTCGTTTGTACGATTTTTAGTATTTTACTATTTTTCGTTTTTGTACTAATTCTATTTTTCTACTTTGTACTCATTTATATTATTTTACTATTCTTTTTATTTTTTTACTACTTTTAGTTTTTTACTATATTTATTTTTACTATATTTATTTTTACTATATTTATTTTTACTATATTTATTTTTACTATTTCTATTCATTACTATTTTTAGTTTTCTACATTATTAATTTTTTACTATTCCAAGTATTTTCTTATTTATAATTTTTACTATTTCTTTTTTTTTAATTTTTCGTTTTTACCATTTTCAGTATTTTTATTTTTTACTATTTTTCGTTTGCACCATTTTTAGTATTTTTATTTTGTGCTATTTCCGGTATTTTACTATTATTACTTTTGACTAATTCTTTTTTTTAATATCTTCCTTTTTTATTTTTTTATTGGCATACTATTTTTCCTTTTTACTATTTTACTTATTTTTTATTTTTTTTATTTTTCACTTTTTTACGTTCACTATTTTTTTTACTATTTTTATTTCTGTACAATTTTCATCATAATTTTGAACTATTATTATTTCTTAATTTTTATAACTATAAACATTAATATTTAATAATAAATAAATAAATATTATGACCACAAACCGTGTAAGATTTAAATTAATAAACTGAAGTAAAGATTAATTAAACTATAATTTTTGTTTAATTAACAAATATTGAAATAACAAAGAATAAATTTTTTTTTTGACTATAACTTTAAAAAAAATTCACATAATTGGTCACGTGAAAGAAAAATTCATTAAAATTGTTTAATGTCAACTCCCCCCACCCCAGGCGGCCTAAAAGGCCACGGTGTTTAAATCGTTTCCGGCACATGAACAACAGCGCAACAAAATGATCGGCAACGACTTGTAACCGAGATTGGACACCAATGGAGGACACGGTGCATGATTTAGTTAGCTCGTTATATGGGTCTCTATATGTGACGAACAGAATAAAAAAAAAAAAAAAGAAAAAGGAAAATAAAAAAAAAAATTTAAGACCCGGGCATTGAAGTGTTTTGAAAAGGGGGCAAAAAGAAATGCGTATAATACGAAGGCGACGATCTGCCGTGACGATGTCAGACACTCGCGGCAAATTACCCGCCGCAAAGAATTTCACCGTGTTAAGGGTAATTTTCTGTTTTGTAAGACGGAATGGAGGAATGTTTATATATATTCATATGTGAGTTGTAAAATATATTTATTTATTTATATGTATGTATGTAGGTATATAGATATTGTATATTTGTATGTTGGAAAAGAGAGAAAAAAAGTAAAAAAAAGCGAAGGGAGATAGAGCGGTATCGTGAGGTCGCATCTCCATGACAAATACTGGCAGGACCACGCGCGGACGCTGATCCTATCTTAGCCCTACCCTTGCAGATAAATGGACCCACGTATTCTACCACGTGGTATATATATTAATATATAAATATAATATACAAAAATATTTATTTGTTATTATTTATTTTTCTACCATATTTTATTTATTTTATTTATTTCATTTATTTATTTTATTTACTTATTTATTTTATTTATTATTTAGTTACCTACAGATAATTAAATAAAGTAAATAAATTAGTAAATAAAGAATCAAATAAATAATTAAACAATTTTTTAAATTTAAAGTAAATAAGCGAATGAAGAAATAAATTTATTTATTGAGTAAATAAAAAATTGAGTAAATAAATAATTTACCAAGTTGAATATGTAAATAAATCTGATTTATTTACTCAACTTATTTTATTTTATTTTATTTATTAATTAATTTATTTATTTTATTTATCTAACTATTTTATTTATTTATTCTATTTATTTCATTTATTATTTTATTACCTGTAGATAATTAAGGGCATTTGAACCTTTATGACGTCAGAGCATTAAAATATATGCTTTGCATCAATTGTGACGTCATAATGGTTTAAATGCCCTTAAATAAAGTAAATAAATTATTAAATAAAAAAACAAATAAATGATTAAACAATTTTTAAATTTAATGTAAATAAGCAAATGAAGAAATAAATTTGTTTATTGAGTAAATAAAAAATTGAGTAAATAAAAAATTGAGTAAATAAAAAATTGAGTAAATAAATAATATACCAAGTTAAATATGTAAATAAATCTGATTTATTCACTCAATTTATTTTATTTAATTTATTATTTGTAAATTATTAATTTACTCATTTTTTTAATTATCTACTAAACAGATTTTTTTCTTAATTTGCTTATTTACTTTAAATTTTTTGAATATTTACTTATTCATTTGTTTACTTATTTACTAATTTATTTACGTTCTAATTATTTACTTATTTACTAATTTATTTACGTTTCTAATTATTTACTTATTTACTAATTTATTTACGTTTCTAATTATTTACTTATTTACTAATTTATTTACGTTTCTAATTATTTATGTATTTACTAATTTATTTACGTTTCTAATTATTAACGTATTTACAAATTTATTTACGTTTCTAATTATTTACTTGTTTACTTATTTATTTACGTCTTCAATTATTTACTTACTTGTTATCTTATTTATTTAAATATTTATTTACATACGTGTTTTCTTATTTATTTAAATATTTATTCAATTATTTGTTTTCTTATTCATTTAAATATTTATTTACTAACTTATTTTCTTATTTATTTAAATATTTATTAACTAACTAATTTACTTTCTTATTTTTTTTACCTACTCGATTATTTAGCTTTTTGATTTCTTACTTATGTATTTATTAAAACTTTTTTTTATTATTCATTTGTTAGGAATTAGGAAATTATCTACTTCTTGATTATTAATTAATAAATTAAATTATTTACTCCTTGACTTATTAATTTAGTTTATTAATTTTATTATAGTTTTATAATTTAGTTTATTATTTAGTTTATTAATTTAGTTTATTTTTTTATTTATTTATTCCTCTCTTTATTTACTTTTTTATTTAATTACCTTTTTACTTACCGATTTATTTACTAAATAATTTACTTCTTTGTTTCTTTATCTATTTTCTTCTTTATGTAGTTATTTTTTTATTTATTTACTGAAATTTTTATTTTCTTTATCATTCATAATTTTTCTTTATATTATAATAATTTTAATAATAATAACAATTAATAATGTAATAATAATAATAAAAATTTCTTTCTTTGCTTATTTACTTATTTATTTAATTACATATTTACGTCTTCTTTATTTACTTATAAAGAAATATTTAATAAATAATATTTATTTACATTTTGATTTAAGAAATAAGTTAGTTATTTATTTTCATAATTTTTTACTTATTTATTTATTTCTCTAGCTGTTTAGTAACAAAATTATATTTTTAACTCATTTATTTACTCAATTTATTGTTTACTTGTTTATTTTTTGCCTATTTACTTCTTTATTTACTTCTTTATATATTTATTTATTTTTAAATTTAGTTATCTAATTACTTATTCGTTTTCTTATAATTATTTCTTTATTTTTAAATACTTACTTATTTTTTTGTACCCAATTTAATAATTGGGTACAAAAAAATAAGTTAAATTGGGTACAAAAAAATAAGTAAGTATTTAAAAATAAAGAAAATAAATAAAGTTATTAATATAACTATTTAATTACCTATTTACATTTTCTATTTACTTACTGGTTTTTTATTATTTTTTTACTATTTATTTATTTATTCATTTTCCCCTTTATTTACTTTTTTACCTATTTATTTATTTACTTTTTCGTTTTTCTACTTATTTATTTTTTTCTATTTATTTTTTCCTATTTATTTTTTTCCTATTTATTTTTTTCTTATTTATTTTTTTTCCTATTTATTTTTTTCCTATTTATTCTTTTTCCCATTTATTTATTTGTTTTCCCATTTATTTACTTGTTTTAATTTCTTACTAATTTATCTATTTACCTAATCACGTGTTAATTTCTGTCAATATAGAATAAATATCCATATAGTTAAATCTAACATTTTTTTTTTTTTATTTTCGAAGAGAGGAGAGAAATTCTGTCACAATATACACTCATATGAGAGAGTTGAGGCTCACTTAATGTTTTTGAATATTAAAATTCAACGAACGTGAAAGACCCACCTCGATTCGTCATACCGATTGGTCCAATTAACATTTGTCAGTGAAGGATTCATTTTTCTTCATCAGACGCAGTGAATTTTTTTTCCTTTTTCTTCCTCTCTCTTTTCTTTTATTTTTTCCTTTTGAGCACAATATTTCGTTTCAAATTAATTATCATTATCAATTTGCTGTATCGGTTATTCCAATAATTGCCATACTCGTGTATTGACGTGGAATTTTTTTCCAATCGATACAATGTATAATTTTTTTGAGATATTCAAAATGGTGGAACTTTCATGACGTCTAATGATGGAATTAAGTGAATAATTACTTTTTAACTTTTTATTAATTTAGTTAATTAGATTACTCGTAGTTAATTATAATTAATTGTATTAATGTTACAATTAATATTTTTATTATTATAATTGCAATTAATATTTTTATTATATTAATTACAAATAATATTTTTATTATATTAATTTCAATTAATATTTTTATTATTTTATTTTTATTCATTTTATTATGGATTATTTTGTATTTTATTAATTGTATTTTATTAATTACTCCCAGAAAAATAGTTTATATTTGGCTTAGAACCAACTAGACTTTTTAATTTTTATTTGTTTCACAGAAATTTATTTGGTTTAAATAAATAAAATTTTATTTGAATCAAATAAATTTGTTTGGTTTAAATAAATAAAATTTTATTTGAATCAAATAAATTTATTTGTAACAAATAAATAAAATTTTATTTGAATCAAATAAATTTATTTGTAACAAATAAAAAGTCTAGTTTGGTAAAAATAAAAATGAATAATAATAAAATAAAAAATATAATAATAAATAATACAAATAAATTTATTTGGTTTAAATAAATAAAATTTTATTTGGCTCAAATATATGTTTTATTTATGCCGAATAAAAATTTTATTTAAAACAAGTAAAAACAAAAAGTCAAGTTGTTTCTGAGAAAAAAATACGTTTATTTAAGTCAAATAAAATATATTTGGTTCAAATAATATTTTTCTCTGGGTGAAGTGTATTATTATATTTTATTATTTAGTGAATTATTATTATTTAATAAAAATTAATTAATTAATTTATTATTATTATATTTATTATTATTATATTTATTATTACATTATTTGAATTTGTTTTGAAAAATACTTCCCCAAGAAAAAATGCACAAAATAAGCAGAAAAAATTCACTTTGGAAAAAAAAATTTAAAGCAAAAGAATTAAATTATTTCTAAATTTTTGTGAACACTTTTGGTCGATTTCGATCGCACGAACCCCGAAGAAGATTCGTGCTTCGATAGAGACATTAGCCATGCTCCTTGTTCTTGCCTCGAGGTTTCTTTTGTATTTTACCATCTTTCTCTCTCACTCTCTTTCTCTTCTTTCGTCGATTTTTGACTTTCCTTTACCAGTTCATGGCAAAATGTTCGTGGGACGATGGAGAAACAAAAGTGCAACGAAATCGCGAAGTCTTGATTATTCCAAGTATATATATATATATATATATATATATATATATATATATATATATATATATATATATATATATTTTCTGTTACGCTGCAAACATGATTCGATTTGAGTCAACGTTCGACGAGAACGAGTGCAGGAGACGAGAAAAAGAAAAAAAGAAAAAGAAAAATAAAAGAAAGAAAGGAAGAAAAAATCAAGATTTACACTAGCAACTAAAGGATTCGCTTTAATAAAATTTCATACAAATTTTACACTCACGATTATTGAGTGAAAATCATTAATTTTATAGTTAAAGTGTGAAAATGAGCGGTGGAAAAAAAGGAAAGTTTTTTATGGATTTTTTTCCTCGGGGAATTTTTTTTTTTGATCATTTTAATTTGCAGTTGAATTCAATTTAACTGCTTCTAGTTTTCAGATAAAAATTGAGTTAATTTGAATGAAGATGAAGAGTTATTTTTACCAATGGAAATTTTTATTAATTGCAATTATTACCAATGGTGGTTTTCACCAATTGCAATTATTACCAATGGTAATTTTTACATTTTTCAATAACTACCATTGGTTTAAAATTACAATAAGTAGAAATTAATATTGGTACAAATTACAATTAAATAAAAAATTAAAATTAAATTAAATAAAAAATTAAAATTAAAATTAAATTAAATAAAAAATTAAAATTAAAATTAAATTAAATAAAAAAAATTAAATTAAAATTTGTAAAAAACAACAATTAGTAGAAATTAAAATTGATAAAAAATAACAGTTCGTAAAAATTACAATTGGTAAAAATTACAATTAGTAGAAATTAATATTGGTACAAATTACGATTAAAAATAAAAGAAATTAAAATAAAGTTAAATTAAAATTGGTAAAAAACAACAATTAGTAGAAATTAAAATTGATAAAAAATAACAGTTCGTAAAAATTACAATTGGTAAAAATTACAATTAGTAGAAATTAATATTGGTACAAATTACAATTAGTAGAAATTAATGTTGGTAAAAAGTAACAATTGGTAAAAACTACAATTAGTAGAAATTAAAGTTGGTAAAAAATAACAATTGGTAAAAATTACAATTAGTAGAAATTAATATTCGTACAAATTACAATAAGTAAAAATTAAAATTGCTAAAAAATAACAATTGGTAAAAATTACATTTGGCAATAACTATCATTTGTAAAAATTACATTTAGCAATAATTATACCCATTGATAAAAATAATAGTTGTTAATTGTTAAATATCAACTATAACAATAAATACAGTAATAATAATAATTTGTTAATATTAATAATAATAATTAGTTAATATTAATAATAATAGTTAGTGAATATTAATAATAATAATTATTATTATTATATTATATATTTATAATATTTATAATATAATATTAATAATATTAATATTTATAATTTATTATATTTTATTATATTATTATATTATTAATAATAAGAATTAATTAGTATTAATAATATTAATTTTATCTACACACTAATCAAAAATGGATAATTATAAACCCTATAATTATCCAACTCACTGTCACAATGAGAAGGCAAAATTATTTTTCGAATTTTTGACTAAAAAAGAAATTTTTCATTTAACGGAAAAAAATTTCTATTATTTTTTGGAATATACACGCATTATGAAAAATGTAAATATAATTAATGAACGGTTTTTAAATTTTAAGACAGAAAAAAATTTGAATAATCAGATATATAGAGCTGATTATAATATATGTGTACGCGCATATAATAAAGAGGGAGACGAAACTACTTTAAATATTTAATTATATAGCTGCGGCACTGAGTGCGCAAATGAATTCTACAATTTTAATTAACATGTGATCTGATAAAGCAAATAATTATAATACGTTGTGAATATAATCGCTAATCAGATTAGATTTTGTTCAGAGACACACTCGACTGTACTTCCATGACGAGTATTTTTTTTTTTTTTTTTTTGGGTGCCGGAAGGAGTTTTATTGAAATTTATAAAAAGATGTAAAGAAGGAAGTGTGAAAAATTCGGGAGGCAAAATTGTTTTTGGAGAGAGAAAGAATCTCCAGGGGTATTTTTGTTGTGAAATTTTAGCGAAACGGCGATTTTTATCTTTTCGGAGAATTAAGGGGCGAGGGTATTGATTTTGCGTTAAGAAATTTTTTTTTATTTTTTGAAATATGTTTTTTAATTGTAAAATTTAATTTATGTTAAAAACGTATAATAATTTTACTCTTCTTTCTCTTCTTTTCTCGTTTTTCTATTTTTTTCTCATTGTATATTTTTCTCCTTTTCTCTTCTTTTCTCTCTCTTCTCTTTGTGTCTCTCTTTCCCCTTTTTTTTCTCTGTGGCTTTTTCTATCTCTTCTCTCTTTCTCTTTTTGCTTTTCTCCTGTATTTTTTTTTTTATTCTTCTTCTTTTCTCTGTTTTTATTTTTTGAACTACTAATTTTTTTCAAATTACTATTTGGAAAATAAAAGAAGATGGAAAAAAATATTAAAAAATAAAAAAAAAATAGAGGAGAAAAGCAAAAAGAGAAAGAGTGAAAAGAAGGGAAAAGATAAGAAAAAACAAAAATAAAAAAATGGATAGAAAAAAAGAGAGAAAAGAAGAAAATCAGAAAAACAAAGGCAGGAAAAGAAAGAAAAATAAAGGGGAAAAAAAGAAGAGGAGCGAGAGAAAAAAAGAAAAAACACTAAAATAAAGAGAGGGGGGAAGAGAGAAAAGAAGAAAAACAGAGAAAGAGGAAAAAAGAAAAAGAAGAGAAAAATAAAGCGAGTAAAAGAAAGAAAAAGAGAGTAAAGAAGAGAAAAAAGAAAAATGAGAGGAAAAGAAAGAAAAAGGGAGAGAAAAATAAAGAGGGAAAAAGAAAGAAAAAGAGAAAAAATAAAGAGAGGAAAAGAAAGAAAAAGAAAGAAAAAAAGAAAAAGAGAGAAAAGGAGAGAAAAGAGAAAGAAAAAAGAGAGAAAAATAAAGAGGGAAAAGAAAGAAAAAGAGAGAGAAAAATAAAGAGAGAAAAATAAAGAGAGAAAAAGAAAGAAAAAAAGAAAAAAAAGAAAAAGAGAGAAAAGGAGAGAAAAGGGAAAGAAAAAAAAAAGAAAAATAAAGAGGAAAAAAGAAAGAAAAAGAGAGAGAAAAATAAAGAGAGGAAAAGAAAGAAAAAGAGAGAGGAGAGAAAAGAGAAAGAAAAAAGAGAGAAAAAGAGGAAAAGAAAAAATAGAGAAAAAATACAGAAAAATTTAAAAGAGAGTGAGAGAGAAAAAAATACAAGAAAGGATATCAAGAGTCGTGCGAGGTGTTGGCTTCGTCGCACGCCCATTTTTTTTAGATTACCTCCAATATCGGGGCACTTCCTTTTCAACATTCGCCGTGTGAATGCGTTCACCGGTGAAACAAGGATCAAGAAATGGAGCTCGATCTCGCATTGCCATTGTTATACAACCCCCCCCCCTCCCCCTCCTACCCCAACAACACTGCATGGATATTTGAATCCACACCAGCGATAATGAATGGCGAGAGTG
The DNA here is from genome assembly GCA_032873175.1 of Leptopilina drosophilae. Classification (NCBI taxonomy): domain Eukaryota; kingdom Metazoa; phylum Arthropoda; class Insecta; order Hymenoptera; family Figitidae; genus Leptopilina; species Leptopilina drosophilae. The sequence goes on from CM065485.1 coordinate 39,192,439, forward strand.
ATGTTTGTTTTGAGTACAGGTTTTTTCTTTTGTTTCACGTTCAACAGCAAAAAAAAAAAAAAAAAAAACATTAGACGTTTCTCTTTTGACAACTCCCGATGAATTATTTCCTTCGACGAGTAAAAAAATTTATTTCGATTTTATTTATTTATCATTATTTGTTTAAATCCCATTTTTTAATTTTTTTGTCACTTCTTTAATTTATTTACTTATTTTACTTCTATTTTTTTAATTTCAATTATTTTCAATTATTTTTGCTTCAAATTCAATTTGTTTATTGTAATTAAATTTTTTTAATTTGTTTTTTATTCGTTGTGGATTAATTTGTTCTTTTTACTGTTGCTTCAGTTTTGTTTCCTTTACTTTCTGTCTTTTTTGTTTTAATTAAATTTTATATCTTTGTTTTTTGTCTTATTTGTTCTGATACAATATTTTATTTCGTTTCTTTTTTGTCTTAATTGTTTTGTTAAAATTTAATTTCTTGTTTTTTATTGTAAATTCATTTCTTTTTTTTAAATTGTTTGGCTAATTTTTTTTTTCTTTAATTTATTGTTACGTTTACTATTTGTTTTAATTGTTTTGCTAAAATATTGTTTTGTTTGCTATTTGTCTTAATTGTTTTGCTAAAATATTGTTTTATGTGCTTTTTGTCTTAATTGTTTTGCTGAAATTTAATAAATTTTTTCCCGAATTAATTTGTTTCGTTTAATTATTTTGCTAACTTTTTTTCTTCAATTTTGTTTGCTATTTGTTTTAATTGTTTTGCTAAAATTTAATTTCTTTTCTTCCGAATTAATTTTTTTCTCGTTTAATTGTTTAGCTAATTTTTTTTTGGCTTAAAAATTGGTTTGTTTACTAATTTGTTTTAATTATTTTGTTAAACATTTTTTTTGCTACCTCAATTGTTTTGATAACATTGCATTTCTTCTTTTTCTGAATCAATTTGTTTCGTTTAATTGTTTTGCTTTTTCTTAAATTTTGTTTCGTCGGCTATTTGTTTTGATAAAAATTTTTTGTTGTTGTTTTAATTGTTTTGCTAAAATTTCATTTCTTGTTTTTCTTTGTAATAAAAAAAAATTTTTTCTAGTTTTCATTTGTTTAAATTGTTTTGCTATTTTTTTGAAATTTTGTTACGTTTGCTATTTGTTTTAATTAAAATATTAAAATATAATAATAAAAAAAATAATTAAAAATTATAATAAAAAAAATTGAAATAAATAAAATAAAATTATAAAAAATTATAATAAAAATATTATAATATTAAAATTTTTAATTAAAATGTTGTTTTGTTTGCTATTTGTCTTAATTGTTTTACTAAAATATTGTTTTATTTGCTATTTGTTTTAATTGGTTAACTAAAATTTAATTTCTTTTTCCGAATTAATTTGTTTGTTGCTTATTTGTTTAGTTATTTTTTCTTGGCATAAAAATTGATTTGTTTACTAATTTGTTTTAATTATTTTGTTAAACTGTTTTTTGATATCTCAATTGTTTTGCTAACATTAAATTTCTTCTTTTTCTGAATTAGTTTATTTCGTTTAATTGTTTTGCCGATTCTTTTTGACTTAATTTTTGTTTCGTTTGCTATTTGTTCTGCTAAAATTTTTTGTATGTTGTCTTAGTTGTTTTGCTAAAATTTAATTACTTTTTTGTGAATATATTTGCTTCGTTTCATTGCTTAGCTTATATTTTTCCTTCAATTTTGTTTCGTTTACTAATTTTTTTTTCCTGAATTAATTTGTTTCGTTTTATTGTTTATCTATTTTTTCCTTAAATTTTGTTTTGTTTGCTATTTATTGTAATTGTTTTGCTAAAATTTTGTTTCACTTGTTTATTTCTCCTTGTTTTACTTAAATTATATTTCGTTTTTTTTTCTGAATTAATTTGTTTCGTTTAATCTTTTTGCTATTTTTTTAAATTTTGTTTTATTTGCTATTTATTGTAATTGTTTTATTAAAATTTTGTTTCACTTGTTTTTTTCTCCTTAATTGTTTTACTAAAATTTTACTTCGTTTTTTCCTCGATTAATTTCTTTCGTTTAATTATTTTGCTAATTTTTACCCCAATTTTTATTTCGTTTGCTGTTTTTTTTGTTAATTGTTTCGCTTAAAATATTGCACCATTTTCTTTTTTTACGATCGATTTGTTTCACTCAAATTTATAATTGACGGGAAATAATAATTTATTAATTCTCAAAGTCTGTTATAGTATATTTCACTATATATAATATATAGTATATTCACTACATTATAATTTATATAATATAAATGTGAATTGCGAGATAATTATTATTTACAATTGATTAGTGGGTGAAATATAATCAACTGTTGATTGTCAATATAACCTCCGGATAAATATGAAAGGGTTTATTATCGACTGTATAATGCCATAAAGTCTACGTTATTCAACATCAGTAGGTGGATTATTATTTATCGACTCTATTTTCCCTATAAATACGCGCGTAAAGCGCAATTGTAATTTACCTCTTTGACACAAAGCCCAGAAAGTCAGAAATAATAAATTTTCATTCACTTATATATATACTGAAATAAATAAATCCCCAAAAATTAAAAATCTGACCCTACTGATTATTACAGGTAAAATAATATTTCCCTTGTTCTAAAGAAAAAAAAAAATTTTCCACTCTAAATAAAATTAAAAAAACTGTTTCTAAATAATGGAAATTTAAATATTAATTCAAATAGCGTAATTATAAAGAAGACGAAATTTCGAAATTCTAAAGAAAATCATTGCAAGTAAATAATGAAATGAGAAATAAAGTACAAAAATAAATATAAAAATAAATAATAAATATAATAAGTAATATAGTAAATAAATAATAAAAGAAGTAAATAATTATGTAAATAAATAATAAAAGAAAGAAATAATAAAGTAAGTAAATAACACAACAAATAAATAGTACTATAAATAAATAATAAATTAAATAAATAATAAAAGTAGTAAATAATAATGTAAATAAATAATTAAAAAAAGAAATAATAAAGTAAATAAATAATAAAAGTAGTAAATAATAATGTAAATAAATAATAAAGTAAATAAGTAATAAAGTAAACAAATAATAAAAGAAGTAAATAATTATGCAAATAAATAATATAAGAAATAAATAATACAATAAATAAATAGTACTGTAGATAAATAATAAATTAAGTAAATAGTAAAGTAAATAAGTAATAAAGTAAACAAATAATAAAAGAAGTAAATAATTATGCAAATAAATAATATAAGAAATAAATAATACAATAAATAAATAGTACTGTAGATAAATAATAAATTAAGTAAATAGTAAAAGTAGTAAATAATAATGTAAATAAATAATTAAAAAAATAAATAATAAAATAAATAAAATAATAATAAATAATGAATGAAATTGAATTAAATAAATTAAGCAAAGAAGTAATAAAATAAAATAAAATAAAAAAATAATTTATACAGTAAAAGGGAACAATAGAGAAAAAATTCCCCGCGACTTGAAGAGAGAGAGAGGGAGAAAAAGAGAGAGAGAGAGAGAGGGAGAGAATGTTATATTGTGAATTCTGGGAAAAATGATTGCAATAGAAAAATAAAAGGGACAGATAACAAATATAAATTGTCGTTTAAAAAGACTTACAGATTGGATTGCATTGTTTCACGTATATGTTACGTGATGAGAGCATTATACATAAATTGTAATAGAACACGCGGTAAATGGAAACTTATAATGGTAAATTCTCAAAAGACTATTTTCTTTGCATTTTTTTTCTGTTTGTAAATTTTTTCCATTTTGTGTTTTTTTTTTTTTTTTTTTTTTAAATTTATTTTTACATGATTCTCGTAGACATTATTGCAAACTTGTTTCAACTTTATTTCCACTGTAAAGTAGATTTACCGCGAGATGCCAATTACATTTAGACGGCGAATGAACTTCTATAAGCATTCTCTTCCGTTTTTACCATTGATATGCCTGAGCTGCTCCTGCTGCTGTTACTGTTGCTGCTCCCTCATCAGGTTTCCTATCCGTTATTGCGTTAAGTGATAGAATTTGATCTTGTTAGTGGGAACACTCATTGCGCGCGTTTCCAATTCCAAAAAAAAAAAAGAAAAAAAAGAAAAGAAAGTTTCTCCAGGACTCGATTTTTCTCGCACAAAATAACAAACTCGGTTCTTTCAATCATTAATTTCTTATTCTGCTTTTGTGTTTTATGTATAAGTGTGTGTGGAATAAGATAATAGGCGGTTCGTGAGATTTTTTCGCGGAAATAAAATAAATATTCTTTTATTTTCACGAAAAATTATTTTTGAACTTTATTAAAAATATTATTCGAAGTTTCATTAAATAAAAAAAAACGAAAATAGTATAAAAATATAAATTAAAATTAAAATATATAAATTAAACTTTATTGAAAATATTATTCGAAGTTTCATTAAATAAAAAAACGAAAATAGTGTAAAAATGTAACAAATTAAAAAATATAAATTAAAATTAAAAAATATAATAAATTAAAATTAATAAAAAATATTATTCGAAGTTTCATTAAACAAAAAAACGAAAATAGTGTCAATATATAAATTAAAATTAAAAAATATAATAAATTAAAAAATATAAATTAAACTTTATTGAAAATATTATTCGAAGTTTCATTAAATAAAAAAACGAAAATACTGTAAAAATATAACAAATTAAAAAATATAAATTAAAATTAAAAAATATAAATTAAACTTTATTGAAAATATTATTCGAAGTTTCATTAAATAAAAAAACGAAAATAGTGTAAAAATATAACAAATTAAAAAATATAAATTAAAATTAAAAAATATAATAAATTAAAATTAATGAAAAATATTATTCAAAGTTTCATTAAACAAAAAAACGAAAATAGTGTAAAAATATCAATTAAAATTAAAAAATATAATAAATTAAAAAATATAAATTAAAATTAATGAAAAATATTATTCAAAGTTTCATTAAACAAAAAAACGAAAATAGTGTAAAAATATAAATTAAAATTAAAAAATAGAATAAATTAGAAAATATAAATTAAAATTAAAAAAATAATATTTTATTAAATCTAGTTTAAAAATTAAAACAATTTAAAGCAGAATAAAAAATTAATGATTGAAAGAGTGTTTGTTATTTTGTGCGAGAAAAATCGAGTCCTGGAGAAAAAATTGTATAAAAATATAAATAAATAAAAACAACAAAACAAGGAGAAAATTTGGAAACATTCTAAAGATTTCATTCAAAATAAAGAAAATTATCTTTTCATGTCTAAGCAAACTTGGAAAAACAAAAAAAAAAGAGAGAAAAAAAAGTAGCAGTACAACATTGAAACAAATGTCATTTATCTTTTTTACTATATATGTTAACTCGATGCTCTCGATTTGAAGAACATTAAAAGTCCGTTTATCTGTAGAGTTTAATTTTATCTGTAGCATTTAATTATCTGGTAAATGTATCTTTATATTGTAACAAGAGTTTAGTGGCGTTCAAGATTCTAAACGTATTAAACGACCTCAGGTGCCTGTCAACTAAATCAACTTTACGACGCTGTCTCTTGCCTTTTTACAACCTGTTGTATTTACTCGACACGAGTTAGGGCACTTTTTTCTCTCGAAAAACTTTTCCGTCTCCCTCTACACTCACCCTTTCAATATAAATAAATAGCCCCCCTTCTATAATAAAAAGACTGTCGCGATTAATTATCTTACATTGCAAAGATGACTGTTTCTCTCTCCTTCTTACTCTCTCTCGGTATTTAATTAACGCGATTTTTTTTGTATTTATATATTTTACACATTAATTCCCCCCAAATTAAAAAAAAATTATTTTGAATATGATCTGAAAAAATTAAACTTTAATTCAAAATAATCAAAAAATTAAAAATGTAAGTGAAATTTTAGTGTTTATTTATTATATTTATTATTATTTTTTTTTTATTTTGTTGGTCTAATTTATTTTCAATTCTAAAAATTTATTCCCCCAAATTTTTAAATATTTTTTTATGAATTTACATAAATAAATTTTCCCAAAGTTTTGAATGTTCAAAATTTCAAATGTACGAAATATATTTTTAAATTAAAATATTTATATATTTAAATGAAATATTTTCAAATTTTTTTTTAAAAATTCATAAAATTCATACAAATTTTCAATTATTTTCATAAATAATAAAATTCATCACAGGAATTCGATTAACTTGGAATAGTAAATTAAAAAAAAAAGAATTGCGAAAAAATTAATTATTTAACAAAATTTCTATTTAATTGTTCATAATAATTCAAATACATACTTTCACTAATAAAAACATTTTTTCATGGAAATTTTATTTTTAAAAATTTTTTGATAATATTTTAAATATGAATTCAATTATTTTTATAATAATAATAAAACTTATCGGAGAATTTCAATTATTTTTAATACTATTTTAACTTAGTTAATTCAAAAATCCAATTATTTTTACAAATAAAGTTTTAATGAAATTTTTCCTAGAAATTCAATTATTTACATAAATAATTTTCCGAAGTAATTTCATTATGTCGATAAATAACGAAATTATTCCTTAAATATCAATTATTTTGAGGCATTTTAAAAAAAAAATCTTTACAAAATAAATAAAAATTAATTATTTTCATAAAAAATAATATTTATGACAAGAATTTAATTATTTTGAAAAGCAATAAATTTCTTCTTGCAAAATGCAATTATTTTCAAAAAATGTAATAATATTGTTTTTAAGAATTTAAATATTTCCAAAAATAAAACCAAATTTTTCACAAAAATTCAAGTATTTTAAAACAATTTTCTTTATAACTTAATTATTTTCGTAAATAATAATATTTATCACAAGAATTCAATAATTTTTAAAGTAATACAATTTTTCACAGAAATTCAATTCTTTTATAAAACATTTAAATAAAATTTTTCTAAACAATTCCATTATTTTCGTACAAGTAATAAAATTCTTCTGAGGAATTCAATTAATTTTTAAAAATTTTAATAAAATTCTTACCAACTATTATATTATTTTCATAAATAATAAAATTCGTAGAGCAATTTAAATTAATTTTAATCCAATATTACAGGAATTGATAAAAAAATGTAATTATTCTTAAAAGTTTAATTTCTATTCGTCGAAAAAGTTAATTATTTTAAAAAAATGTTTTTTTAAAATTCTCTGAAAAAATTAAATTATTTACAAAAATATTAGAATTTTTCACAGGAATTAAATGAATTTCAAATGTTTTAAGAAAATTGTTCGTAAGAAACCAATTACTTTAAATAGAATTTTAATTAAATTTTTCTAAAATATTTAAATTAAACTTTTATATTTAAATCAAAATCTTTTTAAAAATTCGATTATTTACATAAATAATTATTCGAAGTAATTAAATTTTGGCGATAAATAACGAAATTATTCCCAAAAATTCAATAATTTTGAGGAATTTTAATCAAATTTGTTTGCAAAATAAATGAAATTCAATTACTTTCATAAATAACAATATTCATCAAAAAACTTCAATTATTTTCATAAATAACAATATTCATAAAAAAATCAATTATTTTCATAAATAACAATATTCATCAAAAAAGTTCAATTATTTTCATAAATAACAATATTCATAAAAAAAATCAATTATTTTCATAAATAACAATAGTCATAAAAAAAATTCAATTATTTAAAAAAAATTCAATAAAATCGTTCGTAAAAATTCAATTATTGTCATAAATAATAAAATGCTTTTTAGAAATTCAATTATTTAATTAAAATTAAATAAAATACTACACAGACAATTAATTTTCGTCTAAAATTTTGATAGAATTCTTTGTTCCATTTATTTTTTTTCTTAAACTTTTTGTAATTTAATGATTTTTAATACCTACTATTTTAATGAAATTTCCAAACAGAATTCGACTATTTAAAAAATGTCATCTAAGATTTTTCGTGAAAATTCTATTCTTTTGTTTCTATTATTTTCTTTACAAATTTCTCAGGAATTTAACTATTTAAAATTAGAATTTGCATAAAATTAGGTCGAAAGCAATTAATTATTTAAAAATTTTTATAGAATTCTTTATGCAAGAATTAAATTATTTTGATAAATATTTTAATTTTTTTCATAAATATTTAAATTATTTTTATAAATATTTAAATTCGTTCACGAATAATTAAATTCCCTACATGAATTTAATTTATTAGTAAGATAAGAAAGAAGTAAATATTTTTTATAAAAATTAGGAAAACGACAGGAAAATAAAATACAGAATGTAACTTTTGTCAATTTTGTGAAGTGTCTAAAATTATTTTTTTTGTAAGATTAATTTTTCAATAGCTACTTTTTTAAAACAACTATTTTTAGTTAGAAAGTTACTTTTTGCTACTTTTTTAAAATTAGTTTATTAATCTGTTTGCACGTTCGAAACTTTAAGGACTTTTAATTAAACATAGAAAATCGAAAAGTAGAACAAAAATAATTATTCTTTTTCTCGAAAAATTTAAAAAGAAAATTGTTTCAAAAGATCTAAAAAATTGATTTCCTCTTCTGACACCTATATGACAGTGACAGAAGATTTTCAAAAATCGTGTTTTTTAAAGTGTTATAGGTACTTATCCCCTTTTTTTTGTCACTTTTCTAGGATTATGTCGCTCACAGGTAAAATTAATGTATTTTCTCGAGCAAGAATTTTTTTTCTTGATTATAAAGTGAGAAAATGTGGTGTCAAATAAGAGAGAGACAATATTTTTTTTTTTTTTGGGAGAAAAGAATTTTAACAGATTGAAGACGATTATCTGCGCGTAAAATGGTCCAGAGGGGGATTAAGAAGATCTCTCTCGCTCTCTCACGGGACCTTCTTGTTTCTCCCCAGAGGAGGTGGACAAGTCCTTGACTGGTTTTTGAATTGCCATTCCAACCAGGATAATCATGTTCAAGCAAATTGTACAAGACAAGGTTTTCGTGTAGATATATATATATATACATTTTGACGATGAGTCGCTTCACTGAAATGCTCATCTGATGACGTCACGATGAAAGCTGACCCACAGTTTGCGGGGGTTCCCTTTTCTTTAAAAAAAAAAAAATAAAAAAAAGAGAGAAAAAAGCCATCGCGACACAAGTAAATAAGTATATTACACGGATATTCCATATATTTCCATTTTTAATATCCTCACACAACATTAATTACGAGTTAAACGAAACTCACGTGGCTATAAATTTATCTCGCATTAAAAATATTCTTACCTTGAAAAAATTATACGTATTTGACCGAAAGAAGGAAGAAATCTTTGTTTTTCTGAATATTAATCCAAATAATTAGTGTTTCTTTTTTGGACAAAAAAAAGGGTGATGTTAAAATTTTTTTACAGTAGAATTAACTCGTATTGAGTATTATAAATATTCGTAATTCGTATTAAATCATGAAAAAAAACTTAAAATAAAGAATACTGAAAAGAAAGATCAGTAAAAATCAGGGACCTTCACGAAAAATATGTGTCGTGCCCGTGTCGTGCCTTGACACGACACAAATAACGCTTTGTAATTCGTGCCGTGCCTAGGCACGACACAAAGTTCGCTTGGTAATTCGTGCCGTGCCAAGGCACGATACAAAGTTCGTTTCGTAATTCGTGTCGTGCCTAAAAAAACACAAATAACGCTTGCAAGATTCTACACAGTATTTCATGCGTGTCTTTAAAACGTGCCTTGGCACGACACGAATTACGAAGCGAACTTTGTGTCGTGCCAAGGCACGGCACGAATTACCAAGCGAACTTTGTGTCGTGTCAAGGCACGACACGGGCACGACACGAATTTTCGTGTTTTTTCGTGTTCGTGTCAGTCCCTGGTAAAAATACAAAAGACTAAATAAAATAAACAGGACTCGGATTGTGTGACTTTTTGGACTTTTTTCGATTTTTCTAAGGAATTGTGACTTTTTTCGCCTATTTTGTGAAAAGATGCGACTAATCGACTTTTTCGAGCATTTTAGTAAAATGCGATAGAAATTTTTTTAATTTTTAGAAAATTAAAGTTAAAGGAAAAAGTTTTGGTCAAAAAAATATTCTGTTAAGCTTATTTACAGATTTCTTTCAAATTTTTCAAAAAAACATCAATAACTTTTTTTTTAAATAAATATTTAATTATTATTTTTCCATAAGAATTGAAATTCTTCAAAAGATTCAAATTCAAACCTTTTTGAAATTAAACTACTTATAAAAATCGCTACAAAACATGAAGAAATCGATCACACCGATTCTTCGACTTGGAGCAATCGATGTCTTCATGTTTTATAATAATTAAAGATGACCAAGTGAAAAAATCATTATTTTATATTATAAGATTTTATAAAAAAAAAGAATTTAAAAATAATTTAATTTCTAGGATGATTTTTTTTATTTATAAAGATAATTAAAATTTTGACAATAATTTTATTAAAATTCTTTGAAAATAATTTAATTTCAGAGAAGAATTTTATTATTTATAAAGATAACTAAATTTTTGAACAGATTTTTTTTTTGAAACGTTTAAAAGTAACTGAATTTTAAAGAAGAATTTTGATATTTATATAAAAATAATTGAAATTTTGAGAATTTAAAAAAAAATTGAAAATAATTGAATTTCTGCGAAGAGTTTTCTTAATTTTGAAGATAATTGAATTTTGTAAAGAATTCTATTTGAACTTTTCAAAATAATTAAATTTCCATGATGAATTTTTTTATTTATAAAGATAATGATAATTTGACGACAAATTAAAAAAAAATTTGAAAATAATTGAACTTCCATGATGAATTCTATTATTTATAAAATTTTGACAAGAAATTTAAGAAAAATTTTTGAAAATAATTGAATTTCTGCGAAGAATTTTATTACTTTTAAAAAGAAATTAAATTCTAGAATGAATTTTATTATTTATAAAGATAATTACAAATGTAAAGAAATAAATAAATAATTGAAGTTCTGATAAGAATTTTATTAAAATTCTTTGAAAGTAATTGAATTACAGAGAAGAATTTTAATATTTATAAAAATAATTGAATTTTTGAACAGATTTTTTTTCAAATGTTTAAAAGTAACTGAATTTTAAAGAAGAATTTTGATATTTATATAAAAATAATTAAAATTTTGAGAATTTAAAAAAAAATTTTTGAAAATAATTGAATTTCTGCGAAGAATTTTATAATTTTGAAGATAATTGAATTTTGTAAAGAATTTTATTTGAACTTTTGAAAATAATTAAATTTCCATGATGAATTTTTTTATTTATAAAGATAATGATAATTTGACGAGAAATTAAAAAAAAATTTGAAAATAATTGAATTTCCATGATGAATTCTATTATTTATAAAATTTTGACGAGAAATTCAAGAAAAATTTTTGAAAATAATTGAATTTCTGTGAAAAATTTTATTACTTTTAAAAAGAAATTAAATTCTAGAATGAATTTTATTATTTATAAAGATAATTACAAATGTAAAGAAATAAATAAATAATTGAAGTTCTGACAAGAATTTTATTAAAATTCTTTGAAAATAATTGAATTACAGAGAAGAATTATAATATTTATAAAAATAATTGAATTTTTGAACAGATTTATTTTGAAATGTTTAAAAGTAATTGAATTTTAAGAAAGAATTTTGATATATATATATATATATATATATATATATATATATATATATATATATATATATATATATATAAAGATATTTGAAATTTCGAGAATTTAAGAAAAAATTTGTAAATAGTTGAATTTCTGCGAAGAATTTTTTATCTTTTGAAGATAATTGAATTTCGCAAAAAATTTTATGTAAACTTTTGAAAATAATTAAATTTCCATGACGTATTTTTTTATTTATAAAGATAATGATAATTTAACTAGAAATTAAAAAAAATGTGAAAATAATTGAATTTGCATGATGAATTCTATTATTTATAAAATTTTGACAAGAAATTTGAAAAAAAATTTTTGAAAATAATTGAATTTCTGTGAAGAATTTAATTACTTTTAAAAAGAAATGAAATTCTAGAATGAATTTTATTATTTATAAAGATAATTACAAATGTACAGAAATAATTGAATAAATATTTGAAATTCTGTCAAGAATTTTATTAAAATTCTTTGAAAATAATTTAATTACAGAGAAGAATTTTATTATTTATAAAGATAATTGAATTTTTGAACAGATTTTTTTATAAAAAGTTTCAAAGTAATTGAATTTTGAAAAAGAATTTTGATATTTGTAAAAATAATTAAAATTTTGAGAATTAAAAAATAATTTTTTGAAAATAATTGAAATTCTGCAAAGAATTTTCTTACTTTTGAAAATAATTGAATTTTGTAAAGAATTTTATCGGAACTTTTGAAAATAATTGAAATTCTACGGAGAATTTAATTACTTTTGAAAATAATTGAATTTCCATAATGGATTTTATTATTTACAAAATTCTGACGAGACATTAAAAAAATTTTTTCGAATTTAATTGAATTTTTGCAAAGAATTTCATTATTTTTGAAAATAAATGAATTTTAGAGAAGAATTTTATTATTTATAAAGATAATTGAAATTATGACAGGCATTTTATTAAATTTTTTATTTAAATAATTGAATTTTGGAAAAGAATTTTATTATTTATAAAAATAATTGAAATTTTGAACAAATTTTTTTTTTTAAAATGTTAAAAATATCTTATTAAAATTTTGCCATGCATTTTATTAAATTTTATTAAATATTATTCCAGATTGTTTGATCAATTTTGATCAAATTTTTTTTAAAAAATGTTAAAAATATCTTATTAAAATTTTGCCATGCATTTCAATAAATTTTATTAAATATTATTCCAGATTGTTTGATGTTAAAATATGTGTTGGCGAGAAATGTGATTTTTTTTATACAATTTTGTCAATTTCGTGTTTCCTTTTCGGCGTTTTTTTTTCCTAAACTTTTATTCGACTTTTTCGGAAATTTTATGCGACTTTTCGTGACTTTTTTTTTATTATGAATTTATGCGACTAAAGCGACTTTTTTTGAATCTTAAAGACTAACCGAGCCCTGAATAAAGAATACTGAAAATAATTAACAATAAAAATAAAAAAGACTAAATAAACTAAATAAATAATGACTAAATAAACTAAATAAATAAATAAAAACTAAATAAACTAAATAAATAAAAACTAAATAAACTAAATAAACTAAATAAATAAATAAAAACTAAATAAACTAAATAAATAAACGAAGACTTAATAAATAAAAATAAAAAAGACTATTCGTGATAAAAATCACAAATACAAATTGTGAAAATAAAAAAATGCATAAAATATTCGGAGAATTTTGAACAAAGAGAAAAATTTCCCCACGAGAGAAGAAAGGAATAAATTGAAAAACGCAACTAATTAATGTTTGAAAAAATCCCTCGCGACAATAATTTACGGTCCAAATCTCAAAGTCCCTAATAAAAATCAATATATCCTCACGCACATAATTTACATAAATAAATAAATATCTGTGAATCTAAATCACGAAGTGAATGTCAACGGAATTTGAGCCAATCTTCGCAACACTATGCTGTTAAAATAAATGCTACCTGAGTAAAAAAAAAATATATATATATATATGAATATATCTAAACTGCAGAATGCGACAGTTAAGTCCCTCTAATGACAACTTGGACCCACTTTAAGAGATTGAAAAAAATGATAAACCGCAAAAGGAATTGAGTATCTTACAAAAAAAAAATTTTTTTTTGTGAATAATACTTTTCGTATATTTATTATATTCAAAAACGATTATAATAAACAGGAGAGTGGAAAAAAAGGAAAAATACTATTTACCTATAAAAGGTACAGTCATCAGGGGGAATCATCTAATGCGACGATCTTTTAGTAATAAACAAATGAGACAAGCGCGTGTGTATATACAAAGTGAAGAAAAATGTGTATCATTGGCCTAAGCGCATATATAATGTGCGCGCATATATTCAGCGATGCGGAAGATAGAGCATGGGCTACCGTTATAGTGTACATGCATAGTCAATTTTCCTTTGAATATACGCAAGATGCGAGTATTCTAGTATGACCAATGATGATGATGATGATGCTGATGATGATAATGATGATAAAAATTGGTACAGAGAGAAGAGAAAAGAAGCATTTGACGCATTTGTTGTCAAAAATATTTTTATCTCTTTTTTTCTTTTCAAACGAAAACGAGGGAAAATATTTTTTTGGTTGCTTTTTTTTCGAGATTTTTTCTGTCAGAGTTTTTCGACAGATTTGATTGTTCGAGATAAGAGGACAAATTGAAAGGTGTATTTTTTTCGTTTCTGATAAATGTCTCGTTGGGGGAATAAAGGTGAAAAGAGAAAATTGTCTCAATCTCTAAATATGGCATATTTTTAAATGTACAAATATTTATATAGACAAACATTTGAATATACAAATATTTTTATTTACAAATATTTTTATAGACAAACATTTGAATATACAAATATTTTTATTTACAAATATTTTTATATACAAATATTTAAATATACAAATATTTAAATATACAAATATTTAAATATACAAATTTTTAAACATACAAATACTTAAAGATACAAATATTTAAACATACAAAATTACAACCATTTAAAAACAATAAGCAAAATTTTTCACCATAGAAATTTTTACTGTTTTCAAATATATTTTAAAAAAATTTTTATTTAACTGTATTTTTAATTTTAATTTTTCTCTAAGGAAACTTTTATTCATCTTTCATTCGCTATTTTTCTAATTAAGCTGAAAGAACTTTTTATTCATCTTTCATTCGCTATTTTTCTAATCAAGCTGAAAGAAATTTTTATTCATCTTTCATTCGCTATTTTTCTAATTAAGCTGAAAGAAATTTTTATTCATCTTTCATTCGCTATTTTTCTAATTAGGCTGAAAGAAATTTTCATTCATCGATGATTTTTTGCTTAGTGACAGTTTTCATTAGTAGAATTTTTATTTAGAGACATTTTCTTTAGGGAAATTTTTATTTAGCCGAAATTTTATTTAGAAGAATTGCATTGCTAGGTGGATAAAATTTTATATAGAAAAATTACGTTTTATGAAAATTTTTAAATTAACAGAATAATTTGATTTTTATTTAGTAAAATTTTTATTAAGTAGAATTTTCTATTAGTCAAATTTTCTCTTAGCACAATTTTTCTATTAGCAGAATTTTTCATTAGTAGTAAAATTTTTAATTAGTCGAATTTTCCATTAGTAGTAAAATTTGAAATTAGTAAAATTTTCCATTAGTAAAATGTTTAATTAGTCGAATTTTCCACTAGTAAAATTTTTAATTAGTCGAATTTTCCATTAGTAAACATTTTAATTAGTCGAATTTTCTATAAGTAAACATTTTAATTAGTCGAACGTTCCATTAGTAAAATTATTAATTAGTCGAATTTTGTATTAGTAAACATTTTAATTTGTCGAATTTTCCACTAGTAAATTCTTGAATTAGTCGAATTTTCCATTACTAAATATTTTAATTAGTCGAATTTTCTATAAGTAAACATTTTAATTAGTCGAACGTTCCATTAGTAAAATTATTAATTAGTCGAATTTTGTATTAGTAAGCATTTTAAATTGTCGAATTTTCCACTAGTAAATTCTTGAATTAGTCGAATTTTCCATTACTAAATATTTTAATTAGTCGAATTTTCTATAAGTAAACATTTTAATTAGTCGAACGTTCCATTAGTAAAATTATTAATTAGTCGAATTTTGTATTAGTAACCATTTTAATTTGTCGAATTTTCCACTAGTAAATTCTTGAATTAGTCGAATTTTCCATTAGTAGTAAAATTTTCAATTAGTCGAATTTTCCACTAGTAAAATTTTTAATTATTCGAATTTTCCATTAGTAAAATTTTTAATTAGTCGAATTTTCCACTAGTAAACATTTTAATTAGTCGAATTTTCCAATAGTAAAAATTTTACTAATTAGTAGAAATTAGGGGAAATTTCCCTCAGCAGAATTTATTTTTAGTGGAATTGTTCAGTTAAATTTTTATCCAGCAGAATTTTTATTTAAATAAATTTTTATTAAGCAAAATTGTCATTTAGTTTAATTTTCATAAAGCAAACTTTTTATTTAGCAAACTTTTCGCTCAGAAGCATTGCTATTTTGTCGTATTTTCACTCAGATGAATTTTCTTTTAGGGCAATTTTCAATTTAGCAGAATGCTCTAATTTTTATTTAGTAAAATTTTGAATCAGTTGAATTTTCTAATAGCGGAATTATTCATTAGTAAAATTTTTATATAATGGAAATTTCCCTTAGCACGATTTATTTTTGGTGCAATTTTTTAGTTATGTTTTACGTGAACAGAATTTTCATTTAGTTAAATTTTCATTTAAATAGATTTTTATTAAGCAGAATTTTTCTTTAGTTAAATTTTCATTTAAGTAAATTTTTATCAAGTAGCATTTTTATTCAATTAAAATTTCGAATTAAGTAAAATTTTTATCAAAAGAAATTGAGAAATT
The DNA here is from genome assembly GCA_032873175.1 of Leptopilina drosophilae. Taxonomy (NCBI): domain Eukaryota; kingdom Metazoa; phylum Arthropoda; class Insecta; order Hymenoptera; family Figitidae; genus Leptopilina; species Leptopilina drosophilae. The sequence continues at coordinate 39,208,949 of CM065485.1, forward strand.
TAATGAGAAAAATTTTTATTAAGTAGAATTACTTTTTAGGAAAATTTTTATTTAACAGAACTTTCATTCAGAAAAATTGTTATTTTGCTGAATTTTCAATTAGAACAATTGTTATGTGGCTAAAATTTCTATTTAGAAAGATTGCTATTTGTTTAAAATTTCTTTTTAGAATCATTGATATTTGATTAAAATTTTATTTAGCCAAATTTTTTTTCAGAAAAATTGTTATTTGACTAAAATTTTATTTTGGAGAACTGTTATTTAGCCCAATTTTCATTCAAAAATATTGCTATTCGGCTAAAATTTTATTTAAAAAAATTTTCCTTTTGGAAGAATTTTTAATTAAGTAAAAAATCTAATTTTTGTTTAGTAAAATTTTTAATAAGTTAAATTTTCTACTAACAAAATTTATCATTTAGTAAAAATTTTAATTAGTCAAATTTTCCATCAGTAAAATTTTTAATAAGTCCAATTTCCTATTAGAAAAATTTTTTAATTAGTGGAATTTTCCATTAGCAAAATTTTCCATTTTGAGGAATTTTTATTTAGTTAGATTTTTATTAAGCTAAATTTTTACTCATAAAAATTGATATTTGGCTGAAATTTTATTCAGTGGAATTTTCTGCTAGGAGAACTTTTATTTAATCGAACATTCTATTAACAAAATTTTTATTTAGTGAAAATTAGCAGAAGTTTTTATTATCTGAATTTTAAATTAGCGCAATTTTCCATTAAGAGAATTTACATTTAGCGGAATTTTCAAACAGTTCAATTTCTATTAAGCAGAATTTTTGTCACGAGGGATTTTTTTTAGAAAAATTGTTGAAAAAGTAGAATTTTCTTTTAGGGAATTTTTCGTTTAGCAGAATTTTCATTTGGAAGGTTTGTTATTTAGCTGAAATTATAGTGACTGGAATTTTATTTTAGATGAATTTTCATTTAGTTGATTTTTTATTAACCATAATTTTTAACAAGGAAAATTTCAATTCGGCAGAATTTTTATTTAGCGGAATTTTCCACTAGCAGAATTTTGATTTAGCAGAAATTTTTGTCTGTAGAATTCTTCTTCAATAGAATTTTTACTCAACACAATTTTTCCATAGTAGAATTATTTTTTGGTAGAATATTTATTAGGAGAAAATTTTTATTAAAAAAAGAATTAAAATCAAAAATACGTCAAGTGAAAATTCAGTTGAACAAAAAATACAGAGGAAGAAAAAAAAGGAAACAGTCGTTGAACTCTCCGCTCGAGAAGTACAACAATATTAAGCAGAAAAAGAAATTAATTTTGGCTTTTAACAAAGTACCCGCTTGTAGGATGATTACTCAGAGAAAGAAGTAAATATTGTCGTGGCGGACGGGTCACTTGTTCTTGTCAATAGCAATAAGAGAGGGTGTTTGTCATTTTTTTTTTTTTTTTTTTTTTTTTTTGAGAGTTGCAAGAAAGATCTCTCCGGGGCACCTATATATGAAGAGAAGAGAACCGCGCGCGCGAGTTCACTTTGCCCAGGGATGAGAAGTGATTTATAAAGAAATATTCTCAAAGGGGTGGGACTGTGGGACTAATGTAAATTTTAAACTATAGTCAAATTTTTCCTGTACTTTTTTTGCAATAAACAGTATTTAAAGTTTATTGTTTAATAAATATTTATAACAAGAGTCAATTAGTTGTTTACTTTTTTTTATTGATTTTGGGTTTTTTAAATACTATATTATAAATAAAAATAATTTTCGGCCTTTTATATTAGTTTTTCTTTTTTTCCTTTATTAATTAAGGGCTTTTTTCAAAATTATTTTATAACTAAAAATAATTGTAGGCCTTTTATATAAGTTTTTTATTCTTTTTTTGTTTTGGGGTTTTTTAATACTATTTTATAACTAAAAATAATTTTACGCCTTTTATATTAGTTTTTTTCTTTTTTTTTCTTTTATTAATTAAGGGCTTTTTTCAAAACTATTTTATGATTAAAAATAATTTTAGGCCTTTTATTTTAGTTTCTTCTTTTATTTTTTCTTTTATTTTTTCTTTTATTAATTAAGCTTTTTTAAAAATTATTTTATAACTAAAAATAATTTTAGGCCTTTTATATTAGTTTTTTCTTTTTTTTTCATTAATTAAGGGCTTTTTTCAAAACAATTTTTTTACGAAAAATAATTTTAGTCCTCTTATATTAGTTTTTCTTTTATTTTTTTTATTAATTAAAGGCTTTTTTAAAAACAATTTTATAGCTGAAAATAATTTTAGGCCTTTTATATTAGTTTTTTTCTTTTATTTTCTCTTTTATTAATTAAGGGCTTTTTTAAAAACAATTTTATAACTAAAAATAATCTTAGACCATTTGTTACAAACTAATTGTTTATAAATATTAACGCATTAACATTTTTTTATAATTTTAATTTTCGAAAATAAAAAACAGTTTTCAGTGTTTTTTAATTTAATTAATTTTCGTCAATAAATATTTTTTTTGCGTATTTTTATTTTTTTTTTTTTAGTATAAAATAATATTTTGTTAAATAAATTTAAAAAAAGGATAAAAATAGTCAACTATTTAAGAAATAAATTATAATAAAAGCTGATTATTTGCTTTGATTGTAAAAAATAAATTATGTAAAAAAAATCCTATAAGGAAACAATTGAGGAAAAAAGAGAGAAAAAAAAGTAGGGGAAGGAAAAAATGAGAGGAATTCAAGGAGGAATAAACATTCCGCAGCGTTGTCAACGTAAATCTAATTGCGAATGGAGATTCTAAATCTTTTTTGGGACTTGTGATTACTTTGTGGTTTACTTCTATTGTCTCGGTTAATTTGTTTCTTGCTCAGACTTTACTGAGGCGTGTGCAACTTCTTCAATGTTTTTCTATACATGTATAAATTTCACCTACACTCTTTTAAATAAATATGTATAGAAATTTACACATATAAACGAATATACACATATATAAACAAATATTCACATATATAAACAAATATTCACATATATAAACAAATATTTACATATATAAATAAATATTCACAAACATAAACATATATTCACATATATACACTTTCATTTATAAATATAAATAGTATATGAATATAAGTCAGTCAGCGGCGCAATGTTCGCGGAATTTATTAAAATTGAACTTTTTAACAAAAGAAACGTTGAAAAGAGAATAATGAAATATTTTACAAAATGTATTGTTCGACTTTTACTTGTGGTTTTCTCCGTTCGCCAATAATGTAATTGCGACAAGCGTGCACGTCACTTTTTTGTTTATTCTTCAAGAATATACGTGTAAATACAATATATGAATTTAACGACAAGAAAATATACTTTCAAGTGAAAGTTTTTTTTTTGCTTCATTTTTCAAAATAATTTTACTTCTCTCAATTGACTTTTAATTAATATTTAGATAATTATTTTTTGACAATAGTTATATTTTTTCTTTCTTCAATTTTCTCCGCACAATTTTTTTTCTTTCTCTATTTTTCTTTATGGCAATAATTAAAATGTATAATAAAATTTATTTACAGTAATAAATAAAAGAATTTGTAGAATTATAATGATAGTAATAATATAATAAATTTAATTATGATAATAAGAATAATTATAAATATTATATATATTGTAATAAAAATATAATAATAAATAATAATAATAAAATAACAATAATAAAATAACAAAATAATAATAATAATAATAATAAAATAATAATTTATTTATTTATAATTTAACTATTAATATTTACTGTCTATTTAAGTACAGTTTACGTTTTAATTTATTTGTAACTTTTTGCGATTCAATATTATAAATATTATAATAGTAAAAATACAATAATAAATATTAATAGTAATAAAATGATAATAATTTATTTATTTATAATTTAACTATTAATATTTACTGCGTCTATTCAAGTACAGTTTACGTTTTAATTGATTTGTAACTTTTTGCGAGTCAATATTATAAATATTATAATAATAAAAATACAATAATAAATAATAATAGTAATAAATTGAAAATAATTTATTTATTTATTTATAATTTAACTATTAATATTTACTATGTCTATTCAAGTACAGTTTACGTTTTAATTTATTTGTGAATTTTTGCAAGTCAATAAATATTAAAAATATTATATTAATAAAAATACAATAAATAATAATAATAATAATTTATTTATAATCTAACTATTAATATTTACTATCTATTCAAGTACAGTTTACGTTTTAATTTATTTGCAAATTTTTACGTGTCAAAATTATATTTTAGACTCTATTTAATAAATTCATAAATTAACTAAATTAACTAAATTAACTAAATTAACTAAATTAATTGAATTATCTAAATTAACTAAATTAATTGAATTAAATAAATTAAAATATTAAATTGGCAGTAAATAATATTAATTTCCAGAGATCCGCAGTAATTGATGAATAAGAAAATGGAACTAATGCGGCGAAGTGAATAATTATATATATTGTATTATATTTCAAAAAAAAAAAAAAACACTAGACTAGAGTGCATAATAAAGACTCGATATAGAATTGCGATTTCAACGAATGAAATACGTGAATTAATGAGATAAAATGCGTCAGGATTCAGAATGTTTAATGGTAAAATGATACTAGATGGCAAATGGTGTGTATTTACCAGTGACAGTGTAATGTGTATCGTTTTGACGATAGCAGTCCACTGTTGCCCTTTTACGACCACTAAGCACTTGTCGCGCAAATATAATCACTTATATCGGGCATGTAACAACACAGCGAATACATAAATGCGTACGCAGAGCTTCTAAGATGCATTCGAAAGATTGCACACACTCCGAGCACAAATGCACTCACTTGCATATTATTATAAATCTCTAATACAAAAATATTACCCCCATCCTACTATTTTTTCTTTTTTTTCTCCTTTTTTTTATTGTTTTCAATAAAATTTTCATTTTTTCTATTTTTCATTCTTTGTGTAATTTTTTCTTCTTTCAATTTATTCTATTTTTTCATTTTTTCTTCTTTTTCCCCTATTTTCTTTTTTTCTCTTTCCCCCTTACTTTTTTCTCTTCCCTTCCTATTTTTTTTTCTCTTCCCTCCCTATTTTTCTTTTTCCCTCTATTTTTTTCTTCTTTTTACCCTATTTTTTTCTCTTCCCTCCCTATTTTTCTTTTTTCGTCTATTTTTTCTCCTTTTCCCCCTATTTTCTTTCTTTTTTCTCTATCCCTCTATTTTTTCTCCTTTTCCCCCTATTTTCTTTCTTTTTTCTCTATCCCTCTATTTTTTCTCCTTTTTCCCCGAATTTTTTTTTCTTTTTCTCTTTTTTCCTCTATTTTTCTCCTTTTTCAACAATTTTCTTTCTTTTTTCTCTTTCTCTCTCTATTTTTTCTCCTTTTCCCCCTATTTTCTTTTTTTTCTATTTTCCCTCTCCCTATTTTTTTCTATTTTTTCTTTCGCTACAAATTCCACTTTAAACTATTCAAAAAAGAAAGAGAAAGAAAAAAAGAGAAAAAATGAAAGAGAAAATGAGGAAAAACAAGAGAAATAGAGAAAAAAAGAAAAAACAAAATGGAGAGAAACGGTAAAAAGGAAGAAAACAATAAGTGAGGAAAAGAAGGAGAAAAGAAGAAGAAACAGGAAAATGGGAGGAAATTTAGAGAAATAAAAAACGAATAGGAAAAAAGTAAAAAGTGAGTAAAAGAAAGAGAAAAACAAAAAAAAGAAAAACGGAAAAAAAATAAAAACGAAAAAGAGGGAAGAGACAAAGAAATTCAGGAAAAACAGGAAAATAAGAGAAAAACAAAAAAAGAAAAACGAAAAAGAGAGAAAAAAAAGAGAAAAGGAGAAAAAAACAAGAAAATGAGAATAAAAGCAAAGAAAGAAAAAACAAAATAAGAGGGGAAAAAGAAAAAAGAGAGAAAAATAAAAACATACAAAGAGAAAAGAAGAAAAAATGAGAGAAAAATAAGAAAAGAAAAAACAAAAAGGAGAGAACGAAAAAGAGAGAAAAAACAAGAAAATGAGAGAAAAAAAGAAGAAAAGAGAGAAGGAAAGAGAAAAGAAAGAGAAATGGAGGAAAAACAAGAATATAAGAGATAAACAAAAAAAGAAAAACGAAAAAGAGAGAAAAAACAAGAAAATGAGAGAAAAAAGAAGGAAAAACGAAAAAAAGAGAAAAGAGAGAGAAATGGATGAAAAACAAGAATATAAGAGATAAACAAAAAAAGAAAAACGATAAAGATAGGAAAGATCGAGAAAAGGAGAAAAAACAGAAAATGAGAATAAAAGCAAAGAAAGAAAAGAAGAAAAAATGAGAGAAAAACAGAAAGGAGAGAACGAAAAAGAGAAAAAAACAAGAAAAAAAGAGAAAAACGAAAAAGTGAGAAAAGAGAGAAAAAACAAAAAACAAGAAAATGAGAAACAAACCAAAGTAGGTAAAACAAAAAAAAGAAAAACGAAAAAGAGAGAAAAAGAAACAGAAAAGGTGAAAAAACAAGAAAATGAGAATAAAAGCAAAGAAAAAAAAATAAGAGGGGAAAAAGAAAAGAGAGAGAAAAAGGAACAGAAAAGGTGAAAAAACAGGAAAATGAGAAAAAAACAAGAAAATGAGAGAAAAAAGAAGGAAGAACGAAAAAAAAGAAAAGAAAGAGAAATGGAGGAAAAACAAGAATATAAGAGAAAAAGAAAAAAAAAGAAAAAGAGAGAAAAGAACGAGAAAAGGAGAAAAAACAAGAAAATGAGAATAAACAAGAAAATGAGAATAAAAGCAAAGAAAGAAGAGAAGAAAAAATGAGAGAAAAACAAAAGGGAGAGAACGAAAAAGAGAAAAAAACAAGAAAATAAGAGAAAAACGAAAAAATCAGGAAAGAGAAAAAACTAGAAAATGAGAAACAAACCAAAAAAGGTAAATAAAAAAAAAAGAAAAACGAAAAAGAGAGAAAAAGAAACAGAAAAGGTGAAAAAACAAGAAAATGAGACAAAAACAAAAAACCAAACAAGGGGAGAAACAAAAAAGAGAGAAAAAGAAATAGAAAAGAAGAAAATGTGAAAAAAACAAAAAAAAGAGAAAATACAAAAAATCAGAGAAAAACAAAATAGGAATAAACGAAAAGGAGAGAAAAGGAAAAGAGAGTGAGAAAGAAGAGAAGAAAAGAAAGAGAGACAGAGAAAAGAAGAGAGAAGGAGAAATTACATCCGAGTCCGTATTCGCCATTAACGACTCGTCGCCCATAATTTATGGGCCATTAATTAAGGGCTGGATAAAAGTAAGCACTATAAAATTATAGAACAGTCGGTGAGCATCTGCACAACGAGTAAACCGAACACAGAGAGCATAATCCTCAGTTTTAATACCAGTTAGATACATGAACCCGCGCCTTGAATATAAGAGCCCAAGGGTTTTTTTTTACCAAACGCATTTATATACAATCGAGTCTTATTCGCAAAACGGCGAATTTATGTTTTCTCCCCCACTCCCCCATTCTTATTATAATCCCCGAAGATAATTTCACGTAAACATCTCTATTGTCACCATAGCGCGAATGACAATCTCAATAATAAAGTCTGCGCGAGAAAACTTAATCTCTACCAGTGTTCTGAATGGAAGAAGGAAAAAAAATTACTTTTACTTTTTTTTACGTATTTATTATTATTGACAATTATTACTTGTGTTTTTTTTATTATTATTGACGATTATTACTTGTGTTTTTTTTTAATTATTTTTATTCATTTATTATTTTTTTGTTATTTACAATTTATTTTTTTTCATGAATATCTAAGATCAGACAAATTTTTTATAATTTTTTGTCGCATTCGTTGTTATTTATTATTGACTTTAATCTCTAGGTTGAATTTCTGGCTTAAAAAAATTATTTCTTTTTTTATTGTTTTTTATTATTATTTACAATTTATTTTTTGTTGTATTTATTTTTAATACTTAGTTTCTACATTGAACTTCTGGACCAGAATAATAAATATTACTTCGTTTTTTCTTCATTTTCCCCTATTTTCTTTTTTTTATCTTTCTCCCCTATTTTTTTCTCTTCCACCTATTTTTCTTTTTCCCTCTATTTTTTTCTTCTTTTCTCCCTATTTTTTTTTCTTCTTTCCCTTTTTCCCTCAATTTTTTCTTTTTTCTGCCCAATTTTTTTTCCTTTTTCGCTCTATTTTTTCGTTTTTCAACAATTTTCTTTCTTTTTTCTCTTTCTCCCTCTATTTTTTCTCCTTTCCCCCTATTTTCTTTCATTTTTCCCTTTTTCCCCATTTTTTTCTTTTTTCTCCCCAATTTTTTTCCCTTTTTCGCTCTATTTTTTCGTTTTTCAACAATTTTCTTTCTTTTTTCTCTTTCTCGCTCTATTTTTTCTCTTTCCCCCTATTTTCTTTCTTTTTTCCCTTTTTCCCTCAATTTTTTCTTTTTTCTCCCTAATTTTTTTTCTCTTTTTTGGCTCAATTTTTTCGTTTTTTCCCCAATTTTCATTTTTTTTTCTGTTTCTCCTCCTCCAAATTTTTTCTATTTTTTCTTTTGCTACAAATTCCGCTTTTGACTATTATTCTACTTTTTCTTATTATTTTTATTTTTCATTGTTTAGAATTTATTTCTTGTTGTATTTATTATTATTTATTATGATTTATTATTGAATTAATCTGTATTTTAAACTATTGGATTGAAAAAAGTAATTATTACCTCGTTTTTAATTATTTATAATTATTTACAATTATTTCTTCTACTTTTTTTAATATTTATTATTGTTTACAACTTATTTCTTGTTATATTTATTATTTATTATGATTTGTTATTAAATTCATCCGTATTTTAAACTATTTGATTGGAAAAGTAATTATTACCTCGTTTTTAATTATTTATAATTATTGACAATTATTTCTTTTACTTTTTAAAAATATTTATTATTGTTTACAATTTATTTCTTGTTGTATTTATTATTGTTTATTATTAAATTAATCTGTATTTTAAACTATTGGATTGGAAAAGTAATTAATACCTCGTTTTTAATTATTTATAATTATTGACAATTATTTCTTCTACTTTTTAAAAATATTTATTATTGTTTACAATTTATTTCTTGTTGAATTTCTTGTTTTGTAATGTTAATTTAATCTCTATGTTCATTATTAAGCTCCTGAATCAGCAAATAATTATTGCTTTGTTTTTTTTTTAATTTTATTTTTAATTACTAATTAATATTATTATTGTTATTGTTATTATTATTTACAGTTTATTGTTCGTTGTTCCTTGGTGATTTTCACGATATTCTGCAAATGTACTGAATCGAAACGAAGAATACCGTGTGTTTTGTTACTTTTCGTCTCTCCGCTTGCGAGAGAGTTTTCATGCCGTCTAGGCGGCAACTAGAGGAACTAAAATGGCGCGAAATTCAAAACGAGAAAAATTTCTTTCATTGAATTTTAATATTTTTTAAACATTATTAATTACTGTTTACGAAAAAAATATCTAGTGAAAGATCAATTTGACTATAATTGGAAAATTTTACCATGGAAAAAATTCAAAAAGTCGTTTTTGACACTCGTTAACTTTATAAAATTTTTTTTCGACGAAACTAAAATTATTTCTTGTATAAAAACGAGGGGGGGGAATTATTTTCTACAAATTCGAAAAGAAAACGGGAAATTCGCTCTTTATTCGTACTGATTCATTTATCTCTTTATTTTTTCCTTCTGTTCTTCTTATTTTTTTTTGTCTCCTTCCGAAAAGATGCTTCTCGCACTGCGAATGGGCGGCGTCTTGCGAATGGTAGCCCTCGAATGCTGCGCTATCTTGATGCAGATAACTTCTCAAGTCTCTCTCTCTCTCCCTCTCTCTTTTTTCTCTTTGCTTCTTTCTCTGTTTCTTTCTCTATATTTCTTTCTCTTTATTTCTTTCTCTCTTTTTCTTTTTCTCTTTCTTTTTCTCTCTCTTTTTCTCTTTCTTTTTCTCTCTCTTTTTCTCTCTCTCTTTTTCTCTCTCTCTTTCTTTTTCTCTCTCTCTTTTTCTCTCTCTCTTTCTTTTTCTCTATCTTTTTCTCTTTCTTTTTCTCTCTCTTTTTCTCTTTTTTTCTCTCTCTTTTTCTTTTTCTCTCTCTTTTTCTTTTTCTCTCTCTTTTTCTCTTTCTTTATTTCTTTCTTTTTCTCTCTCCTTTTCTCTCTTTTTTTCTCTCTCTTTTTCTCTTCCTTTTTCCGTTTCTCTTTTTCGTTTTCTTTGACTTTTGAGCGCGAGTACATTGTTACACCCTTCTCATCGGGCCTTATTTTTTTTTTTTTTTGGTTTTCTTCTTTTTTTCCACTTTTACCCCGCACACCTTGAGGTGAAGTGCGCGGGGGAGGGGAGGAGCGTTCTTTCTCGCGGCTAAGAGCGGCGCGACTGTTTAACGTTTCGCCTGTGTGACCATTCCTACCATTTTGACCATGTTAAAGAGCGCGTGTGTGTTTTGTTATCGCAAAACGCCGGCATTCTTTCTTTCATTATTCTCTTCTCCTCATTGTCTCTCTCTCTCTCTCTCTCTCTCTCTCTCTCTCTCTCTCTCTCTCTTTCGTTCTCTCTTTTTTTTCTTTTGCCCTTTTTGCCCTCATCTCGACTCTCGCGTGATTCTTCTGGCCCCGAAGAGATATTCACTCTCCTCTCCTTCTTCTCCTCCATTTTCCAATATTCGTCCTCTCTCTCTCTTTCTCTCTCTCTCCATTTTTCTCCTTCACGAGACTTTTGATGTTTTTTCTAAATTTTTAAATTGATTTGATTTTTTTTCTAAATTAAAAAAAATTCTAAATTTGTAAATTGATTTGATTTGTTTTCTAAATATAAAGAAATTTTTAATTTTTAAATTGATTTGATTTTTTTCCCTGAATATAAAAAAATTTTTAATTTGTAAATTGATTTGATTTTTTTTCTAAATATAAATAAATTCTAAATTTTTAAATTGATTTGATTTTTCCCCTAAATATTCTTAATTCTTAATTCTTAATTATTCCCTAAAATTCTTAATTTTTAAATTGATTTGATTTTTTTTCTAAATATAAATAAAGTCTTTTTAAATTGATTTGATTGTTTTTCTAAATATAAATAAATTCTAAATTTTAAAATTGATTTGATTTTTTTTCTAAATATAAATAAAGTCTTTTTAAATTGATTTGATTTTTTTCTAAATATAAATAAATTCTTTTTAAATTGATTTGATTGTTTTTCTAAATATAAATAAATTCTTTTTAAATTGATTTGATTTTTTTTCTTAATATAAATAAATTCTAAATTTTAAAATTGATTTGATTTTTTTTCTATATATATATAAATGAATTCTAAATTTTTAAATTGATTTGATTTTTTTCCCTTAATATAAAAAAATTCTTAATTTGTAAATTGGTTTGATTTTTTTTCTAAATATAAATAAATTCTAAATTTTTAAATTGATTCGATTTTTTTTTCTGAATGTAAATAAATTCTAAACTTTTAAATTGATTTGATTTGTTTCTAAATTAAAAAATATTCTAAATTTATAAATTGATTTAATATTTTTTTCTTAATTTATTCTGAAACAAAGGCCACGGCCTAGAAAAATTAAATCGATTTAAAAAAATAAAAGTATGTGACAAAATATTTAGTAAACAGTTTTACAAACAATCAAGAATTGGAAACAAAAATTAAATTTCGGAAATTAGACGTTTTTATAAAATATAAATAAAAGAAAAAAAGAGGGAGGGAAAAGTTTATCAAAACTGGTCGATATGGCAAAATGCAAGCACAAAGATCACGTGCATGTAATCTTGGGTTACGACCTTCTGGTTCCGTTCTCTAAAGTGGTTTCGGTACTTTAAAAAGAAAGACGCGCAATTTCTTGAACAGTTGATATCGCGAATGTCGTCTCGCTTCCAAGTATAACAGTAAATGACGAAAATGATTGAACCCGCTTTTTTTTTGTTCTTCCACTTTTTTTCCAAAATAATAATAATAATGATAATAATAATAATAATAATGATAATAATGGAACAAGCACTTTAAAACATCAAAGATACCAATTTTTAGAAATACACATTCTCGTCTGTCGTTTTATTTCGTACATATAAGTAATCGAAGAGAGAAAAAAAAGTGTATAAATATATTGATCAGTTCATTATCTCTCGTGCGAAATACACTCAAAATTTTTAGCAATTTCGACAATTTCTTGGAAATGCAATCAGCGTTTTACGTTCTTTTTGGGGGGGAAAAAATTAGGTTCATAAAGTAACGGAATTGAAGGGCGTAATTAAATTTGGATTTTAGTGTTTTAAGTGGATTTAGTAATTATGGTACTAAGTTATTAACTGAAATTAGTACTAAATTACTATTTCGAATTTAGTACTAAATTACTAATTGGAAATTAGTACTGAATTACTATTTAGAAATCAGTACTAACTTACTATTTGGAATCTAGTACTGAATTAATAATTTGAATTACAAATAAAAAAATAAATAAAAAAAATAAAAATAAAAAAATAAATAAAAAAATAATTTTTAAAAAGTAGAAAAATGTAACTTTCAAACTAAAAATAGTAGTAAAAAAGTTAAAAAATTAATCTTAACAAAAAGTAATTTTAAACAATTCACAAAACTGACAAAAGATACATTCTGTATTTTATTTTCCTGCCTTTTTCAAACTTCATAAAAAATATTTACTTCTTTCTTCTTCTGCTAACAAATTGAATTTATGTAACGAATTTTATTATTCCTGAAAGAGAAATTTGTATTATTCATGTAAATAATTGAATTCTCATCAAGATTTTAAGATAAAAAATTTTAAATAATTGAATTCTGTTTGGAAATTTCATAAAAATAGTAGATATTGAAAATCAATGAATTATAAAAAAGTTTTTAAACATAAATAAATTTAACAAAGAATTCTAATAAAATCGTTCTTATAGGAACGATTTTATTAGAATTTTTTTTAAATAATTGAATTTCCAAGAAGAAATTTATCACTTTTCAAAATAATTGAATTCTTGTGCTGAATATTGTTATTTACGAAAATAATTGAATTTTATTTATTTTGCAAAGAATTTTATTAAAATGCCTTAAGATAATTGAATTTTTGGGAATAATTTCGTTATTTATCGCTACAAATGAATTAGTTCGAAGAATTATTTATGTAAATAATCGTATTTTTGAAAAGAAATTTATTTAAATCCTAAAAGATTAATTTCATTATTTCAGAAAAATTTCATTAAAATTGTATTTAAAATAACTGGTTTCTTTCGAACAGTTTTCTTAAAACGTTTTAAATTAATTACATTCCTGTGAAAAATTCTAATATTTTTGTAAATAATTTAATTTTTTCGAAGAATTTAAAAAAAAACATTTTTTTAAATGATTCACTTTTTCGAGGAATGGAAATTAAATGTTGAAGAATAATTAAATTTTTTTACCAATTCCTATAAAATTGGATTAAAAGTAATTAAAATCCTTTAGTGAATTTTATTATTTAGGAAAATAATAGAAAAGTTGCTAAGAATTTTATTCACATTTTCAAAAATATTTGAATTTTTGAAAAGAAGTTTAATATTTATACAAAATAATTGAATTATTATAAAAAATTTTATTTAAATGTTGTAAAAGAATTGAATTTCAGCGAATAAAAATTTTTTTATTTTTGAAATTAATGGAATTCTTGAGAACATTTTTATTACAATATTTTAAGATAATTGCATTTTCGAAGAAAAAATTTATTACTTTTCAAAACAATTGAATTTCTCTAGAAAATATTGTTATTTATGAAAATAATTGAATTTGATTTATTTTGCAAAGAATTTCATTCAAATGTCTCAAAATAATTGAATTTTCAGGAATCATTTCGTTATTTATCGACATAGTGAAACACTTTTAAACAATTATTTATCTGAATAATTGAATTTCTAGGAAGAATTTCATTCAAAATTTTATTTGCAAAAATAATTGAATTTTTTAATTAATTCATTTAAAATAGTCTTAAACATAATTGCAATTCTTCGATAAGTTTTATTATCTATGCAAATAATTAAATTCATGCTTAAAATATTATCAAAAATTTTTTTTTTTAATTTCCATGAAAAATGTTTTAATTAGTGAAAGTATTTGAATTATTGTGAAAAATTGAATGGAACTTTTGTTAAATAATTGATTTTTACGCGATTTTTTAAGTTTATTTTTCTAAGTTAATCAAATTCTTGTGATTGTTTTTTTGTTAAATAATTGATTTTTACGAGATTTTTTAAAGTTATTATTCTAAGTTAATCAAATTCTTGTGATTTATTTTTTTTTTGTTAAATAATTGAATTTTAACGCGATTTTTAAAATTTATTCTTCTAAGTTAATCAAATTCTTGTGATTTATTTTTTTTTGTTAAATAATTGAATTTTAACGCGATTTTTAAAATTTATTCTTCTAAGTTAATCAAATTCTTGTGATTGATTTTTTTTTGTTAAATAACTGATTTTTACGCGATTTTTAAAATTTATTCTTTTAAGTTAATCAAATTCTTGTGATTAATTTTTTTTGTTAAATAACTGATTTTTACGCGATTTTTAAAATTTATTCTTTTAAGTTAATCAAATTCTTGTGATTGATTTTTTTTTGTTAAATAACTGATTTTTACGCGATTTTTAAAATTTATTCTTTTAAGTTAATCAAATTCTTGTGATTGTTTTTTTTTTGGAAAATAATTGATAATTTGGCTGAATTTTAACAATTTTTTTTAAATAATGGAATTCTTTTGCTTAATTTCATGAAATTAGAATAGAATGAAAGTAATTGAATTTCGAATACTTTTGAAAAATAATTAAATCGTTTTAATTAGTTATTAGTACTAAATTAATATTTAAAAATTAGTACTAAATTAGTATTTGGAAACTAGTACTAAATTAGTATTTAGAAACTAGTATTAAATTACTATTTTGAATTGGTGCTAAATTACTAATTGAAATTGGTACTAAATTACAAACTCGAATTAGAGCTAATTTACTAATTTGAATCAGTACTAAATTACAAAATTGAATTAACAACTTTCTTTCGCTATTAATTTACACTCTCAAATAAAATTTCATAAACGAAAGCGAAAATAAATAACAGTTGAACGTCCGATAATTTTTTTTTGCATTGAAATTTTCATTTCGTTGAATTCTTGAATTATGCACAAAAATTATTTATATATTTTAACTTTCTACCTTTCCATGCGCATGATTTTACGTTGAAAACGTGTTTTACGCGGATACCATTGGATTTGCTATTTTGCATCCGTAAAACGAAACGATAACCTGCTTTTGAGATATATATATATATACGTGAATAGAGTGTGCATTTGTATATATACATATATATGTATATAAATAATATACGACACCAAGAAATGTATTTTCCTTCTCTCTTTTTCATTTATAGAGACAGAGAGAGAGAGAGAGTTGAGTGGTTTAGTGAAACCGAACACACGATCTCACGATCGGGAAAAACATGATCGACGATCTGCGCTTCGTGTTTGCCTCGAAAGAACAATACGTCGTTCTTTTGTAACGACACAGTGGCATTCGCGGTAGCTTGCTCTATAAAGTCAATGGCTTGTCACGACAAAATACTCGGACTTAAAAAACGAGTTGTAATGGACACACACCATAACGCACTCGCAATTCTTAAATGTTATATTATATATACGGGGGACGTGATATAGATCAAAAGTGCGGTCAAAAGTACTGTTTTTTTTATTTGTTTTTTACTTCCTGGTGCTTGCTTTTTATTAAGGGATAAATTTTAGTAAATTTGTTTCTCTCTCCAAGAATATTGATAATTTTTTTTCTATTTTTTTTCTGTTTTACAATAATCTATTGTTTAGGTCCAATTTTCAATTTTTTCTATTCTATGACTATTATTATTATTTTTATTATTATTATTATTATTATTATTATTATTACAGGACTCGGATTGTGTGACTTTTTGGACTTTTTTCGATTTTTCTAAGGAATTGTGACTTTTTTCGACTTTTCTAAGGAATTGTGACTTTTTTCGACTTTTTTGTGAAAAGATGCGACTAATTGACTTTTTCGAGATTTTTTTAGTAAAATGCGACTGAAATTTTTTAAATTTTCAGAAAATTAAAGTTAAAGGAAAAAGTTTTGGTCAAAAAAATATTCTGTTAAGCTTATTTACAGATTTGTTTCAAATTTTTCAAAAAAACATCAATAACTTTTTTTTTAAATAAATATTTAATTATTATTTTTCCATAAGAATTGAAATCCTTTAAAAGATTCAAATTCAAACGTTTTTGAAATTAAACTACTTATAAAAAATCGTTACAAAACAAGAAGAAATCGATCACTTCGAGTCTTCGACTTGGAGCAATCGATGTCTTCGTGTTTTATAATAATTAAAGATGACCGAGTGATAAAATCATTATTTTGTATTTTAAGATTTTATAAGAAAAAAGAATTTGAAAATAATTGAATTTCTAGGATGATTTTTTTTATTTTTAAAGATAATTAAAATTTTGACAATAATTTTATTTAAATACTTTGAAAATAATTGAATTACAGAGAAGAATTTTATTATTTATAAAGATAATTGAGTTTTTGAACAGATTTTTTTTTGAAATGTCTAAAAGTAACTGAATTTTAAAGAAGAATTTTCATATTTATATAAAAATAATTGAAATTTTGAGAATTTAAAAAAAAAATTGAAAATAATTGAATTTCTGCGAAGAATTTTCTTAATTTTGAAGATAATTGAATTTTGTAAAGAATTTTATTTGAACTTTTCAAAATAATTAAATTTCCATGATGAATTTTTTTATTTATAAAAATAATGATAATTTGACAAGAAATTAAAAAAAATTTGAAAATAATTAAATTTCCATGATGATTTCTATAATTTATAAAATTTTGACGAGAAATTTAAGAAAAATTTTTGAAAATAATTGAATTTCTGTGAAGAATTTTATTACTTTTAAAAAGAAATTAAATTCTAGAATGAATTTTATTATTTATAAAGATAATTACAAATGTAATGAAATAAATAAATAATTGAAGTTCTGACAAGAATTTTATTAAAATTCTTTGAAAATAATTGAATTACACAGAAGAATTTTAATATTTATAAAAATAATTGAATTTTTGAACAGATTTTTTTTAAATATTTAAAAGTAATTGAATTTTAAGAAAGTATTTTGATATATATATATATATATAAAGATATTTGAAATTTTGAGAATTTAAAAAAAAAATTGTAAATAGTTGAATTTCTGCGAAGAATTTTTTATCTTTTTAAGATAATTGAATTTTGCAAAAAATTTTATGTAAACTTTTAAAAATAATTAAATTTCCATGACGTATTTTTTTATTTATAAAGATAATGATAATTTGACGAGAAATTAAAAAAAATTTGAAAATAATTGAATTTGCATGATGAATTCTATTATTTATAAAATTTTGACAAGAAATTTGAAAAAAAATGTTTGAAAATAATTGAATTTCTGTGAAGAATTTTATTACTTTTAAAAAGAAATTAAATTCTAGAATGAATTTTATTATTTATAAAGATAATTACTAACATACAGAAATAAATAAATAATTGAAATTGTTACAAGAAATTTATTTAAATACTTTGAAAATAATTGAATTACAGAGAAGAATTTTATTATTTATAAAGATAATTGAGTTTTTGAACAGATTTTTTTTAAATTGTTTAAAAGTAATTGAATTTGGAAGAAAAATTTTATTATTTATAAGGATAATTGAAATTTTGAACAAAGTTTTTTCAAATCTTTAAAAGTAATTGAATTTTTAAGGAAAAAATTTGATATTTATAAAGATAATTGAAATTTTGAGAATTTAAAAAAAAATTTTTTGAATATAATTGATTTTCTGCGAAGAATTTTCTTACTTTTGAAGATAATTGAATTTTGCAAAGAATTTTATCTGAACTTTTGAAAATAATTAAATTTCCATGATGAATTTTATTATTTATGAAGATAATGATAATTTTGACGAGAAATTAAAAAAAATTTGAAAATAATTGAAATTCTTCAGAGAATTTTATTTGTTTTGAAAATTATTGAATTTTCATGATGAATTTTATTATTTCTAAAATTTTGACGAGAAATTTAAAAGAAATTTTTGAATGTTATTGAATTTTTACATAAAGAATTTCATTATTGTTGAAAATAAATGAATTTTAGAGAAGAATTTTATTATTTATAAGAATAATTGAAATTTTGACAGGCATTTTATTAAATTTTTTTCAAATAATTGAATTTTGGAAAAGAATTTTGTTATTTATGAAAATAATTGAAATTTTGAACTGATTTTTTAAAAAAATGTAGAAAATACCTAATTAAAATTTGCCATGTGACATTTTATTACATTTTATTAAATATTATTCCAGATTGTTTGATGTTAAAATATGTGTTGGCGAGAAATGTGATTTTTTTTATACAATTTTGTCAAATTCGGGTTTTCTTTTCGGCGTTTTTTTCCTAAAATTTCATTCGAATTTTTTCCGACTTTTTCGGAAATTTTATGCGACTTTTCGTGACTTTTATTATGAATTTATGCGACTAAAGCGACTTTTTTTGATTATACAATTTTTATTTATTTTTTTTTAAAGACGATCCGAGCCCTGTTATTATTATTTTTTTTATTGTTTTTATTATTTTTATTATTATTATTATTATTATTATTATTATTATTATTATTATTATTATTATTATTATTATTATTATTTTTATTTTTGTTAATATTATTTTTACTCTCTAAATCTGAATTAGTGCGAATTCGTTTACCAACTTGAATTAGTAATATTTTTTACTAATTTTTAGTAGTTTTCTACTAATTGCTAGTAGAAAATTACTCATTTATTTAGTACAACGTATTTTTTACTATTTCAAATTAATAAATTTTCTACTAATAATTAGTAAAAAAAACTACTAAAAATTAGTAAAAACAGTTACTAATTCACTTGGTAAGCGAATCTGCATTATTTTATTAGTAGAAAACTACTACTACTATTTAGAGTGTATTTTTATTATTTTTATTATTATTATTTTTATTATTTTCATTATTTTCACTTTTATTTGTATTTTTATTATTAATTTTATTTTTATTTTTATTATTTTTATTTTTATTTTTATTACTATTACTATTATTATTATCATTAATATCGTTCGAAAAATACATATTTTTTTGTTTAAAACAAACACTTTTGCCTTTTTGTAAAAAACAATTCTTTTTCCAAATTTTTTTTTTTTGCTTTGGCATTAATAATATAACATAAACGGTGTGCGGTGATTTTTTAATGAGCTGGGGCAAAAAAAAAAAGAAGAAGAAGAGGCAGAAATTAAAACACATCGGCAGGACATAATTTGTCATTTTTAACAAGGCAGAACTGATTTGTTGGCATTGCGGAGTGAATAGACATTTTCTTGAAAACAGGGAACCTCTTGTGGCTTGACAAACGGTGGGAGAAGTCACAAAACAAGATCGTGTCTCAAGATTTTGCCTCATTCTCATATTCACATTTTCGCATACTTTTCATATTCTCATTCTCATGCTTCGCCATATAACTTTACTCCTCTATATTATACTATATTTATACTGTTATCCACTTTTCTAGAGCGTGAATAAATCTCCATACGTGCGACGATAATCTATGTATTTTATTTATTCGAAATTTTTAATTTTTATGATGAAAAAAATTTTTCCAAAATTTATAAATACTGCGACCTTTTTTTCCGATTTTAGAATTTTTATGTTGGACTATGAACTTTTATGATTGGATCTTGTGTTTTGAAATTTAAAAATAAATAAAATAAAAAAATAAAAAAATAAAAATAAAAAAAAATGAAATAAAAAAATAAATAAAATTTAAAATAATAAAAATTTTACAAGAATTCAATTATTTGGAAATTTTTTATAATTTTGTTTACAATGAATCAATTATTTTCGTAAATAATAAAATTTTTCACAGAGATCCAATTATATTTGTTTCGAAAATTACTAAATTTCTTTTTGGAAATTCAATTATTTTCAGAAAGAAAAAAAATTTTCACAGAGATTCAATTATTTTTGTAAATGACTAAATTTCTTTTTAGGAATTCAATTATTTTCGTAAATAATAAAATTTTTCACAGAGATTCAATTATATTTTTTTCGAAAATTACTAAATTTCTTTTTAGAAATTCAATTATTTTCAAAAGGAATAAAAATTTTTGACAGAGATTCAATTATTTTTGTAAATGACTAAATTTCTTTTTAGGAATTCAAATATTTTCGTAAATAATAAAATTTTTCACAGTAATTCAATTATATTTGTTTCGAAAATTACTAAATTTCTTTTTAGGAATTCAATTATTTTCATGAAGAATAAATTGAAATTTAATTTTCTTTTTTATTCTCTTTTTTATTGTTATTATTATTTTTATTGTTATTATTTCATGATTTTTTTTATTTAATGAAATAATAATTTTGCTAAATGAAATAAACGAAAAGTCGAATTCGCTTGAGAATCGCGTTAGTAACACGGTAAATCGTTAGGTATTAAAATAATACCAAAAAGGATTAAAATAATCCAATTTAGTGTTATTTTAATCCATTTTGGTGTTATTTTAATACCTAACGATTTGCCGTGAAGTAATTATTAAAGAAAAAAAAATTCGTTTAAAAATTGCCCCGTGAGAATTTTTTTTTTAATCGCTAATTTAAAATCAAACGAAAACTAGAACAGAGAGAAGGAGGTGAAAAAAGGAAAAGAGGAGTAAAAGAAAAAAGAGAGAGAGAGGAAAAGAAAAAAGAAGGAGAATGAAAACAGAGAGAAGAGAAAATGAGATGAAGAAAATTTCTTGTGTGGCAAAAGGATAAAAGGACATGAAGAGAGAAAGAGAGGGAAAAAGAAAAAGAAAGAAAGAAAGAAATAGAGAAAAAAAGAGAAAAAGAGAGAGAGAGAGGGAGATGAAAAGGGCAATGCAAGATTCCACGCAATCAACATTACTGTGCGCCGAATACCTAGAGGAATCTTTTCAACTCTTTTCTTTTCTCATTCTACTCTTTCTCTCTCTCTCTGTTTTTCTCTCTTTTCTCTTTTTTCTCTCTCTCTCTATATATAAAGTAACAGCACGCACGCACGCGCATTTTGCCGACAAATCGCTCCAAAGACTCCCCCCCATCGCTCCATTGATAGTCAACTTATCATCTCCTCTCATGACAGGCTACTACCCTCTCTACTGTGTGTTCCTTCTTCGGTAATCAGATCACATGATAAGAAACTGATTTAATTGACAAGCTATGTATCTCCGACTAAAGAAGTGATTTGTTTGCAGTACTTCTACATACCAACTCGCTATTTATGGCACGAAAAATGTCAACTAATTACAATTCTTTTTTTAATCAACAAACATATTTTCAAACTTATATTCGAAAGATAATGAGATTTTTTTTTATTAATTTCGTTATTTTCTAATTCTCTGATTTTTAATGTCATTTTTCTAATTCTCTTATTTTTAATGTCATTTTTCTAATTCTCTTATTTTTAATGTCATTTTTCTAATATTAATAATTAAATTAATAATTAATTTTAATATTAATTATTATTAATATTAATTAATTTAATTTTTTTATTATTAATTATTATTTTATTAATTTCGTTATTTTCTAATTCTCTGATTTTTAATGTCATTTTTCTAATTCTCTTATTTTTAATGTCATTTTTCTCATTCTCTTATTTTTAATGTCATTTTTCTAATTCTCTTATTTTTAATGTCATTTTTCTAATTCCTGAATATTTAATTTAATTTCTTTGATTCCTTAACTTTTAATTTAACTCTTGTATTTTTCATTAAATTAATTAATTTACACTAATTTTTAATGTCTAATTTATCTTTTTTTTTAATTACATAATTTTTAGTTAAGTTGGTTTTAATTATTTTTCTAATTATGCTACTATTTGAGAACATTTTTTACATTTTAGCCACTAAAAGCTACTATTTCTCATTTCTTTTTTATTTTTAGAATTTCCACTACTTTAAATTCGCTAATACCAGAAATTAAGAAACTTTTCTCAAAAACTAAAATCAAATTCTTTAAAACGATTTAATTATTTTCAAAAAGTATTCCAAATACAATTATTTTCATTATTCATTCTAATTTTATGAAACAAGAAACAATTCTATTAATTAAAAAAAAACTGATAAAATTCATCCAAATTTTCAATTACTTTCATAAATAATAAAATCCATTATCAAAGAAATTCGAAAAGTATTCCAAATACAATTATTTTCATTATTCATTCTAATTTTATGAAACACGAAACAATTCTATTAATTAAAAAAAACTGATAAAATTCATCCAAATTTTCAATTACTTTCATAAATAATAAGATTCATTATCAAAGAAATTCGATTAAGTTAGAAATTTAAATTTTAAAAAATTGCGAAAAAATCAATTATTTAAGGAAATTTCTATTCAATCTTTTTACAATAATTCAAATACTTTCACTAATAAAAACATTTTTCATAGAAATTTAATTTAAAAAAAAAATTCTTTCATATTATTCTAAGCATAAATTTAATTATTTTTGTAAATAATAAAACTTATCGAAGAATTTCAATTCTTTTTAATACTATTTTAAATTAATTAATTCAAAAATTCAATTATTTTGACAAATAAAGATTTTAGAAAATTCTTCCTAGAAATTCAATTATGATGATAAATAACGAAATTATTTCCGAAAATTTAATTATTTTGAGGCATTTTAATAACATTCTTTACAAAATAAATAAAATCTAATAACCTGAAAATATTGTAATAAAATCGTTCTTAAGAATTGAATTATTTTCAAAAATAACAAAATTTTTAACAGAAATTCAATTATTTTAAAACATTTGAATAAAACTTTTCTTAATAATTTAATTATTTTTATAAATAATGAAATTCTTTTCCGAAATCCAATTATTTTTGTAAATTTTAATAAAATTCTTAGTAACTATTCTATTACTTTCCTAAATAATAAAATTCATCAAAGGATTTTAATTACTTTACAATTTTACAGGAATTAGTCAAAAAATGTAATTATTTTTAAAAATTTAATTTACATTCATGGAAAAAGTGAATCATTTAATAAAATGTTTTGTTTAAAATCCCTTGAAAAAAATAATTTATTTTCAAAAATATTAGAATTTTTCACAGGAATGAAATTAATTTGAAAGGTTTTAATAAAACTGTTCGAAAGAAACGAATTACTTAAAATACAATTTTAATTAAATTTTTATGAAATAATTAAATTAATTTTTTAGATTTAAATAAAATTTTTTTCAAAAATTTGACTATTTACATAAATATTTCTTCGAAGTAATTCAAGTATAGCGATAAATTACGAAATTATTCCTGAAAATTCAATTATTTTGAGGCATTTTTTTTAATTACTTTGCAAAATAAAAAAATTTGATTACTTTTTAAAAGAATAAAATTCTTGTGATAAATAATTTTATTTATGAAAATAATTAAATTTTTTTATTTGAAATTTGAATTTGAATTTGAATTTCTTCTTCGAAAATTCAATTGTTTAATAATATTGTAATATAAACTTTTTTAAGATTTTAATTATTTTGAAAAATAACAAAATTATTCCGGAAAATTCAATTATATTGAGGCATTTTAATAAATTACTTTGCAAAATAAAAAAATTTAATTATTTTCATAAATAAAATTATTTATCACAAGAATTTTATTCTTTTAAAAAGTAATCAATTTCTTCTTCGAAAATTCAATTATTTAATAATATTGCAGTAAAAACTTTTTTAAGATTTTAATTATTTTGAAAAATAACAAAATTATTCCGGAAAATTCAATTATTTTAAGGCATTTTACTCAAATTTTTTTGCAAAATAAAGAAAATTCAATTATTTTCAAAAATAACAAATTTCTTCTTGGAAAATGAAATTATTTAAAAAAAATTGTAATAAAATTGTTTTTAAGAATTCAATTATTTGAAAACATTTTCTTTACAACTTTATTACTTAAATAAATAACAATATTCATCGAAAAAAATTCAATTATTTTGAAAAGTAATAAATTTCTTCATGGAAATTCAATTTAAAAACAATTCTAATAAAATCGTTCACAAGAATTCAATTATTTTCATAAATAATAAAATACTTTTTAGGAATTCAATTGTTTTTAAAAAAAATTAAATAAAATACTACACAGACATTTAATTATTGTCAAAAATTTTCATAGAATTCTTTATTAAATTTGATTATTGTTATTAATTTTTTTTTTTCATTTATCCGGAATTATTTAATAAATTATGTTTTCAATTTTTGAAAGACTAAAACTTTATAGTAAAAGTTGAAAGAAGAATTGCAGTTATTTTTCGAATCTATTTGGAGAAAAGCCGTGAAAAAAGGGGGTAAAAAAAGAGGAGAATGAAAAGGGGGAAAAATAAAAAAGAATTATTATGAAAAAAGAATTAAAAGTTAATTATTTTTGTATTATGTATAATCTTACTAATTTAAGTAATTTAATTAACTATTTAATAATAATGAATTTACAATTTCGGAAAATTGATATTTTTTCTACTTAACATTTTTAGCATTTTTTCTTTTTTTTCTACTTTACTTAAAAATGAAAGATAATTGCCACTATTTTTTTAATTTTTTATTGTAATGTCTCTATTTTTTCTTTTTCACTTTTTATCATTCTTTCTTTTTCACTTTTTTTTCTTTCTTTCTTTTTCACTTTTTTCTTTCTTTCTTTTTCACTTTTTCTTTCTTTCTTTTTCACTTTTTTTTCTTTTTTTCTTTCTTTTTTTCTTTCTTTTTTTTCTCTCTCTCTCTCTCTTTCTCCTTCTCTCTAAATGTGGGTGTGAGAATGAAATAACTCTGGCAAAGAAATAAAGTAACATTTTGCGGCGGCGCGTTGCATTGATGAGATGCACATACGTAAACAAGCGATGTTTTATAGAGAAGAATAACGATATGTGGCAAGAGAGTAGAACGCAAATCTTCTCGTCGCTCTTCTCGCGATGGAGAGAAGAAACGATTTCAATGGGGAGTGAATGTCACGCCACGTCGTGATTTTGGCGAGACGGGGCAAAAGCAAAAAAAAAAAAAAAAAAATTCAGAAAAAAGACAACTTTTCGATCGTATATATATAAAAGGGCGTTAAAGGAGAATGAGAGAGCTTTTGTGCAAGAGAGGAACTTGGTGAGAAGCCGTGAAAAAAAAGGGGGATTAAAAAAAAAAGCAGTGGAGAAAGGAAAGGTAAAAAAAAATGAATACAAAAACGATTTTGAACGTGAAAAAGGAGGACCGATTTCGACGAAAAGACGCGATGAGATCTCGTTTGATTTTGCAGATGTTATACGGTGGGTGTCTCGCGGGTGTCGCGTTCGCCGAGAAAGAAGAAGAAGACGACAACGTTTCGAGAAAAAGGAAAACACGAAAGTAAAAAAAAAAAAATTAAATCCGAATTCTTTATCATCGAAAAGGGACCACGACTTTCCTTTTGCGAATAATATTTTCGATTTTAATACTGTTTTATTTTTTAAAGTTTTAATACTGTTTTTTTTAAAGTTTTTTATTTTTTAGTTAAAATTTTCGAAAGAATTTCGTTATTTATCGTCATAATTGAATCACTTCGAAGAATGATTTATCTAAAAAATTAAATCGAATAAAACTGTTGAAAATAATTATAATTATTTTCAATTATTTAATAAAATTCACGCCATATTACTTTTAATATTTAATTATTATTTATAAATAATAATTAAATATTAAAAATATTAAATATTTGAATATTAAAAATAGCGTAAATTTTATTAAATAATTGAATTATTATTATCGAATTATTATCATTGAATTTTTATTTACAAATGATAATTAAATATTAAAAGTAATATGGCGTTAATTTTATTAAATAATTGAATTATATAATTATTATTTTATTATAAATTTTAAATTATTAATTTAAATTATTAAATTATTTTATTATAATAGAATTATAATTATTGAATTATTATTATTTATAAATACTTATTAAATATTAAAAGTAATATGACGTGAATTTTATTAAATAATTGAATAATAATAATTATTTATAAATAATAATTGAATATTAAAAGTAATATAGCGTGAATTTTATTAAATAATTGAATTATTATTATCGAATTATTATTTATAAATAATAATTAAATATTAAAAGTAATATGGCGTTAACTTTATTAAATAATTGAATTATTATTGAATTATTATTATCGAATTATTATTTATAAATAATAATTAAATATTAAAAGTAATATGGCGTTAACTTTATTAAATAATTGAATTATTATTGAGTTATAATATTATTTATAAATACTAATTAAATATTAAAAGTAATATGACGTGAATTTTATTAAATAATGGAATAATAATAATAATTATTTATAAATAATAATTAAATATTAAAAGTAATATAGCGTGAATTTTATTAAATAATTCAATTTTGAAATCCCTTTTTTGAAAAAGTTTTAAATACCTACCGAAGAAAAGGACTAAAATAAAATTAAAAAAAAAAACCAAAAAATAATGGCAAGTAGTTTTAATTCTAGAGCATCGAAGACGCTGCGTTATAATATCGCAGAACCTCAATTACTGTTCCCTTTGGTAATTACTGAGAATAATTAAATGCAAAATATAATCTCGAGTTTGTAAATTAATAGAAAAATAAAATGCGGGTTTATTTCTCGTCTGAAAGGAGGATGTATATATAATAAAAGTTTTCAGTAAGAAAATTTAAGTAGAGGAGAAAAAAAAATTCTGTAGCGCACTATATATAATTTGTGTGTATGGAAAAATATAT
Source organism: Leptopilina drosophilae (assembly GCA_032873175.1). Lineage (NCBI taxonomy): Eukaryota > Metazoa > Arthropoda > Insecta > Hymenoptera > Figitidae > Leptopilina > Leptopilina drosophilae. The sequence goes on from CM065485.1 coordinate 39,235,748, forward strand.
TACTTACGTATATATAAACTCGTGAATTATTATCGTTAAATTAATTGGTACTTGCGAGACTTTATGTGTGCATATATTACTGAAGTTTAACACCTGTTAAAACAGCTTGATCTCACTCATTAATCGTTATAATTCCTCCCACGTTTATTAAATCATATTGAAATTACGTGTACGCTTTTCTTTCTCACTCTCTAGTCTCTCTCTTTCTTTTTTTACCGTTTTTTTCTTAATAAATTAGTAGAAAATTACTATTTGGTAGTAAAATTAACTAGGTAGTAAATTTTATTGATAAATTAGCAGAGAAAATAATATTTTAGTAGTAGAATTTACTAATTAGTAAATTTTATTGATAAATTAGCAGATAAAAATACTATTTTAGTAGTAGAATTTACTAATTAGTAAATTTTGCTGATAAATTAGTAAACAAAATGGCTATTTGGTAGTAAAATTAACTATTTAGTAAATTTAACTGATAAATTAGTTAAAAAATTCTATTTGGAAGTAGAATTTACTAATTAGTAAATGTTGCTGATAAATTAGTAAAAAAATTGCTGTTTGGTAGTAAAATTAACTACTTAGTAAATTTTACTGATAAATTAGTAAAAAAATACTATTTGGAAGTAGAATTTACTAATTAGTAAATTTTACTGATAAATTACTAAACAAATTGCTATTTGGTAATAAAATTAACTAGTTAGTAAATTTTACTAATAAATTAGTAGTTTTTAATTTAACTTTAGTAACTTTTAATTTAACTGTTTTTAATTATTCCATTTTTAATTAAGTTGTTGTTATTTATTTAATTTTTAATTAAAATTTTTTTTAATCATTTAATTAAATACAGGCTTCGCACTTATCTACTAAAACCTACTATTTACTATTTTTTCTAGTTATGCTACTATTTGGGAACTTTTTTTTAGATTTTAGCAACTAAAAATTAACTAAAAAAATTTTTTTAGTTTTACTAAACTAAAAAAATTTCTCTTTTTTTTGAGAATTTTCACTACTTTAAATTCGTTAATACTGAAAATTAAGAAACTATTCTCAAAAACTATAATCAAATTTTTTAAAACCATAAAATTATTTTCAAAAAGTAATCGAAATTCAATTATTTTCATTATCTAGTGTAATTTCACGAAATTTCGCAAAAAAATTCCATTATTTAAAAAAAATGATAAAATTCATCCAAATTTTCAATTATTTTTATAAATAATAAAATTCATCATCAAAGGAATTCGATTAACTTAGAAATGCAAATTAAAAAAAATTGCTAAAAAAATCAATTATTTAATTAAATTTCTATTCAATCTTTTTACAATAATTCAAATACTTTCACTGAAGAAAACATTTTTCATAGAAATTTAAGTTTTTAAAAAAAATGGTAATATTGTAAGCATGAATTTAATTATTTGCATAAATAATAAAACTTATGGAAAAATTTCAAATATTTTTAATACTATTTTTAATTAATTAATTCAAAAATTCAATTATTTTGACAAATAACAATATTCTTTACGAGAATACAATTATTTTAAATAATTAAAGTGAAAAAATTAAAAAAAATTAAAATGAAAGTCAATTATTTTCATAAATTGCAATAAAATTCAATCGTTTTCGCACAAATAATAAAATTCTTAGCAAATTTTTAATATTAAAAAAAAAATTTTTTTTACTCAATTCACTGATTGTCAATGCAAATTATTTTCATCGTAGTTTCCAAAACAATTTAATTCTATAAAAATAATTTTAAATCATTTCTATAGGCAAATATTTAATTATTTTTTATAAAATAATAAAAATTTAACAGAAATTCTAATATTTGGAAATTAAAAAATTTTTTTTTTTTACAATAAATCAATTATTTTTGTAAATAATAAAATTTTTCACAGAGATTCGATTATATTTTTCGAAAATTACTAAATTTTTTTGTTAGAAATTTAATTGTTTTCAGAAATAATAAAATTTTTCCTGAATTTTCAATTATTTTGAGGCATTTTAATAAAATTCTTTAAAAAATCAGTAAAATTCAATTACATTCATAAGATTTCAATTATTTTCAAAAATAACAAATCTATTACTGAAAATTCAATTATTTTCAGGCATTTAAATAAAATTCTTTTGCAAAATAAATAAAATTCAATTATTTTCAAAAGTAACAACATTGATTATAAGAATTGAATTTTTTTGAAAAGTAATAAATTTCTTCTTGGAAAGTGAAATTATTTTAAAAAATTGTAATAAAATTGTTTTTAAAAATTCAATTATTTTCAAAAATAACAAAATTTTTCACAGAAATAAATATCAATTATCTGAAATAATTTAACTAATCTTTTAGATTAAAATAAAATTCTTTTTAAAAATCCAATTATTTTCATAAACAATTCTTGGAAATAATTTAATTTTGGCGGTGAATAACGAAATTATTTTTGAATATTCAATTATTTTGAGACATTTTAATAAAATTCTTTAGAAAATCAATAAAATTCAATTACTTTCATAAAACACAAGAATTCAATTATTTTAAAAAGTAATCAATTTCTTCTTCGAAAATGCAGTTATTTAAAAATATTGTAGGAAAAACGTTCTTAAGATTTCAACTATTTTCAAAAAATAACAAAACTATTCCTGAAAATTCAATTATTTTGGGGCATTTAAATAAAATTTTACTTAATAATTTAATTACTTTTATACCTAAATATTAAATTCTTCTTAGGTATACAATTATTTTTGAAAATTTTAATAAAATTCTTAGCAACTATTTGGTAGTAAAATTTACTAATTAGTAAATAATAGTTAGATACTTGGAAAAAAATTCTACTAATAAATTAGTAAAAAAATAACATTTAGTAATAAAATAACTAGTTAGTAAATTTTTCTAATAAGTTAGTGAAAAAAATTGCTAAATGGTATTAGCAAAATGTACTGATTCAAAAGCAAAAAGTAAGTCACAAAATTAAATTAGTTAATTTTTTTTTACTATAACTGCAATTTGTAGAGAAATAAATATTTATTTGGATATTTATTTAAGGGAAAAAAGAAAGTACTCGGAGAGAGACTATATATTAAATTTTGTAAAAATATTTTCAAATTGGGGAAAAAAGTGCAACAAAGCGAAATTTTAATATAGAAAATACTAAACTTTAAAAAAAGTTTTTTGTAATGTATTAAAGTTATATTAGAATTAAATTGATATTCTTGATATTTGATATAATTATACTAAATTTCACATAAGTTTAGTATTTTTTATATCAAAATTTCGCACAAAATTATTATTTAGTTTCAAATCAAAAATTAATTCAATTCAAAAATTATTTTTTAGTTTCACATAAGTTTAGTATTTTTTATATCAAAATTTCGCTTTGTCGCATTTGAAAATATTTTTAAAAAATTTAATATATATTCTCTCTCCGTGTAAAGCAAAAGATAGACTGAAAGAAAAATAAGGGAAAAGGGAGTGAAAAATGTAGGAGAGAAGAAAAAAGTGAGAGGCTAAAAGAGAAATAAAGTTAAAGAGAGAGAGAAAAAAAGCAAGAGAGTGAGAGATAAACAAAGAAGAGAAACTTAAGAGAGAGACAAAAAAGAGAGACTTAAGAGAGTAATAAGAGACCAAGACTGGGACAAGTATGTTTTCTTGTAGAATCAAGAAGAATAATCTGGAAAATTAATCGCGAACCGAGTTTTAAGTACATTTATCTCGTTAAGAAAGAGAAAAAGAGAGAAAAAGAGAGAGAGAGAGGGGGGGGGGACAAAGAGAGAAGGTGGCAAGTGAAAGCAGCACACACACTTGATGTAAAAGACCTTCTAATTCTCTGTACTGTTTTACACAGTAGCAGAAGATGAATCGTCATCACCTTTGATCTATTCGCGTACTTACAACCTTGAAAATTCCGCGAGCCGAAGGGAGAGGGAGCAAACGCTACCAATGTAATGAACACGACATTAAACGATAATACAGATTACATGAGAGAGATTATCATCCATATTTTGCTGGGAAAGAGAGAGAAAAAGAGAGAGGGAGAGAGAATAAATATTTATGTATGCTATATGGACGATACAATGAGTAAATTATATACACCTTTAGCGTAAAACAATAAGAGTCGGTTTCGTGATACACCCGACATAATGGGATAATAAAAGAGACGTTGAAAGGGTATTTAATCGATGCCATTCATCATTTTAATTTACTCTCTCCTTGTCTCTTAGTTTCTCTCTCCCTCTTTTTTTTTTGCTTGTAAAATATTTTTTTGTTCCTAGTTTATAATTTTTTTTTTTTCCTTATAAGGAGAAAATGGGAATAAAGTAAATTTTTAGTACTTTTATGGTGAAACATTTCTGGTATAATGTTTACTATACTTTCGAAGTCAAGTTTGCTACGTTCGAAATAAATTTTGCTACGTTCAAAATAAATATTGCTACGTTCGAAATAAATTTTGCCAGGTTCGAAATAAATTCCGCTACGTTCGAAATAAATTTTGCCAGTTTCGAAATAAATTTTTTTACGTTCAAAATAAATATTGCTACGTTCGATACAAATTTTTCTACTTTCGAAATAAATTCCGCTACGTTCGAAATAAATTTTTCCACGTTCGAAATAAATATTGCTACGTTCGAAATAAATTTTGCCAGGTTCGAAATAAATTCCACTACGTTCGAAATAAGTTTTGCCAGGTTCGAAATAAATTCCGCTACGTTCGAAAGAAATTTTTCTACTCTCGAAATAAATTCCGCTACGTTCGAAATAAATTTTTCTACGTTCGAAATAAATTCCGCTACGTTCGATACAAATTTTGCTATACGTTCGAAATAAATTTCACTTCGTTCGAAGTACGTTTTACTAATGTTAACAAATAGTTTTTTTTGAACGTAGTAAAATTTTCTTCGAACGTATAGCAAAATTTACACCAAAAATATGGAACTAGTTTTCAACGTTTAAATGAACGAAATTTTTTTCTCACTTTCAGTGTTTTCGAAAATTGCTATAAAAAAATAATAATTGAAAATAAACAATATTTAGTTTAGTCTTAATTTGTTTCAATCAAAAAATAATTTTTTTCTATAAATAAAAAGCAAATTAGAAGAAGTAAAAAATATTGTTGTTCATTTAAACGTTTGAAACTTTAGGTACATCCGAAAGTAGTAAAAATTACCAGAAATGATAAATGAGAAATGTTTCCCTGTAAAAGTAATTAAAGTTACTTTCAGTAAATAATTTTTTTTCTAAAGTAAGAATCAATTATAATCAAAATAATTAATAATCGAAAGTTTTTGTCTTTTCAGAAAAAGAATAGGATATTTATTAATCTTAAATTGTGATTAATTATAATTATTGGAAAATTTTATTGAAAATATTGACGAGAATTATTGCTAAAACGGGAGAAAAATGTTCACCATTAAATTCCGATAGTTTTAAACTAAATTTCTTCTCTAAAATTTAATTATTTTCACAAATTTTTAATAAAATTCAAATATTTTCACAAATTTTAATAAAAATAAATTATTTGCACATATTTAAATAAAAGTCAATTTATTTTACGAATTTCCATAAAATTGAATCATTTTCACAAATAATAAAATTTTTAGCAAATTTTTATAATTACCAAAACTTTTCTTTACTTAATTCACTGATTTTCAATGCAAATTATTTTCATCGAAGTTTCAAAAATAATTCAATTCTATAAAAATAATTTTCATCCATTTCAATAGGCAAATATTTAATTATTTTTCATAAAATAATAAAAATTTTACAGGAATTCAATTATTTGGAAATTATTTGGAAATTTTTTATAAATTTTTTTTTACAATAAATCAATTATTTCACATAAATAATAAAATTTTTTATCGAGATTCAATTCTAGTTTTCGAAAATTACTAAATTTCTTGGTAGAAATTCAATTATTTTCGGAAATAAAAAAAATTTTCACAGAGATGCAATTATTTTCGAAAATTACTAAATTTATTTTTAGGAATTCAAATATTTTTATAAATAATCTAAATTTTTCACGGAGATTCAACTATTTTTGTAAATTACTAATTTTATTTTTAAGCATTCAATTATTTTCATAAATAATAAAATTTTTCACCGAGATTCAATTATTTTCGAAAATCACTAATTTTCTTTTTAGGAATTTAATTATTTTCATTGAGAATAATTCTCGTTGATGAATATTAATTTTTTTTTCATACAAATTTAATCAAATTCCTCGAAAAATTTATTAAAATATTTTATTTTATTAAAATTTATTAAAAATTTTATTAAAATTCATTTAAAGAATTTAACTGTTAAAAAATTTTTTGATAAAATTCTGTATGAGGATTGAATTTTACAAACTATCGAATTGTTCAATAAATTATTTATTTTTAAAATTCAAATAATTGAATTCTAGTAGAATTTTCTAAGAAAAATTGATTTAAAAATGGAATTTTATCAAAAATTTTAGATTATAAACTGCAAACTATTGCAAAATTTTTTTTTTCATAAACAATGAAACTCTTCGTCGAATTTTCATTATTTCACGGCGACTGTTTTGGATAATTTTTGCCGTAGAAGTAATTTTTATTGAAATTAAATTAAATTAAAGTTAGGTTGAAATTAACATTAAAAATTAAATATTATTTTTGCGGTGGAAGTAATTTTAATTGAAATTAAGTTAAATTAACGTTAGGTTGAAATTGACATTAAAAATTAAATATTACTTTTGCGGTGGAAGTAATTTTAATTGAAATTAAAGACCCTGAAGTTCTGAACGTTCAAATGAAGGAAATTCAGTTTTTAAATTTGTTTGTAATTAATAATTTATAAAAATGTCTTCAATAAAAAATATTTCGTTCATTTGAACGTTCAAAACTTGGGAATCATTGAAATTAAGTTAAATTAACGTTAAGTTGAAATTAACATTAAATTAAATATTAAATTAACATTAAATTAAATATTAAATTGAAATTAAATTAAAGATTAAATTGAAATTAAATTAAAGATTAAATTGAAATTAAATTAAAGATTAAATTGAAATTAAATTAACATTAAATTAAGTATTTAATTGAAAATAAATTAACATTAAATTAAATTTTAAATCGAATTGAAATTAATATTAAAATAAATATTAAAATAAATATTAAACTAAAATCAAATTAACTTCACATTTACAAATAAATTAAGTATTTACATTAAATTGTGATTGAAAAATTCTTAACGAACCAGTATTCGTTTAATTATGGAAATATAAATTAATAAAAATTTCAATTCTTCGATTTTCTTCTCTTCTTGTTGCAAAAAAAAATATTGTATGTAAAGAGGAATGCTTGAGATTTGCAGTTGAATATTTATAGTTGGTGGATGACAGAGGTTGGAGACTTGATGATTCGAGGGCTTTAAGGATTTGAAATGGTATATATATATATATATATATATATATATATATATATATATATATATATATATATATATATATATATATATATATATACGATTTCATTCCACTTTGTGTACAAAAGAAGCCGCTGAAACGCTGATCAACTTGTCGCTACTCCAATTATCCTCCCATTGGTAACGGTTTTAGAACGTTGATTGATTTACGCGCGCGATCTTCTTGCTCGATACAACAACTCTACAATCCATAGGCGATCACACGCTGCAGCCAAGTAATCAGCTAATTACATGATGCAATTAGCGTCCTTTGAATAGTGCGTATTTCGCAAAATCGCGTAAACTTACATATGTTTCGATTGCACCATTTATTTTTTTTTCTTTTATTCCATTTTTCTTTTTTTTTTTCTTCTTTTTCCTTTTTACTCCTTTTTCTTCTATTACGTCTGCTTATATATCATTAATTGACTGCAGAATTGAATCTAATTCAAGATTAGATGATTTTTCCCCGTTAATTATCAAAATTAAAATTCCGTTTAATTAAATAATTTCGAATTTCCCTGCGTTTTCGTTAAATAAAGTTTAAATTTCCCGCCAGTTGATCTAGTTCAGTGACGCTTCCGCCAGGTGGCGAGCAGAATCCAGTTGCCATCTGGCGATCGCGTCACTGAACTAAATAAACTGGCGCGAAATTCAAACCATGCAAGGAAAGAAGAAAGTAAATTGTAATTGAAACTAAATCGAAATTGTTCAACTATATTTCGGTTAAATTTGGATAATTTTAATTAATTTAATTAATAATTAATTAAACGAATAATACTTTTTCCTTTTATTCCATTTTTCTTTTTTCATCTAAACTCCTTTTTCTTCTATTACGTCTGCTTATATATCATGAATTGACTGCAAAATTATATTTAATTCAAGATTAGGAGATTTTTTTTCCCGTCCTTCGCATTTGACGAAAAATAATTCTCAATAACAATCGCTGCAAATTTAATTTAGAAAAAAAAATAAATTTAAATTAATGATTAAATTTTTTTTGTTGTATTAAATAAAAAAAAATCTCCATTTTCGCTGCAAATATAATTTAGAAAAAGAAAATAAATTTAAATTAATGATTAAATTTTTTTTGTTATATTAAATAAAAAAAATCTCTATTTTCAAGTTTCAATTTTTTGTTGGCAATTGTTTTTATTTTTTAAAACCTAAACGAAGGTCATGTTTGAAAAACAAATTTTGATTTATTTTACATATATAACCTTCGTTTAGGTTTTAAAAATTAAAAAAGCTACCAAAAAAATTGAAACTTGAAAATACATTATGTAAAACAAATCAAAATTTGTTTTACATACATGACCTTCGTTTAGGTTTTTAAAAATTAAAAAAGCTACCAAAAAAATTGAAACTTGAAAATACATTATGTAAAACAAATCAAAATTTGTTTTACATACATGACCTTCGTTTAGGTTTTTAAAAATTAAAAAAGTTGCACAAAAAAATTGAAACTTGAAAATACAGTCGAAGCGATAAAGATCGATATCCACAAAACTGGCGTGGACATTAAAAATAAACAACCCTGTTGGGATCGATATTATTTTTCTTCATCTTCTTCTTTCTTTTTTTTTATTTTATTTTTTTTCCAAGACCCAAGTTTGGCATTTTTTTTCCTAAAAATTTTTTTTCCATGGTATACATTTCCTCTCGTCGCAACCAATTTGTTTTTAATAGGATGTTCAATGTTTCGTGCTCACGACTTAATAAACAACACACTGTGTGTGACGTAACTTGTGGGTATTCGATCATTAGGTATCGTGTTCTATGAACCGACTTCCTCTCTCTAACCACCTGGTTATAACTTCCTGGCACTTCCAGTCGCCGGGGGTCGACCCTTTACTTTTTTTTTTTTTTTTTTTTTTAATAGGTAAAAGCGCACGCCCTACATATGGCATTACATGAGATATTTTTTTTCCTTATCAATAGGTAATATCTTTCCACAGTGAAAACGAAAGTCTGCAGCTGATAATTTTTTGAATAAAAATCCTTTTTTTCCAAAAAATAGTTTTAGATAATTTTAAAATATTTAAATATTTAAAATTCCGTGGGAAAGAATATTTTCTTGGAGATTTTGTGCAGTATTTTCAACGTTTCAACGACAGAAAAATTGATTCTCGGAATATTTCGTATTAGCAAAAATTTTTTCTCTCAATATTATTTATTAAACATTAATATAAAAGGAAATAAATAAAATATCACCAAATTAAAAAAGAAAATAAATAAAATAGCACCACATTAAAAAAAAAATATCCCCCAATTAGAAAACATTACTAAATATTCAAAAAATCTAATTTCAAAAAAAATAAATTCCCTTTTGTCAGAAAAAAATAACAGACAGGACAGGATTTGAATATTAAAAAAAAATTTGATGACGCGATCAAACCCGACTCGACAGAAAATACAAGAATTCACAAAAGTGATCGCGAGCACTACAAATGTAATCACAAAGACGCACGTGGATGATGAAAAAAAAAGAATTCCAAGTATTTATGCAATAATAACGTTATTATTTGTTGTTCAACTCAACAAGCTATTCAGTCATGCCCCCTGCAGGGGAAAGTTTCTTTTTCTCTCTCTTAAATAATAAAAAAAAAAAAAAAAAAAAAAAAAAAAAAAAATATTTTCGAATACCTGCCGAAGAAAAGGTGTTAGGCCAGATTAAAGCCTCGCGGCTCTTTAATTAATTAATAATTACTTATTAAGTCGAGAGTGACTTGACATTTTTCATCAATATAAGTAGGCTTCGTTTGTTCACCAAGTTTTACTTGTTATTTTCTCGAACACTCTCCTCACACTGGGGGGTCAAAAACTCAGAATCTATGGTATGTGATATACACATATTTTTATCGCACACACACACACACGAACACAAATACTTTGTGCACGATTCTATATTGTATAATTATATATTGTGGGTGTCAAGATTTCATTGTATCGTTGAAAAAAAAGCGTCAAGTTATTATTCAATTGTTATTCGTTACTATTATAAAAGTGGCGAGTATCTTTTTAATCTCCCATCTCGAAGCTCTTATTCTCTCTCTCTCTCTCTTTCTCTCTTTACTTCTTTCGTTTTTATTGTGAAAGAAAAATTTCTACGAATTTTCAATATTTTTAATTGTTGTGGAAAAAAAATTTGAATATAATTTTATTGTATTAATTAATTAATTACTTTAGTGGTAAATTAATTATTTACTTTTGTGGTAAATTAATTATTTACTTTTGTGGTAAATTAATTATTTACTTTTGTGGTAAATTAATTATTTACTTTTGTAGTAAATTAATGATTTACTTTAGTAGTGAATTAATTATTTTATTTCTAATTAATAATTTCGATATTTGAAATTGAATATTACAGCTTAAAAGTCAGGCATAAAACTAAAAATACTGAATTTAAAACATTTTTTTGTTTCAAATAATTTAAATTAATTGCTAGGGAAATGAAATTAATAATTTAATTGGTGTTAATAGATCCAATGTAACAAAAAAAATTGTAATATAAATGTTCTATTAGTAGTAAAATGAATAAAATGTAGAATAATTGAAAAATTCTTCAAACGTGAGTCGTAGCTCAGTGGCAAAACGCTCCACTGTGACTACTGCGAGCCTGAGTTCGCGCCCTCGCGGAGTCGCGTTTTTTTCCAACTCACGTTCGATGTAAAAATTTATATTGAACAAAAAATTGAATATTACGTGAGTTAAGAATTATAAATTGCAATATAATGAATATTAATAATAATCAATAAAAATAATGATAAATAAAATAAAAATAAATAAAAATAAATAAAAATAATAGTAAATAAAATAAAAATAAATAGAAATATAGCATATAAAATAATAATAAAAATAAATAGAAATATAGCATATAAAATAATAATAAAAATAAATAGAAATATATCAAATAAAATAATAATTACAATACTATGAATAAATATTAATAAATAAAAAAAATAAAAATAATGGGAAATAAAAATAATAGTAAATAAAATAATAGTAAAAGAAAAATAAAAATAATAGGAAATAAAAATAATATTAAGTAAAATAATAATAAAAATAAATAGAAATAAAATAATAGTAAATAAAATAATAATGAAATAAAAATAAAAATAATAGTAAGTAAAATAATAATAAAAATAAATAGAAATAATATTAAATAATATAATAATTACAATAATATAAATAAATATTAATAAATTAAAAAAACTAAAAATACTAGGAAATAAAAATAATAATAATAAAATAAATGAAAATATTTATTATGATGAACATTATTAAATAATAAATAAAAAAATAACGAAATTAATGAAACGGCAAATTAAAAAAAGCGGCCTGTGTGAAAAATGAGAATGAAAAATTGGTGTTTACGAGAGGGAGGAGAATATGTGTGGTATATAAATAAAAATAAAAAAAAAAAACAGTAAGTCGTCGAATAGTGTTAGATTATCTGTCAGTGAACCGCAGAATTTTGTACCTGAAAAAGAGTATGTATATATAATGTATGTGTGTGTGTAGATCATCGCAGTGAATGTCTCGAAGAGAGCGCACCTCCCACCTAAGTATTTCCATTAAGATCGTATCGTAAGAACCAAAACTAATAACCAATCAACCGTTGCGGAGGGTAAAACGTGCTCGCGGCTTTATCATTATCCAATATATTTGATATTACACAGTCCGCACGCAGAATCTTCTCGCGCCCCTTTAACGATCGCCCCAAGGTTTGTCCACTTTTCTCCATCATTCCAAAGAGACTCTCTTTCTCTCTCTCTTCTTTTCTATTTCTTTCTCTCTCACTCTTTTTCTTTCTCACTCTTTTCTCTCTCTCATTCTCTCTCTCTCTTTTTCACTCTTTTTCTTTCTCACTTTCTGTCTCTCTTTCACTCTTTTTTCTCTCTCACTCTCTTTCTCTTTTTTACTCCTTTTTTTCTTTCTCTCTCTCTCTCTCTCATTTTCATGCTTTTGCTATTACATTTCGACCCGGAGTGAGAAAGAAGGAGCGAAGGAGAAAAAGAGAAAAGGTGCGAGAAAAAGAGAGAAAGAAAAAGAAAGAGAGAGCAAGAAAGAGAGAGAGAGAAAAAACCAGAGAGAAAAAAGAGAGAGAGAGAGAAGGAAAGAGGTGTTAAGTATAAGAGACCCGATTGTCAAGCCAATTGGTCTCAACTTAACAAGAAAATCACGAATAAAAGTGCCAAGGGAATTTAATCTCATCCGGTAAATCGATATTACATTTTTGTATTATTAAACCCTTTGGTCCCTCTTCTCTCTCCTTCTCTCTCTCTCTCTCATTACATTTTTTTTAACTCTTTTCCTCTCTCCGGAATTGTAAAATAATTTTTCACGTTTTAAAAAACATTTCCCCTACCCCTTCTCTTGAATTCTTTTAATTTTGGCTCAATTTAACTATTTTCCCTGACTATATGAATTAATAATTAAATAAAATTAACAAACACGAGGAAAAATCTAAGATTTTGAAGCAAAAAAGCAATAATGTGTTTTTTGTTTTTTTGAATTTCGCGCCAGTCGATTTAGTTCAGTGACGCCTCCGCTAGATGGCAAAAGAGAACACGTCGTTTCCGAACAGAATAATGGTCTTGCAAACTTGTTCTTCTATGACGAATTAAAGCAGCGTGGTAATTAAAAATCGTAAACAAGTAAAAAATACTTGTAAAATATTAATAAATGAAATGCGAATAATTAAATGAAGTACGAATAGTTAATTAAATGCGAACAATGAAACTGAAAACGAATAACTATAGTTCAATGCAAATAATTTGTTGGGTAAAAATATTTCTTTTCTGAATTTTAATTCTAAATAATAATAATAATGGAGAAATGAATACTAATTATCAATTTTTGACTAAATATGTTAGTATTATTCGTTTGATTAATGAATTATTGAATTTAAAGGGAAATTCAGTCGAATAATGTCGTACTTACTTGCTTCTTCGTTAAACAAAATTTGAATTTCCCGCCAGTTGATCTAGTTCAGTGACGCGTCTGTCAGGTGACGAGCACTATTCAGTTGCCACCTGGCGATGGCGTCACTGAACTAAATCAACTGGCGCGAAATTCAAACTATTTAAGGAAAGAAGCAAGTAAATTCAAAATTGCTCAACTATATTTCGGTTTAATTTCGCCATTTTTAATTAATAATTAATGAATCGAATAATACTAACATAATTTAGTAAAATATTGATAATTATCAATGTTTTACTTATCATGTAATATCATAAACATTAATTTTAATTAATATTCGTTTCTATATTATTTATAATCTATATCAATATAATTTCCTTAGGGTTAAAATTTGGAGAAGGAATATTTTTACCCAAGGGGGGTAAATTGAATACTGCTTTTTCTTAATTTGTTTTGTTTTGATTAATCACGAAAAGTGACTGACAAAATTAAGTATTCTTGTCGTTCTCAATATGTTACAGTTGGAATGGAGAAGAAAGGGTTGAAGAGTTAAAAGGGGAGAGAGGGGGGGGGCCTCGTTATTTATGACGGGGTAAGTCCTCGGAGGGTGCACGATTGGTCCGAATGCGGACGCCCCGTAGCGTTTCCTCGCGCGCTGATTAAACACGCTCTTCCACAGTGACGTGTTAATCGCGAGAATTCATCACGTCCTCCTCACGAGTCCACCTCACTTTTCTTTCCTCTTCAACTCTTCACTTATTGCTCTCTCTCTCTCTCTCTCTCTCGAAACTTTTCTCTCTCTCGAAACTTTTCTCTCTCTCTCTCTCTTTCTCTCTTGTAACTTTAAATTTCGTCTTTATTTATCTCTCTCTCTCTCTCTCTCTCTCTCTCTCTTTACATATAGCTATACATATGTATAATAAATGTTCAGTGCACGAATGTGCGATTCCGTCAGCATGAATATTGCCTCAACTTCCTCTCGTTTGCATTTGGACCAACCTCACACGGCATTCTCACGTCTGCACTTTCGATCATTCCGTTTATTCGCGACACTGAACATTTGTACATACATTTTTAGTGTTTTATTATTATTATTTCTTCTGCTTTTATTTTACAACTATTTTTTTTATTTTTTACTGCTTATTTTTTTGTTTCTCTTTACATTTTTATTATTATTCTTTACAATTTTAATTTCTTTCTTTATATTTCACAATTTTTATTGTTCTCTTCAATTTTTTATTCGTCAGGAATTGTAGTTTCGTTAAATTAAATTTGAATTTCGCGCCAATCGATTTAGTTTCATGACGCTTCCGCCAGATGGCGGGTAAAAAGTTCGCTAGGGGACAATAGGTCACTGATCAACACCGGCCAAATAATAGTATACTATTAACTGTTCTACTAATTATTGTCTCGTTAATCGGCAAATTTTTCACTCGCCATCTAGCGGACGCGTCATAGAATTAAATCGATTGGCGCGATATTCAAATTTAATTCAACGAGAATTCGAGTTAATTCTAAATAATTATTGACTGAAAATTAACAGAAAGACATTTTTTAGTGCTGAATAAGCAAAATAGAATTTTTAAGTCTTTAATTATATTTTAAATATTAAATTAAAAATAGTGGAAGTAATGATAACTATTAAATATTAATTATATTCTACAATTCGAATCCTAATAATTAAATAATAATTATCTACAAATAAAATTTTATTTTAATTTTATTTTAATTTTATTTTATTTTAATTTTATTTTAATTTTATTTTATTTTAATTTTATTTTGATTTTATTTTGATTTTATTTTGATTTTATTAAATTTTAATTTTATTTAATTTAGCTTTAATTGTATCTGAACTTTTATCTGAATTTTATTTTTAGTTTTATTTGAAACTAATATTGTATTTATATTTTAAAGTAATAATATTTCGAATATTTCTTCAAATATCCGTTTGTCATCGTTTCTTTTTAAAAAGAATTTTTCCTCCATTCCATATTTGTCTTTTCATTAATTATTTCAATCTTTTTTTTTTTGGTTTCATTTAAATTTTTGTATCTTTTTATCTTTTCTTTTTTGGTCAATGATCACCGGGATTTGCCAGTCTCTTCAAAGTACCATCGTCCTTTTAATTGTCTCCAGACTTATAGAACAGGCACTCACAAATACATATATATATGTATTCTTTGGTGGTCCTTGTTCATTTTTAATTTCAATGAATCAGCATTTCTTCGAAGACACTGCAACTTTTCAGTCGAGAGAACGTCTTCACGCAGTAGTGTTTCGAATTCTTGCCTCTATTTTAGTAAATTGAAAAATGTGTTTGTTTTAATAATCGCATTTTTAAAAATGAAAATGATAATAGTAATAGTAATAATAATAATAATAATAATAATAATAATAATAATAATAATATTTTATATAAATTATATTTTTAGACTTTTTAGTATTATTATTATTATTTTTAAATTTTATTAATAGTATACTATTATTGTCTCTTTAATCGGCAAATTGTTCACTCGCCATCTGGCGGACGCGTCATAGAACTAAATCGATTGGCGCGAAATTCAAATTTAATTCAACGAGAATTCGAGAGAATTATATTATTTTTATTTAAAAAAAAACATACATAGTGGGGAATCGAACCCAGGTCTTTGTTAGTAGAAATCGAGAACAGAAGCCGCTCTGCTATCTCACTTTATTTTTATTATTTTCGGAACTATTATTTTTTTATTTAGTTAACTATTTATTCTATATTTATTTAGTTTATTATTTTCTATTCTTATTATTTAATCACATTGCCATTAAATTTATCACTTTTTCAACCTAATTCCAAATTTTTTTCCTTTTCCTGTACATTCTCAACATAATGAGAAACTATTCCACTTTTTCTTTTCTTTTGTAGTAGATTAGTATTATTATTCTTTTTTCGTTATTGTTTCTGTAATTACCTCAAGTTAATATTAATGATCATTACAAAAATTTATTTATCGTACACAATACATGTAAAAATAAGAAACTTTCCCATTAGAGACAATTTCACACACTCACAGAACCACATATTTATATTTTTTTTATGGGGCACAATTTTTCACAACTGGAAAATGGTTCTTTAAAAGTGATAGAAACAATCGTTAAATAATCTAATCAATCAAAAAATAATAAATATGTTTTCTACATCTGCGCGCAACAATCATGAAGTCATTAGTAGACATTGCATCAAGATTCTATATAGGTATCGATATTTCTCTTTGGAAACTTTCACAGTGGTACACTTCTAAATAAAAGCTGCACCTTTATGTATTTTGTTTAATCGTGTATATGCAATGGTTCTCGCGTGAAACATTTTGATGTTTAAATCCAAATAAGGCTCAATAAGCTAGAGTTTAATTAACGTTTCCTAATCAGTTTCGTTATAAATGAGATAGTGTCTCGTATATATGCTTTTTTGAAAGTGACATTTTTTATGTCTCGATTAATTTTACAAAATCTACTCTTTAATAATTATTATCAATTTCCATAGTGAAAATTTAGCACTTATTTATCATTTTTAAAAGAAAATTAAATAATTTTATTCAACTTAATTTACGTAATAACTAAATTACTTTCATCTCCGAAGCCTTTTCAACATGTCTGCAATAGGACTTCTACAATAAAATTAAATTTTCATGTTTTTTTTATTCTTAGAAATTTTTTATATTGTCAGAAAGTACAATGTTTTTTCTATCATTATGTGCATTTTGAAAAATTTGTAGACCTCACTTTTACTTTTGATAAAAATGTTTAAACTTTGTCTTCAGTTTTAGGTTAAAATTACTTTACAATGATTACTGACGCATTTTATACTTTAAAAATATCTTAAACAAACTTTTAATGCACATTAAAATAAAGCTGAGAAGCTGACGTTAAATTTTCCTATATTTTATCTACAAAAAGGAGAAAAATTATTGCTGTTATAAATATTCGAAATTTACATTTTTCTTCGAGTAAAAATTAATTTCATCTCCGAAGTCTTCCTTTTTGATAAATAACTGAATGTAGAAGTAAATTTAACAGATTATTTCGATGGTAATACAAAATGAGGCTGTGAGATTGGTATGTTTTACTAAAAAAACATATTTTAATTGCGCCCTAATGTATACAAATATGAAAGAAAATTTATTTTTCATCTCCGAAGCTTTTCATCTCCGAAGCCTTTTCCTTGAAATATGCTAGTTTTTCTTTTGTTCTTAGTATTTACCTGCATTGCTTTGAAAAAATTAACCCAAATTACCATTAAATCAAAAACTTTAAATACATTTATATTTTCATCCAATTGAATATATTTGGTATTAAAATATTCAAATTATTAATTTTTAAGCAGTGTAATTTTATTTTCAATTTCGTGAACGCGATATTGGCGTGAATTTTTAATAGAAAAGCTCTCGCCAATTAAATAAAATTAATTTAATGGAGCAACAATAATATTTTTCAAATGAAAAAAACTTTAATATTTTTAAGAATTAATTTTGCGCAACCTAAAAATCTTACTCTTGAGTATGAAATTAAGTAGTTTTAATAGAAAAAACCATATAATTGAAGAAAAAAATTAATTGAAAAATTGAAATTTAAAAGTGTCACTTTCAGAAAATTCACCCATATACATGTCTCGTTGGGGAAAGAAAAAGAAAAAAAAAGAAAATGAAAAAACAAGAAAAAGAAGAAGAAAATGAAAAAGAAAAAGGAAGAAAAAGAAGAAGAAGAAAATAAAAGAGAAAAGAAAAAGAAAAAAACAGAAGAAAAAGAAGAAGAAAATGAAAAAGGATGAAGAAGAAAATAAAAAAGAAAAGCAAAAAAACAGAAGAAAAAGAAAAATAAAATGAAAAAAAGGAGAAAAAGAAGAAGAAAATGAAAAAAAAAGAAAAAAACAGAAAAAAGGAGAAAAAGAAGAAGAAAATGAAAAAGAAAAGAAAAAAACAGAAAAAAGGAGAAAAAGAAGAAGAAAATGAAAAAGAAAAGAAAAAAACAGAAAAAAAGAAAAGATAAAGAAAAAAATAGAAGAAAAAGAAGAAGAAGAAAAAGAAGAAAATGAAAAAGAAAAGAAAAAGTAAAAAAAGAAAGAGAAAATGGTATCGAAATGCCAATGCGGCGACAAAATTTATTATTTTCAAGAAAAAAGAATAAATTTCTTTCTTCTTCCGAAAACAAAACGCAGTAATAATGCTTCTTTATTTACGAGCGTCGATAAAATGCGAATGACATCGCGACTTTATTAATTAATGGCTCGCTTTTGTTATATACTGTTTTGAGCGCCCCCTCCCTTGTGCCCCCGTTTTTCGCGTGCCAATCCGATATATACAGAAGCTGAAAAAAAAAATTCCAATCCATCCCCTTAAAAGAGGGTGATGAGAGGGGGGGAAAAATTCGAGACACGCTCGATCAAGAATCGTCTCTCTTTATTCTCTTTTTTTTCTCTCTTTTTTTCTTTTTCTCTCTCTTCCTCTTAATTCTCTCTCTCTCTCTCTCTCTCTCTCTCTCTCTTCCTCTTAATTCTCGCTCTCTCTTGAAACGATGCGACTGCTCTTCTTACGAAATGAAAATGACCGCGACATTATTAATTAATCAAAGATCTGGTTCTGTCCGCCTCTTCTCTCTCTCTCTCTCTTTTTTTCTCTCTCTTTTTCTCTCCTTTACTTTATTTCTCTCTCTTTCTTTCTTTCTCTCATCAAGTCGACGATTCCGACCACCGGAAAGCAATATCTCTCCCTGAAAGTTTATCTCCCTCTTTGGGGGAGAAAGAGAGAAAAAGAGAGAGAGAGAGAAAGAAATAAAGAGAGAAAAAGAGAGAGAGAGAAAGAAATAAAGAGAGAAAAGAAGAGAAAGAGATAAAGAAAGAGAGAGAGAGAGAGAAAAATAAAAAGAGAAAAACAGAGAAAGAGAGAGAAAAATAAAAAGAGAAAGAGAGAGAGAGAAAGAATTAAAGAGAGAGAGAGAGATAAAGAGAGAAAGAGCAAAATAAAGAGAGAAAAAGAGAGAAAGATAAAGAGAGCAAGAGAGAGAGAGAGAGAGAGAGAAAAGTCTCGCTTAAAAATGTGACAGAAGACCACCGATCATCGGGAACGAACTTGTTCTTCATTTGAAATGGTCTCTCTCTCTCTCTCTCCCCATCGTCGTCATCACCCTATGGGCAAAAAATAAGTTGAATGCAACGCGCGCCAGTGTCCCCCTCCCCCCCCCCTCTCCCAATATAAACAGCTTTTTACCGATACGCAAAAGTTGAATATTCAACGAGGACGCGAAACGTTGCAAACATCGAACATCATCAGCATTGGCCAGCAATTAATATTGATTTTATTAAATTGTTCTTTCTTGTCGACCAAAAAGCGAATTGGACTACTTTTGTCTTGGTGTGTGTGTGTGTTTTTTTAACGATTCAAACATTTCGGAGTAAATTTTTTTTTTTTTTTTTTGTTTTCTTCCCTTACTCACAATCATCAGTGTGTGTTTTTGGTGTGCTCTTTTATATTCTTTTCGTATATGGCCAATTCGCAATAAAATGGCTATTAATTCCAAAACAAAATGAACTTTATTTTTTTTTTCGTTAGTAATTTATTCTTGGTTTTTTATTTTTGCATTTGGATAGTGGATTTCTTCCCCCCCCCCCCCCTCTTATCCTCTTTCACTATATTAAATATTTAGATTTTTTAGAAATGTAAAAAATTCAAATTAATTTTTTTAATTAATTAAAAGTAATAAATTATATTACTTGTGGTGAATGAATACTAATTTGAATTTTTGTAACTGATTATTTGCTTTTTATTTATTAAAAATAAAAGTTATAATATATATTAATAACTATGATATTATTATTACTTTTTTATTTTTATTTTTAAAATTATACTATAAAAATAGTAAAAGTTGGTATTTATCCGTAAATTTTACGTGAAAAAAAACACTTTTAGTAAAGAATATTTTCAGTTGAAATACTTTCTGCTACAATATTGTTAGTTGACATATTTTGACAAAAAAATACTTTTAAGTAAAATATTTATTGATTATTTAAATGCGTTTTAACATAAAAATACATTTTGTAAAAAATATTTTTAGCTGAACTACTTTTTGTTAAGAATATTTTTAGTTAAAATATACTTTTAGCTAAGATTACATTTAGTTAGAATACTTTTACCTTGAAGGAATTTTTAATATTATTTTTAAATACTTTTAGTAAAGAATATTTTTAGTTCCAATATTTTTGAACTTTATTTACTTTTAGCTACATAATACTTTTTATTAAAATGTTTTTCTATAAAAATACATTTTATAAAGAATATTTTAAGTTAAACTTCTTTTAGTCAAGAATATTTTTAGTTAAAATATATTTTTAGCGAAAAATACTTTTAGCTACAATACTTTTACTAAAAATATTTTTAATATTATTTTTAAATACTTTTAGAAGAATATTTGTAGTTCCAATGTTTTGGAACTTTATTTACTTTTAGCTACATAATACTTTTTATTAAACTGTTTTTCTATAAAAATACATTTTATAAACAATATTTTAAGGTAAACTTCTTTTAGTCAAGAATATTTTTAGTTAAAATATATTTTTAGCGAAAAATACTTTTTTGCTACCATACTTTTACTAAAAATATTTTTAGTTAAAATACTTTTAGTAAAGAATAGTATTAGTTCAAATACTTTTAGTTAAGAATATTTTTAGTTGAAATACTTTTAGCCAAAAATATTTTTACCTAAAAATACTTTTACTGAAAACTATTTTCATTTGAAATTCTTTTGTCTAAAACATTTTTAGTTGAAATATTTTTACTTAAAAGTTTTTTCAAATAAAATACTTTTATCTAAAATATTTATAGTTGAAATGTTTTCACATAAAAATACTTTTTGTAAAGAATATTCTTACTTGAAATACTTTTTGTAAAGAATATTCTTACTTGAAATACTTTTACCGAAATTATTCTTAGTTGAAATATTTTTACTTAAAAAAACTTTTAGAAAAGAATGTTTTAGTTAAAATACTTTTAGCAAGGAATATTTTTAGTTAAAATAATTTTAGTTAAGAATATTTGTAGTTAAAATACTTTTAGTTAAAGTATTATTAAGTATTATTATTATTTTTAGTTTAAGTACTTTTAGTAAAAAATGTTTTCAGTCAAAATACTTTTAGTTAAAAATTTATTTAGTTAACATACTTTTAGCTAAAATATTTTTCGTTGGAATATTTTTCGCAAAAAAATATTAAGAAACGATAATAATAGTTAAAAGTACTCTAAACAACTCTCTACATATAGAAAAAAAATATTTTTATTTAAAATACTTGAATTTCTGGTAAAATAAAATATCCAATCATCTTTTCACGTAAACTTCACTGCCAGATTATTTAGAACAAAAAAGTATAAATTGTCTAAAAATTATCCAAAGCTTCTAAGTGGAAAATAACCATTCTCGAAAAAAAGTATTACAAAGAAATCTTTTACCAGAAAAAAACAAACTATTTTTATTCCTTTGTGTTTCGACTCTAAGTTTAGGAAGAAAAAATAAAGTTAGAAATGAAGAAATATTTTTTTATTATAATCGACTTAAATTGTTCCTTTATTTTTAATTTTAGATGAAAGAAATTTTTTTTTAATGGCATTTTTCCTGCTGCATTGTAGAAAAACCTAGATTAAATATTACTTTATTTCCTGCATTTGAAGAAGCAAGTAATTATGACTATTATTTTCTCTCCTCTTAAAAGAATATTTATAACTTAATTTTCAAAAATCGTTTTTAAGTGTCCAGAATTTTTTTTATCCTAGAGGAAAAAAAATTTTTTTAATTGAAAGTAATGTTAAAATTAATGTCTAGAATTTTTTATACTAATTTAATTTATTATGAAATAGATGATACTCTGTCATAATATATGTAACGAAATACATAATTACTAAATAATTACTAAAAATGATTAAAAACCAAATTACGTAATATGTGTAAATAAAAATTTAGTGAGTACATTTTATTGGGAGGAGTAGAATTTTACGAATTAAAAATCTATATCAAACGGAAGTTAATTTTAGAGTGAAACAAAAACGGAGTAATAAAATATTAATAAAAAAAAATTCGACCAAAACTGATACTTTCTCATGTAATGAGAATGTTAAAATAATTCATTAAAATAAATGTAATAGATAAATATTATACTGAATAATTTTAAATAAATCCATATATAATTCATTAAAGTAAATATAATAAATAAGCATTATACTAAATAATTTTTCTTTATCTCTATTTTTGTCTTTACTTATTTATTTTTCATCTATCTTTACCTAATTCATCGTTTTACTATTATTAAATTTAAATTTCGCGCCATTGGACTTAGTACAATGACGCCTCCGCTAGAGGGCCAAAAAACAGTCATTTAACACCCAAATTTTTCCCCCGAGTTTTTTTTAATATTTCTTTTCTTTCCACCTCAAAATTTATTGTGACGGAGTTAATACGCATTGGAGTTAAATTTTCTCCCCGAAAAAAATTTATTTCCTAACTAAAAAAATAGGAAAAATTTACTCCTCTAAATAATTTATTTCTTAAATAAAAAAATAGCAGGGACTCTCACAAATGAAAAAGATGACCTCACCATAAATAAAAAGAACTCGAAGATATCGACTCCTTGGAGTAAAAAGAAAATTCGTGAATTGGGCCCTATTATGAGCGCCAAGTAACATGTGTACCGAGCATAAGGCTTCGAGAAGTTGGAGGAGGGAGGGAGGGGAGGGATGAGAGAAAGAAGCTGGAGGCAGTCTGTAATCAGTAGCTTCTCGCCGACACCGTCGGTTTACCGGCATACAATATACCGTGTGCGCGCAATACACGGGGCACCGTTACCGGGACACGCTTATTCGTGTCCGTTGTGAATCGTGGTGCCTGGGGCCTGATTTGGGGGCCCCCATGTATTCCGCGCAACGGGTCCAATTACTTGAAACGTCTTCACTCCCGGGGCGCCTGTAGCGCAACGCAACGTCTCCCGTCGCGATATAACTTCCTTTTTGGCATCTGGTTCAAATATCTGCGAGATATGAAAGAATTACTTTTGTTTTGCCCTCTCTCTCACTCACTCACTCACTCTGTCTTCCTTTATTCTGCCTATTATTCAAAGAGGAATAAATTTCGCCAATGATTGATTGAAACAGCTTGGATGCTAAGCGGAGAAAGAGAGGAATTATTTTGATCACTCACTTGTGCAAAAATTTTTCGGCGCGAAAAAAATATTATTATTCAGTAATAATAGATGTAAACTAATTATTATTAGGTAATAATTATCATAAACTAATTATTATTAGGTAATAATTATCATAAACTAATTATTATTAGGTAATAATTATCATAAACTAATTATTATTAGGTTGTAATCATCATAAACTAATTATTATTAAGTAATAATTACAATAAACACTATAATTATTCATTTTATAAATCATTCGATTGAGAGCGATGCGTTTTTCGCCCTCTAGCGGAAGCGTCATTGTATTAAATTCATAAGCGCGAAATTCAAAGTCAATAACAGAAAACGAGCTGTGTTGAAAAAAGTTAAAGATTAAAGTTGAAATAAGTGAAAGATAAAAGTAGACAAAAATAAATAAATTATTTATTATTAATAAATAAATTAATTATTACTATTGAATTACGTATAAGTAATAATTATAATTAACAATACAACTGTTATTTATGAAAATGGAATAAAATATTCTGTAAATCCGACGACTCAACGTTTCCTAACTTACTTAATTCATGGCCATTTTATTTCGATTGCAAGCATTGAGATTCTTCGCCCTCTACCGGAAGCGTCATAGTACTAAGTTCAATGACGCGAAATTTAAATTTAATATCAGTAGAAATCGAATTTAGTAGAAAAAAAATTAGTAAAGATGAAAGCGGAGAAAAAAATTGAAGTACTTGATAATATAGATAAACGTAAATTATCTATTAAATTACTTCTATGTAATAATTATTAATATTATTATTAACAATATAATTGTTTCATTTTTAACTGAAAATAAAATTTAAGTAAAAACAAGTCCAAGATTCCTAAAATTTTTAATTCATGGACTCTTTATTTCGATTGTAAATAATGACTTTTGTTGCCCCCTGGCGGAAGCGTCAGTGTACTAAATTTATTGGCGCGAAATTTAAATTCAATAAAAGTAGAAAACGAATTGTTCTTATTACATAATTATTTATTACATAGTTATTTATTACATTTATATTTATGACATATATATTTATTCCGCATTCATTATTTATACAGAAAACGAATAATATTCCCGACGACAGGTTACATTATTTTATTCCTAAAAAGCGAAATGAAATTAATGAAAGTTGAATATTGTAAGTACATAATATATATAAATAGTCTTGCAAAATAGACGCATCATAAAGTATCAACAGCTTATACCAGGGTCATAAAATAGTCGGTACGTGTCAGAAAGTAATGGTGTGTGGCTTGGTTCGCATTTTGAGGTTAAGATCGTTAGAATTGCAACCACCGTGTCTCGTGGTTATAGTGGTTTTCCGGCATATAACATCTTGTCGATATTCTTTCCTTCGAGATCAAGAAAGAGAAAGAGAGAGAAAAGTAAGAGAGGGGAAAGAGTGAGAAAGAAGTGTATATACGTAGTTCCACATGTTGAAATGTTTTGCTTGTATCTTTCGCATCGAATTTTTCTTCAATATTTTTTTTTCTCGTTGCAACCGCAAACTTAAAATCACTGATCACGCCAAAAATTGTCGGTTACGTTTCCTTAACAAAACGGAAGAGATTTCTTCTTTGGGTTTTAAATTTAGTTTCTTGTAGTACTACCACAAAATTTTCCGTAGAGCTCGAAAAAAAAATTAATTAGTAAATTAAATACTTAAATAAAAAATTGACAAATAAATAAAGTAATAATTATAGTAATAAGGTATTAGTAATTAATAATAATAATATCAAAAATAATAATAATAAATAATAATATAAATAAAATAAATAATAATAATAGTAATAATAAAAACATAAATATAGAATTAGGAAAAAAATTAATTAGGTGAAAAAAATTAGTAAAGATAATAATAATAATAATAGTAATAATAATAACTTTAATATAGGATTAGGAGAAGAAACAATTAATTAGGTGAAAAAAAATTAGTAAAGATGAAAGAAGGAGAAACAAATATAAGTAGTTGATAATCTAGATAAATGTAAATTATTTATTTACCTACTTTTAAATAATAATTATTATTAATATAATATTATCATTAACAATATAATTGATTCATTTTTAACTAGAATAAATAAAATAAATAAAATAAATTAATATATATATATATATATATATATATATATATATATATATATATATATATATATATATATTATATATATATATATATTATATTATATTATATTATATATTATATATATTATATATATATATATATATATTTTATTATAATAAATAAATTTATGTATAAATTGTATGTAAATACAATTTGAAGATTCCTAACTTTTTTTTATTCAGGACCACTTTATTTCGATTGGGATTATTGACTTTTGTTGCCCTCTGGCGGAAGCGTCAGTGTACTAAATTCATTGGCGCGAAATTCAAATTCAATAAAAGTTATACTATTGTAATGTAACAAGAATATTAATAATAATAATTAAAAAATTATCAATAAGTTTAATATTATTATATTTATCATTTCTTCTGTTGCTATTATTTCTTTATTCTCATTTAATTATTTTGTAACAAAAAAATGCTTTTAACAACAAATTTTTCTCTATTATGCAACATTTAATCGATAAAAAACATAAAAAAAAATAATTTGAAATCGAAAATTAAAAGAAGACGTAATTGTCAATAATAAAGGAAAGAATAAAGAAAAAAAAACAAATCAAAATGATTTTTTTACGAGCTATAAAAAATAATGACATTTAATAAGTTGTAAAAAGGTTTTGTTCAACTTGTACTTGCATAATTGAATTTCGTGAGGGAAATGAAATGAGAGGATACATATATATAATATACTACTACTGTCGACGGGAAATGTCGATAAAAGACCACTTTTTTTCACTTGTATGTGTAACCGAAAATTTTTACGATCATTTTAAGACCACTTTTGCTCATAAAAGTGTTTATATATATATATGTACTGTATACAAAATAAAAAGGGTTTTTATTCAGATACGATCATTTCTGAGCACAAAGAAAAAACAACAACAACAACAACAAAAATTAAGAGAAATATTTGTCGATACAAAAAACGATGTTGACATTTATATTGACACTTTTGCTCTTATATAAATGTGTATGTGTGTAAAAATCTGTGATATCATTTTTTGTATCGAAAAAAAAAATTATTTTCAATGTAATTTTATTTTGAATGTTAAATTTTATTGTAAAAAAATTATTTTCAGTTTGAAGAAAATTCGTTATTTGATTATTTGACTAGTTGTAAATAAAAATTTATTTATTTTTTACTTGACTAGTTGTAAATAAAAATTTATTTATTTTTTACTTGACTAGTTGTAAATAAAAATTTATTTATTTTTTACTGCAATTCCACAGGAATATCTCTATAGTTTCTATTAATTTTTTTCTAGAATAAAATATTATCGTAGTGATTTGTGATTTTTTTGTTGTCTTCTTTATTTTTAAATTAAATAAATGTAGAAAATTTTCGACAAATACCGATAAAGAATTTATATTTTAACTGTTCGCCCTCTGTCGAAGGCGTCATGGTACTAAAGTCATTGGTCTCATTTTAAAAAGCTCGCCCTCTGTTGGAAGCATCATGGCACTAGACTCATTGGCGCGAAATTCAAAATTAATAAAATCGAAATAAGTAAATATGATTCTTTTTCATACTGAAGTTAATGGCTATCTTTTAAAAGCCCTCTGTCTATGACGCCCTCTGTCGGAGGCGTCATAGAACTAGAGTCATTGGCGCTAAATTCAAATTTACTAAATGCAAAATCAGTAAATATGATTGTGTTTCTTACTGAAGTCAATGGCCTTCTTTCAAAAGCTCGCCCTCTGTCGGAGGCGTCATGGTACTAAAGTCATTGGCGCGAAATTCAAATTTAATGAAAGCGAAATGAGTAAATATAATTGTTTTTGGAAAAAAAGTGCGAAATAAAAAAATCGCCACGAATCTATTTCTCTAAAACGAAGAGTCTCTCTAAAGAGAGAGAAGGAGAGAAGGCCTCTCTCCTTGCCAATGGCGCTCATCCTGAAATATAAGACCGGGCACGATCGTAAAATGTGCTTTCATCATGAATTACACCCCGTATAAATATATACAAGTATATATACCTATAATGTGCCATAAAGTCTTGCGTTGTATATCTAGTCGCGATATCATCTGGGTTAGGAGTGTATACACCGCAATACACCCCCAAGTGAAACAGAACGACCTTCCGAAGTGTCTTTTTCTTCCTTCTCCATCTTCCTTTCTACATTTTTTTTTCTCTTCTTCTACTTCTTCTCTATACATGTACGATATATAAACTTGAATAATATATCGAACACGGTCTGGAATTCGCATTACTCTTGATGTTACATACACTCGATAAGAGTACGAAGAGATAGAGACAGAGAGAAAGAGATGGAAAAAGATAGAGAGGGTAAGAGAGAGAAAAAGAGAGAAAGAAAGAGAGAGAGAGAGAGAGAGAGAGAGAGAGAGAGAGAAGAGCAGAGATATTCCTCCACAGACGTCAACTTGAACTCATTCAGCCAATAAGTCTTTTATTCTAAATCTAACTCTTGTTGGGAGTGCGTATTTTATCCTTCCGTCTATACACTTTGATTAATAGTTAGATGAGAATTCCCGATATCGAGGCATTTTATTTTAGAGAAATTCCTCCTGTAGGTATATCTATTTTACTGAATTGTTATATATGAACATCAAGTGATGGCTGCTTGTGAACTCTAACCTTGTTACATCTGATTGATAGAATAACAGTATAAGGCTGAAGGGGGGGAAAAAATTTTACTTTTTCAATGAGAATTATTTTTCTAATATTCTGGAAATTATTTCCTGCCTCTTCTTAATTTCTCTGACTCTTACTTGGTTATAGAAAAATATTTTTTTCCTCCTAGAAGTATTTTTATTTAAATTTATTTTATCTACATATTTCTTATTCAGTTTTTTACTTTCTTCTTTACGTATTTTATTTCTATATTCTCTATTTATTTACTTAGTTATTTATACTCATTTCTTTATTTTTCTTGTAAAATTACCCGTAATGATTATAAAAATTGTAAAAATACACTTTTCAAATATTCGCCCTCTGGCGGAAGCGTCATTGTATTAAATTCAAAGGCGCGAAATTCAAATTCAAGAACAGAAAGCGAACTGTATAAAGATAAGTTAAAGATAAAAGTAGAGGACAATAAAGATAGAGATTATTTATTTCTTATTGTTATTTAATTACACATAAGTAACAATTTTTATTAACTATTTTATTTTATTATTTATTTTTATTAATGTAGATGTTTATTTTATAACTAGATTAAAATATCAAAATACGAGACTAGCATTCACGACTTTTTAAAATCAGGGACATTATTTTTCGATTGTGATTCTTTGTTGCCCTCTAGCGAAAGCGTCATAGAACTAAATTCAATGGCGCAAAATTCAAATTTAATAAAAGTAGAAAATAGAAATCTAAAGTAAAAATAAGTAAATAGGTAAAAAACATAAATAATTGGAAATAAAAGTAGAGAAAACAGAAAAATATTAATTATTTTTTCATTATTATTTAATTACTTAGAAAGTAATAATTATTTAAATATAATTGTTTATATTATAAAATAAAATATGTAGTTACGAGTCAAAGTATCTTAACTGTTTTATTTCGTGGTCACTTTATTTCAATTGTGACCATTAAGTCTTCGGCCCTCTGTCGGAGGCGTCATAGCACTAAAGTCATTGGCGGGAAATTTAAATTTCAAAGTAGAAAGCGAACTAATTGTAAGTGAATTTTATTCTTATATTTAAATTTATTATTTTATTTATTTTCTTTCATTTATTTTCTTTCATTTATTTTCTTTCATTTATTTTCTTTTATTTATTTTCTTTCTTTTATTTTTTGTCTTGTATTTCATAAAACAGCCCAAATTGAATAAAATATCATTAAAAGAAAAATCTTCTAAATTCTAAAATTCTTCTAAATCATCCAAGTGTGAAATTTACATTATTAATGAATCGTTCGATTCCACTTGTTTTCTTTTAGAGGGGGAAAAATAGAAAAAAACGATTTCTAAAAACTTGTCGTTTGTAGGAAATGCCTATAAGTCGAAATGGTTTCTTGTACATGTTTATTTATATAAAATGTTAGAAGAACCGTGTGAAGAGATAAAACCGATTGCAAAATAAGATGATCTGACCATCGTCACTGATAGGTCCATTCGTTACTATATGTGTACTTGTGAATAAAATGCATTGACCTAGGCTTCTAACTCTCTTGCATTCGTAGAATCGATATCGGATTATATCAGTTTCTATGGTATATAAGACAAGTCGCCAAGTCAGTTATATTGCGAACCGTTACGCGCTGTGAATCTACATCGAATCTCCTTCGACCTTTTCCTTCTCATTTTTTTTTCCTCCTTCTTCTTCTTCTCTTTTTTGATTAAACGATTACTGATTATTCACTGCCAATGTGAGTAACAATAAGTGACTATTTACTTTACTATTTTTTTAATACAATATTTTTAATGCATGTATATACATAATAAATACATTACATATGATAGAAAGAACCATTTGTTTTTCGAATCTTGATTTTCAAACGTTCCAGTCCAATTGTCCTGCACGGTTAACAATATCATATAAAGAAACTCATAATACATGTGGACAGAAAAATTTATTGTTACGAAATTGTATTTTTCGATTGTATTTTTTTTTTTATTTGTTTGGCTTTGTTAAAAACACGTGTAGAATTTTTGTTTGTTTGTAATTAATGTCCTTGCGGGAACTGTATGCAAAAAAGTTACGTAAGATTTTATTAAGGGAAAAGAAAGCATTCATATGTTGAAGTTGATTGTGAGGATATTTTATGAGAAATCAGTTTTAGTAATTATGCATCATATTACGTCAGTTTAGTGTCGCTTGTATCCTTTAGGTTTTTTTCCAAGTTATGTATATATACTTTTATTGTACACGCAATTATTCGATTACACATATATGCGTGCGTATAATATTATTGAGTTGTTCGATTATTTATCTCGTGGAGTCAGTTTATTTTCTCCTCATGAAGACATTTATATCGGAATTAATATACAGGTATATGTGTATATCAATTAATAATAATAATTAATGATGTAACTCCGATTTTTCATTATTGATAATCTCTCTTAAATATACATCATTTTGAATACGACTCATTTTATTTTGGGGAAAATTAATTTATTCTTTGGAATTTTAAATTAAAATTTGATATTTCATTTAAGTTTTAAAATTTAATTTTTAATTAAAATGATAATTTTTTAATTACTTTTTTATTTAATTTTCAATTTATTTTTTAATTTCACTTTTAATTTACTTTTGTATTCGCAAATGAATTCGTATTGAAATTAAAAAACCATTTTTTTCGCAATAGAAACTAAAGAACATAAAAATATTACATAATTACTTGATATTTATTTATTGTTATTTATTTTTATTTATTTTTATTTATTGTTATCTATTTTTATTTATTTTTATTTATTTTCATTTATTTTTATTTATTTTTATTTATTTTCATTTATTTTTATTTATTTTCATTTATTTTTATTTATTTTCATTTATTTTTATTTACTGTTATTTACATTTATTTGTTGTTATTTATTTTAATTTATTCATTCTTATTTAATTATTTATTTGTTCCGATTGTTACTTAAAATAATCTCCAAAAAACAACAGAATATTTGTTATATTTAATACTTATCACGCTATTTGAAACCTTAAAGAGTTTTTCGCCCTCTGTCGAAAGCGTCATAGAACTAAGTTCATTGGCGCGAATTTCGAATTTAAAAAAGGAGATAACGAAATAAGGAAAAGAAACTTGAAGATAAGAACGTAAAGTACATGAAATAGATAAAATATTAAAGATAAATTATATGTTTATTATTATTTAATTACTTTAAAGTTATTATTATTAACAATTATTATTTAATGTGTTAAAAGAATAAAATGTGTCGATCAACTCGTTGATTTGTATTTACGAGTCAATGCTTCTTAATTTTTTAAATTAATCGTCTTTTCACGTCGACTGTGTAAAAAATTAGTATTATTTCCTGGCCCTCTACCAACGGCGTCATAGAAATAAATTCATTAGCGCGAAATTCAAAATAAATAAGAGTACAAATTGAAATAATTAAATATAACTTTGAAAACAAGTTAAAATAAAATAACAAATGATAATGAATTAATTCACGATTATTTTCTTAATTTGCTTACAGGTAACAATTATTATTAACTATATAATATATATAACTAATATATATAACTATATTCTTCTTTATTTAATATCTATAATAAAACGAGTCATAGATTCCGAACTTTTTTTTTATTTATAACCACTTTCTTTCGATTGTCAGCAGTGATATTGTTGCCCTCTATCGGAAGCGTCACAGTACTATCTCCAATGGCGCGAAATTTAAATTTAATAACACTAGAAAGCGAATTTAGTAAAGACAATTTGAAGATTAATAAAATTGGAGAAAAGTAGAGAAAAATAAAGATAAAAATAATTCAAAATAAAAGTAAATTATGTATTCAATATTATTTGATTAGTTATGAGTAATAATTATTATTTACAATAAAATTATTTCGTTTACATCTAGAATAGAATGTATGTGAGTAAAAGTAACTTTTTAAATTCATGCCCACTTTGTTTCGATTGTTCAGAATGAGTTTTGTTGCCCTCTAGCGGAGGCGTCATGGAACTAAATTATTGGCGCGAAATTCAAATATAATTTAAATAAATCGCGAATTATGTAAAGACAAGTTAAAAAATAAGTAATTAAAAGTGGAGTAACGATAAATAAAGGCTATAAATACATTAAATAAGGGTAAATAAAATATATAAATAAAATAAAGATTAATAGAATAACAAAAATATAAGTTCCACACAATTTTAATTAAATAAATTAATTGTACATTCTTATTATTTTTTTCGGTGGAACGACGGGAAAAAATTCTTTAGTTCCCTGTTTGGAAATATGAATACCGAGGAGAAAATTGGCGGAATAGATAATGGCCAATCACAAGGAGGTTCAATGCCACGGGATATACCCCATAATGGCCTTAATGCAAAAAAGTGAATAGCCCTCGTTGCTTGCGTAACCACTTATGGACACCCATGCTCTCATCCCGTATGTACTTTTCCTCTTTCGCTCTTTTTCTCCGTCTCTCTCTCTCTCTCTCTTTCTTTTTTTTACCTCTCTCACTCTGGGGTTAAATATTCTCCTCGCTTTTTTACCTTGCGCCAATGTGTATAGTTAGGCTGATTGTACTCGGATGCTCGTGAAGATCGCGCGGCTCTATTGTCGGGCAAATTTTTGTTTCTCGTAATGAACTATTGATCGCAAGATCGGCAATCCTTTCACGCGTTGCTTTCTTTCTCTCTCTTTTGGTAATTTTCTCTTTCTCTCTCTTTTTCTCTCTCTTTTTCTATCGCATTTTCTTTTTTGCTTTTTCTTCCTTGTTTTTTCTCTCTTATTTTTCCTCTCTCACTTTTTCTCTCTCTTTTTTTCTCTTGTATTTTCTCTCTCATTTTTTCTCTCCAAAGACCATAGTCATTTAAGGCTATGGCAAGACTTTATCGTTCGGCGATGCTAATAAGGCAAACTTTGAAGAAAATAATTTCACTTTTACCGAAAAATTTAATTTCTATTTATTTTTAGTTAAATAAAAATAAATTAATAAATAAATAATAATAAAATAAAAAATAGAATAAATTCTTATTTAGAAATTATTTTAAGAGGTCAAAAAATTATTTTTTCGAGTGGGTAAAATTCAGAAGAGTCTTTGCGTCATTCTTTTCGAATTCTTACGAATAAAAATTCGAATTAAGGGAAAAATTGCCGAAGAGAAAAGTGAAAAATGATTTCCATCGATATTTGTGAATGTTAATAATAAAAGTCACGAGATCTTCCCTCAGGTAGCGATCATTGGAATGATCGAGAGTAGCAGAAGCTTTACTGTGCCTCCTGCGCCTCGTAAACCAGTTTTCGTTTTCGCCGCTCGGCATCCGTATTTTATTTACGATGCTCTCGCGTGCTTTTGAATTTCGGATCGATTCGTTTTGTCCCCTCTCTCTCTTTCTCTTTCCACTTTTTGCCTTTACACGATCTTTTTTATATTCTCGTATAATAATGAGATTAAGTCGTGCGAACGCTTCTTATTTTTCAAGGCGGCGCATATTCTTATCGACAAGATACTATAACGATTGCTTAATCTTTCGCCATCGAATCTCTTCTTTCGTTGTTGGGAGAAAAATCGTTCATAAGAACATGATAAACCGCTACTGTATATCGTCCCTTAAAACAAGACACTTTTTTATTTTTTTTTAATTTGCACGGAAATTTTTTTTTTAATTTGCACAAGATTTGCACTGTAGCTACTGAATCGCTCCGTGAAATGAGTGAAGACTATTTTTTTAGTGACAATTTACTCCCAATTTTTTTTTATGTTCGTGATTTAGATTTAAGTAGTAATTATTATTTATAATCTAATATTTTTAACTAATAGGTAAATAAATATAATGGTTTTTAGTGTAAAAGGAATAAAATATTACAAACGTGGCAGAAAGTTCAAACTTTTTTAATTTACGACTTCATTTCGATCGTGTTTTATCGACCTTTTCGAACTTTTGTTGCCCTCTGGCGGAAGCGTCACTGTACTAAATTCATTACCGCGAAATTCAAACTTAATAACAGTTATTTTTCTATTTCCAAAATTTTTTTAATGTTTCATTTAAATTTGAATTAATTTTGAATAAATTTTGGATAAATTTTGGATAAATTTTGAATAATATTTGTAATTACTTTATAAGTAATAATTATTATTAACAATCTGATTATTTTTTATTTAACTAATCTAAAATATGTAAATACGAGCCAATGATTATTAACTTTTTTTAATTCTCTGCCACTTGATTTCGATTGTAAGCAGAAAGAGTCGTTGCCCTCTGGCGGTAGCGTCATTGTACTAAATTCACTAGCGCGAAATTCAAATTTAATAGCAGTAAAAAGCGAAGAAAGTAAAGATTAATTAAAAATAAGTATGAATAATAGTAGAGAAAAATATACAAGTTATAAATTATTTAATTATTTTTAAAATATTTACAAATAATAATTATTATTAACATAATCAATTACCATGTAGCTTGAATAAAATATTAGGTATAAAGGAGTCGAAGGATCCTAATTTTTTTTAATTCATCGCCACTTTATTTCGATTGCGAGCAAATAGATTTGTTGCCCTCTATCGGAAGCGTCATTGTACCAAATTCATTGGCGCGAAATTCAAATTGAAAAATAGTAGAAAGCGAACTAAGTAAAGATAAGCTAATTATAAATAAGCAAAGATCGAAAAAATGTAGAGAGAAAAAGGTAAAGAACGCGGAAAAAATTACGGGGAAGTACTTCTGTGTCGCAAATAAAGCGCACAGTGTCTTAGACAGATGCGCTCGTGTATATATTATATATTCCATTCGGTCTGGACCGCACTTGATCGATGTCGGTTTTACATCTTATAAATGAGCAGCAAGGCAGTGTCAGGTTGCAATGTTACACGAGGACGCTATTTACAATGCAGTCAGTTCGCTTAATTATAAAGTAATTGTTATTTATTTTCCACATTAGTCAGATCAAATGTCGCTAATCCCTCATCGGAATGGCATCCGAAATTTTGAACCTGCATTTCTATGTACAATAATATTTGAAACTAATAATAATAATTATTATATTTCATATTCCCTTTTGCCTTTTTTCATAGTTTTAAATTTTCAAATATTATTTATTTTTTTACTTCTATATTTACTAATTCATTTATTTACTTACCTACTTTTAAATTTATTTACTCATTTTTTATTCACTATTTAATTTTTTTACTTATTTATTTACGTTTCTATTTACTTATTTATTTACGTATTTTTTTACTTATTTATTTACGTATTTTTTTACTTATTTATTTACTTATTTATTTACTTATTTATTTACTTATTTATTTACTTTTTTATTTACTTATTCATTTTTTTATTTTATTTATTTACTTATTTATTTACTTATTTACATATTTATTTACTTATTTATTTTCTGATTCATTTTCTTATTTATTTTCTTATTTATTTACTAATTTATTAATTTGTTTATTTACTTTTTTTATTTACTTGTTTATTTATTTATTTATTGTAAATTGCATAAACGATTTCTCAAGTGGCAAAGATTTTCATGATTCACTTTCTTTCGTTTCACGAGGGAGCTTCGATTTATCGGGGCACTCGATCGTGACGAATTAGTGTCAGTAGTGAAGTCGATAACGTACCATTTCGAATAGTAGGTGACTTTGACGCTGATTCTCCGATGTAGTTAATTCCCAATGGAAAATTAACGATCTCGAAAAGTGCAAACTCAATTCTGTGGGAATTATATTTGTTTTATCCTCTCAGAATTGTGTTTCCTTCTGTAACCCAAACAACGCCCATTTTTCTTTCCAAAAAAATTATTATTTAATTTTTATTGTTAATATTATTATTATTATTATTATTATTATTTTTATTATTATTATTTTTTTATTATCATTTTTTTTTATTATTACTAAATTTGTTCTATCTTTTCTACAACAATTATTACTTTTTTTTGTTTCTAAATTGTTGAATTATGTATTAAATATTTTTACTCCCATTCTGAGCAATGAGTGTCTGCCCTCTATCGGAAGCGTCATAGAACTAAATTCATTGGCGCGAAATTCAAATTTAATGAAACTAGAAAGCTAAAAAAGTAAAGATAAGTTAAAGATAAATAAATAGTAATAAAATAGTGAAATAAATAATAATAGTAGTAATAATAATAACAATAATAATAATAATAATAATTAAATAAATAAATAGTTAAAAAAAACACTATTTAATAATTAAAAAATGAAATAGTTATAATAATAATGATAATAAAATAATTAAATAGTAATGAAAGTAGAGAAAATAGAGATAATTATTTATTTATTTATTATAAATTAATATTTAGAATAATTAATTTATTTAATTTTTAAATTTAATTTTTTTGTCAGTTCATTATTTTTTATTCTGTTTTATTTATTTGACGGTTTTTAATTTTTTACGGTGTTTTTTTAATATAATTATTATAAATATTTTACTGTTGGTGTGTGAATCATTAGATTTTGTAAAGCAATGAAATGTCTCGAAGAGTTATACAATATATATATATATATGTATATTTCACTGACAAGGAGCGAAATAATTTTACCTTTCGAAAGGTTTCGACCACCGAGCTTGGACATGCAACCAAGCTTTACGAAGGTGGAACCAATGTCCGGCGTGCAGATGA
Source organism: Leptopilina drosophilae (assembly GCA_032873175.1). Classification (NCBI taxonomy): domain Eukaryota; kingdom Metazoa; phylum Arthropoda; class Insecta; order Hymenoptera; family Figitidae; genus Leptopilina; species Leptopilina drosophilae. Next base: position 39,272,633 of record CM065485.1, read on the forward strand.
GTGAATTCTTTAGATAAGATAAAATACGATCAACAGCCGGAGCTCTGCATCAGTCTTGTATATACTTTTTACTCCCTCTCACACTTTTCCCTCTCTTTCTCTCTCTTTTTTCTCCCTCCATGTTATAACTTTTCTCTCTCTCTCTCTCTCTCTCTCTCTCTCTCTCTCTTTTTACTCTTCCCCTTTGATTTACACGTTTTTATCGTTTTAATAAACAAAAATATTTTTCATTAATAAGGTTTTTTAAAATTGCTAATTGCAATAAAAATTAATAAATAAAATTTAAATTAATAAATTAAATTAATAAATAAAATTTAAACTAATAAATTAAATTAATAAATTAAATTTAAACTAATAAATTTAATTCAAATTAACAAATTAAATTTAAATTGATAAATTAAATTCAGATAAACAAATTAAATTTAAATTGATAAATTAAATTTAGATTAACAAATTAAATTCCACATTTAGAATTTTTGAACGTTGAGAAGATTAAAAACATCTTATTAGTGGTAAAAATTAAAAATTAATTAAAAATTAATAATTAATATTAAAAAATAATATTAAAATATTTTAATAAACAAAAATGTTTTTCATTAAGAATGTTTTTTAAAATTACTAATTGTAATACAAATAAATAAATAAAATTTAAACTAATAAATTAAGTTAATCAATAAAATTTAAACTAATAAATTAATTTTAAATTAAAAATTTTAAATTAACAAATTAAATTTAAATTGATAAATTAAATTTAGATTAACAAATTACATTCCACATTTAGAATTTTCGAACGTTGAGAAGATTAAAAACATCTTATTAGTGGTAAAAATTAAAAATTGAAAATTAATTTAAATTAGTTAAAAATTAAAAATTAATTAAAACTTTAAAAAAATAGTAGAAAAAAATCGAAAAAGATGTGTTATAACACTGAAAGAGGAAAAAAAGAAAGAGAGAGAGAGAGAGAGAGAGAAAAAAGTTAGAAAATTTCCCCCTCTCCATCTGAAGTAACGGTCTTAATCTGAATCCGCCCCAAGACGAAAATTTTATGTATGTAAAGAAACCACTTTTTTTTGTGATTGCGTAGAGATGTTTTATGTTGATCCGAAAAGGAGAAAATTATTAGTGTAGAAAAATTTCTTTTTCAGGAAAAATTTCACCTTTTTAGAATGGAAAGATTAGTTTTTAAGTGTCTCTGATGTGATTACAAGTACTTTTCTCCGCCTCTAAATTTTCTTCTAAAGGTCCACCTTTCACGATTAGATCAAAAGCTACCGATATCGAATAAATATATTGGTTCACCAAAAAAAAATAGACCTATAAATTTAGTCGTATCTGTTAATAGTTTTATAATTGAAAATTATCTCTATAATACAAGTTGCATGTTTTTCGAAAATTTAGGACTTTCCTTTTTTTTGATACCATTTGGGAAAAAAGGAAGAGAACCTTTTTTTTAAATATGCACTTTTAAAGGTGCAATAAATCTTCTTCGATCTATCGATTGTTTTAAATTTTTTAGGAAATTCCAATAAATTTTGGGATAATTTTTTTTTTCTTCTACGATTACGTCATTTTGAAAGAATTTTTGTTCATTTCTGATATTTTTTGTTTTTCTTTATTTTTAATTTTTGGTATTTTTTGTTTCTGTTTTTTTTTTAATTTTATGTATTTTTTTTTAATTTTAGGTATTTTTAATTTCTTTTATTTTTCCTTTTCTAGTATTTTTCGTTTCCTTTATTTTTAATTTTAGGTGTTTTTTGTTTCCTTTTATTTTTCCTTTTCTGGTATTTTTCGTTTCCTTTATTTTTAATTTTAGATATTTTTGTTTCTTTCTATTTTTAATTTTATGTATTTTTTGTTCTTCATTTGAAAATATATTTTTTATTTTTGAATTTAAGACATATTTTTGTTTTTCAATTTGGAATATTTTCTGTTTTTTAATTTAAAGTATTTTTGCTTTTCAATTTGGAAGATTTTCTGATTTTTAAATTAATTAATTTTTTGTTTTTCGATTTAAAATAATTTCTGTTTTTTAATTTGGAATATTTTCTGTTTTTAATTTTAAAAGCATTTTTTACTTTTCGATTTGGAATATTTTCTGTTTTTTATTTTAAAAGCATTTTTTGCTTTTCGATTTGAAATATTTTCTGTTTTTTAATAAATAAAATATTTTCTGTTTTTGAATTTTTTCTTATTGGAAAATAAAAATATTTTTTATAGATATTCAAGTGTAATTAGAAATTTTTTTCACGCAGCTTCAAAGTATTTAGGCAAATTTTAACCGCACATCAAAGGTGACAAAGGAGAAATGCATTTTTGAATAAATTTGCTCAAAAGACTTCCTTATCGTTGGCTGGCATTATGAGAAAAATTCCATGCATGCCTTATCGGTAGGTTTCATGACTCCTTGGTGGCCACTTCTTCATTAGTTACTAATACGCGTACGCATGATTCACAAGAGGCAATAGATTTTCTACTTAAATTTTTAATTAATTTTTTTTTTTTTTTGCAGAAAACTCTTAATTTATTTTTCCAAATATTCAAAACATGGAAATAAATGAAGATCGATTGAAGCAAAAATTTCCAGTTATTCTTGTATTTCCAAAATATTTTATGTTTCATTTTAAATTTAAATTTGAATTAATATTGAATAAATTTTAAATAAATTTTGAATAAATTTTGAATAAATTTTGAATAAATTTTAAATAATATTTGTAATTACTTTATAAGTCATAATTATTACTAACAATATAATTATTTTTTATTTAACTAGAATGAAATATGTAAATACGAGCCAAAGATTACTAAAATTTTTAATTCTTGGCCACTTGATTTCGATTGTAAGCAAAAAGTTTCGTTGCCCTCTGGCGGTAGCGTCATTGTACTAAATTCATTGGCGCGAAATTCAAATTTCATAAAAGTAAAAATTGGACATAGTTAATTTTAGGAGATAATAAATAATGGATGAAAATAGATATAAATAAAATAAATTAGATAAATATAAATTAATTAAAAAAATAAATAATTAAGCAACGTTAATAAATTAATGAACTAAAGATAATAAATAAAATCTGAAAGTAGATAGAAATAAAATAATAGATAAGGTAAATATAATAATAGATAAGGTAAATAAAATAATAGATAAGGTGAATAAAATGATAAATAAGGTAAATAAATTAAATAAATAAACTTAATAAATAAATATAAAAATATAAAACAATTTTTTGTCAAATAAAGAAATTTGATTCTTTTTCTTTTTTTTTAAATTGAAAAAAAACTTCTTTAGTTTTCGGTTTGAAAATATGAACACGGGGGAGAAAAAAAAATGATGACAATGAAAAATAAGAGAATAAAAAAGAGGCAAGTTTTGCGTTTCTGAATTATCCACGAGGTGCGGCTTGTTTTCGAGCAGGAAACGCTCATGTAAACTCGTATGTAAACTGCACAGCAGATCGACGCAGCATCCAATATATGTTTCGTGCGCTTAAAAATATTCTTTATGACAATCGTTATCATATCGTGAAATTTTTAATAACACACATCCATAGCCGGAAATGTACAGGGAATTTAAATAAGGAAGTGACATATTCCATCGAATTTATATATATATACACACATTATTATCTGTAGTCTGATTTTCAATGGCACATATGAATAAAAATACGTTACATACGCGCGCAAAAAAAATTTGACAATATGTATTTTTTAAAATATTTTCTCTTAATAGTTTAATATAATTTAGATATTAAACTTTTTGGACAATTTATTCCGTTTTTTATTTATTTTTTACAATTTTATTATTTATTTATTTTTTTTTACTGTATTTACTTTTTAATTTGTCTTTTTCAGTTATTTGTTTATTTTTTTTGTTATATTTATTTTTTTATTTGTCTTTTTCAATTATTTATTCATCTTTTTCATTTAATTATTTTTCTTTATTGTATTTATTTTTTTATTTGTCTTTTCAATTATTTATTTATTTTTCTTTGTTATATTTATTTTTTTATTTACCTTTTTCAGTTATTTATTTATATTTTTCATTTATTTATCTTTTCATTTATTTATTTTTCATTTATTTATCTTTTCATTTATTTATTTTTCATTTATTTATCTTTTCATTTACCTATTTGTTTTTCTTTATTGTATTTATTTTTTTATTTGTCTTTTCCGACTATTTATTTATTTGTCTTTTTTATTTATTTATTTATTTATTTGGCTTTTATTGTATTTATTTTTTTTAATTGTCTTCTATTGTTTTTATTTTTTTAAATTTTCTTTTCAGTTATTCATTTCTTCATTTTTATTGTATTTATTTTTTTATTTGTCTTTTTCAGTTAGGTATTTATTTATCAATATCATTGTATTATTTTTCTATTTGCTTTTTCACTTATTTATTTATTTATTTGCCTTTTATAGTATTTTTCATAATCTATTTTTTTTTATAAATTCAGACAATATTTTCTGTTATACCTTTGGACTATTTTTCTCTAATATTTTTTTAAACTGTTTTTGTAAAATTGCTTATTAACTAAAAAAAATTCCATTCACATTTACCTGGATCAATTTCGAAAAAAAAAATTCACAGAAAATTTATTTTTTCTTTACACTTTTTATTTTTTTTCTACTACTTTCACTGCTTCCTTTTTTATTTTCTTTCCCTAGAATTTTTTTACCATTTACATTTTTTCATCAAAAGTCAATTTAGAATTAAAGTTTAACGCTCAGTTTTTTTTTTCATTATTTACAGAGAAAGCGAATCGAAAGTACAAATTTCAAAAAAAAAAAAATATATAGAATTTACAAAAAAGGAAATTTTCCAAATTGTGGGAATATTTTCTTGTTATTATTAAAAAATGCGTATAACGATAATGTAAATACATTTTTTTTTAGTATAAAATGAAAATTCGATTCGTTCAGGTTGAGCGCGATTATCTTGAATGTAAGTATAACCGAAAAGATTATTGATTCCTGCTTTCGGTTGGGTCAAATGTATTCATTGGTTTTATGACCCTATGACGCGCATTTGCACATACTTTCGATGAAAGTTATTCACCCTCCTCCTTTCCTTCTATTTTCTTTTTTCTTTTTAATAAAAGAACGCATTCAATTGGATTAAAGGAAAAAATGAGCATCAGCTGTGGATGTGATCAAACCGTGAAATTAAGGGTTCGTGTCCCCAAAGCTCTGTGTGTGTGTGCGCGCATTGAAAATTATTACTTTCGATTTCAAAATGTGTCAATTATTGAATTCGTAATAAAAAATTAATTTAAAAAAAGAATAAGAAAGGAGAGAAAAAAATTTAATTCTCCAAACGAATTTTTAGTTTTCTTTGTAGTATTTTTTCGGGGTTTTAAAAAATTTAATTCATTTATTTATTAACTAAATTACTTATTTTTTTATTAAACAATTGACTTAATTTATTAATTAAATTATTTATCTATTTACTTATCTATTTATCTATTTATTTATCTATTTCTTTATTAAACAATTTTCTTGTTTATTAATTAAATTATTTGTCTAATTTTTATTAAACAATTTACTTGTATTATTAAACAAATTTTTTATTAAAAAATTTTCATTTTTATTAATTAAATTATTTGACTAATTTTTATTAAACAATTCACTTGTTTTATTCAACAAATTATTTGTCAATTGTTATTAAACAATTTATTTTTTTATTAAGTAAATTATTCTTGACTAAACAATTTAGATACTCGTATGTTAATTAGTTTATTTATTAATTAAATTATTTATATACTAAGCAATTTACTTGTTTAGTAATTAAATTATTTTTTTATTAAACAATTTACTTGTTTGTTAAATAAATTATTTTTTATTAAACAATTTACTTCTTTTATTAATCGTATTATTTGTCGATTTTTAATAAACAATTTATTTGTTTATTAACTAAATTATTTTTGACTAAACAATTTAGATACTCGTATGTTAATTAGTTTATTTATTAATTAAATTATTTATATGCTAAACAATTTACTTGTTTAGTAATTAAATTATTTATTTATTAAACAATTTACTTGTTTGTTAAATAAATTATTTTTTTATTAAACAATTTACTTGTTTTATTAATCGTATTATTTGTCAATTTTTATTAAACAATTTATTTGTTTATTAATTGAATTATTTTTTATTAAACAAATTTACTCGCATGTCAATTAATTTATTTAATAATTAAATTATTTATATTTACTAAACAATTTACTTGTTCGCATGTCAATTAATTTATTTAATAATTAAATTATTTGTTTCTTAAACAATTTAGTTGGTTACTAATTAAATTATTTATTTCTTAAATAATTTACTTGTTTACTAATTATATTATTTATTTCTTAAACAATTTACTTGTTTGTTAAATAAATTATTTATTTATTAATTGAATTATTTTTTATTAAACAATTTACTTGTTTCATTAATCAAATTATTTGTCAATTTTTATTAAACAATTTATTTGTTTATTAACTAAATTATTTTTGACTAAACAATTTACTTGCATATTAATTAGTTTATTTATTAATTAAATTATTTATTTACTAAACAATATACTTGTTTACTAATTAAATTGTTTATTTCTTAAACAATTTACTTGTTTGTTAAATAAAAACTTGAATTATTAATTAAATTATTTTTTCATTAAACAATTTACTCGTTTGTCAATTAAATTATTTATTCATTCATTTAATAATTTATTTATTAATTAAATTATTTATGAATTAAATCACTAATTAAATAGTTTTCTATTCAATTTTGCTTGGTAGACAAAAAACAGAATAACAAAGAAATAAAAATATTTACAAACACAAAAAAAATAATTCCCCAGGAAAATTCGCAGGGAAAAAAATTCAACTCCCGCAAATATTCGACAGATGGCAATATTCTAATTGAATATTGAATACGGAAGCATATTATATTCCTTTTAAAAACATATAGCGCTCGCTCGCTCGCGCGCGCTCGGTGTGTTTCATGTTGATTTCCCGTAAATGGCAATCACATGAATGCATATTTGTCCATATATGCGCGAATTCCGTTCACATAAAACGATGCGATAATCAACGACGCGCTTTGATGCAATAAACGGCCTTAAGGAAATATATAATAAGCAAATAAAAATGGAGAAAAAAAATAACAGTTAGAAAAAAAAAATGAAGAGAAAAAAAATTACATTTGTAAGGTGCAGGATAAGGGCGTTGACTGTTCATATACTGCAGTTTGTTTTACGATTCTTCTGAGTGACATTTAATACTGGCCTGTGCAGCGCCCCTTTAGCGCCTTTAGTATAAAACTCCCCAAAGAATTTTTTCTCTTCTTTTCTTCTTTTTTTCCCCCCTATGTGCAAGTGTATATATACATATGTGTGTACAACAATTCCCAACATAAACCACGCATGAACCCACTTCACTGGACATTTTTCAGAGAAGCATAAACCTTAATGACTTAAATAACAAGATTCCTTGTTATTTTAATGACTTACCGCCAGTTAACTGTAATTAGTTCGCTGAGAAAATGATTTAGACTTATTGTACACACATATTATTTATATTTATTCACGAGAATTTATTTTATTGCTCTACGATTTTTTTATTCATGTTTTATTTCTATTTTTACTATTTCACTGGTTTGATATATATTTTTCTTTTATTTATTATTTTATTTTGTTTTCTTTTTATTATTTATTGATTTTTTTTATCATTTACTGGAATATTTTTATTATCATTGAACTGCTGGCAAAATTATTAGACTAATAAAAAGAATACATTTTTTTATTATGTACAAACTTAAATTCCACGAGGGAAAAAATTTGATTCTTCTCTTATTTATACAGTGATTTATTTTTAAAAAACACTTCCCGTTAGGAATTAAAAAAAAATTTAATTTCTTATTGTTTAAATTAATTTTCCACTGGAGGAAGTAGTTTCCGTCAAAAAAGTAGTTCTAAAATATTTTATTAGTAAAAAATAGTAAAAATTTTTAACTTTGTCCAATTTTCACGTTTGTTAAATTTGAATTTCGCGCTAATTTTAGTACTAGGACGCTTCCGACAGAGGGCGAAAGAAAACTCATTGCTCACAATCGGAATTAAAAATTTGTACCATTTTTTTCTTATTATTCTTAATCGATAATTAAATTTACTAATAAATTTATGTAATTCTTCTAATTAATAATAAATCAGAGTAATTTTTAGCTAGAAATAAAATAAAAAATCTATAATTTGAAATAGTTTAAAACAAATGTTGTAACTTTCTGCTCGATTAAAAAATTTTTTATTTATTTATTTAAAACACTTTAATACAGTTTAATTTTCCCCTAGGAATAATATAGAAAAAAAATTGTTTATCTAAAATAATTTAATAAAAAAACTCCAATTTTTGCCTTGCAATGAAATTAGAAAATTTATTTATTTAAAGTAGGACACAATTTTTTCACTCGAAATAAAAGTTTTGTGAGAATAAAAAGAGAATAGAAAAGAAAAAATGAAGAGAGAGGAATAAAATAATGTTCTATGGGATTGTTTCCGTTTATGACATATAAAATTGGCATGGGCCGGGGCAAAATTGTAAAGAAATAATTTGCCTTGCTTGCATTTAATGTTTGTAGGAGGTATATAAAGAAAATATTACAATATTTTGAAACAATTTTCTTCCCCTTTATGAATTATATAACATTTTATTCGCTGATGCTCAGCACAGCGTGTAAAGATCAACATTTACCAACAATCGTAATAACTTTTATTATGTATTGTTAGCTCCCAGTTGTAAAACTACTGGTCTTGATTCTCGCATATTTATATTTTATATAGAGAGATATTAAAAAAAGATTCGTATATAATTGGAAATTTTTTATTTCTGCAATTTTCTCAGAAGAGGAATGCTAATTTTGGCTTTGAATTTTATTTTCCTACGTTTTTGTTTGTTTAAAGAAGGATTTAATTGGAAAAAATGTTAAATAGTGGAATTATATTTTTGAAATTTGGCGCTAATATTTAGTTCAGTGACGCTTCCGCTAGGGGGCCGGAAAGTGCGTTTGTATTTTAATTAAAAAAATAATAGTTGATAATATACTATAATTGCAGTGTTTTACATTTTAAACTAAAATTGATAACTAAAAGAAATTTTAAAATTGATAACATTACATACTATAAAAAAATAATTTTTTTATTTAATTAATGTTTTAAAATTTGGCGCCAATTTTTAATTCAGTGACGCTTCCGCTAGGTGTCTGAATACTTGGAAGCAAAATGAATAAATAATTACATAAATTAATAAATAGTTTACTAATTTTTGGGTCAAATATTCGAACACCTAGCGGTAGCGTCACTGAAACAAATATTGGCGCCAAATTTGAAAACATTAATTAATCGAATACAAAAATTATATTGTATACATGGACAATTTTTGTTAATAAAATTTTATTAACAACTTGTCCATACCCAAGAAGAAGTAGCTAATTAAAGTCATCGTCCAATTAAATCAATGTAACAAGAAAAGTATTTTTTTCTACAAAAAGTAAATTACAAAACTAAAAAAAATAAATACGCATACATTGTCTGTGAGAAATTTGACATCTTGTTCTTTAAAACAAGCAGAATTCCTCTTTTATACATCCTTATCGCGCGTGCTCGCAGCTTGATTAAAATATAAAAATTCCTCGCGTCCTTTCGTGTGTAAGATTAATGATGAAGGAAATTTTTTTTTGTAAGCGTACATTTATAGTAAGTCATCTCCATATTTCTCTCTCTCCCTCTTTATTGTATGGAAGAAAGAACAATGTGGTAACCAGAAGTCTCAAATATGCGAGCATAAAAGTTATCTTGTTATAATGCGCGCGAAGGAGTGCCATGAAGAACAAGGAGAGAAAAAGATTGTGTGTCAAGAATCGCAGGTCAAACTTTGAAAAAGGAGTGGAGTGGAGAGATGGTGGTAACATATAGCTTATAATATCAGGGGGAGGAAACCCGCTGCTTTATAAGGACCACTCGAAATTTAATACCAGCATGAAACTTTTTTTTGAGGGAGTCATAAAGTAATTTTCGATCAAAAATGAAATTTATTCTGTTCATTGTATTTATTTATGCTTTATAGTGATTTTTTAGTGTATTTATTTATATTTTATTGTATTTGTTTATATTTTATTGTATTTGTTTATAAATTTATTGTATTTTTATTATATTTATTTATAATTTAGTGTATTTTTAATTATATTTTGTTATATTTTATTGTATTTGTTTATAAAGACAGTAGCTTAGTTTTTGAAGCAATGAGTTTTGCCCTCTATCGGTAGCGTCATTGTACTGAATTCCTTGGCGCGAAATTTAAATTTGATAAAAACAGAAAAACGAACTAAGTAAAGATAACTTATAGATAACTGAGTAAAGATAAAAGTAGATAACTAAGTAAAAGTAAATGTAGATAAAAATAAAATAAATAAATAAAGTAAATAAATAAGTAAAGATAACTTAAAAATGGCTAAATAAAGATGAAAGTAGATAAAAATAAGATAAATAAATAAAATAAGTAAATGAAGGAAATAAATAAATAAAGCAAATAAGTAAATAAAGTAAATAAATATAATAAATAAATTAAGTAAATAAATAAGTGAAGTAAATAAATAAAATAAATAAAGTAAATGAATAAAATAAATATTTTCCCACCACCTAGCGGAAGCGTCAGTGAACTAAACATTGGCGCCAAATTTAAAAACAATCAAATAAATTAATAATAAATTTCAATGATTGCAAATTAAAATGATTGTTAATGAATAATTAAAACAAAATTTATTAATAAATCTTTTAGGAGTAATTAAACCAATTGTTTGATAATTAAAACAAAAATTATTAATCAATCTTTTAGGAATTAACCATTGGGTGTAAAAATCACAAAAAAAATTCACCTCTTTTCCCATTGTGAGTGCACATTATTTATTCCTAATTCTTTTAACTATATAAATTCCACACTGAATATTCTTCACTCGACATAGGAACATATAAAATGACTTATTGTGACAATAGGAAAATTTATGATTCGAAATATGCATGTTTTGAAATATGTGATTGATTATTATTCAAGATGCTGTTTTAATAGAACATATATATACGCTTTCTTTTCATGTCGTTCCCTTTGCAAAATAAATACATTGTCTATTTTATTCCCATGCAACTAATTTCATAATAAATCAATTCTTTTTTTTTGTGCTTCGTATTTTTTCGAAAATTTTTAGCGGAAATAATTTAGTAAATGTTAGTTCAATTTTGCCTTTGATTCTTTTTCTTGCTCTTCTTCTTTTTTTTGTGTTTTTTGACAAAAATAATTTAATAAAGTTTATTTTAATTGTTCTTTTAATTCTTTTTGTCTCTCTTCTTCTTTTTTTCGTTTTTAACAAAAATAATTTGGTAAAATTTGATTTAAATTGTTCTTTTAATTTCTTTATTCTTTCTTCACTTCTTTTTTTCGTTTTCAACAAAAATAATTTTGTAAAGTTTATTTTAATTGTTCTTTTAATTCTTTTTGTCTCTATTCTACTTTTTTTCGTTTTTTAACAAAAATAATTCAGTAAAGCTTATTTTAATTGTTATTTTAATTCTTTTGGTCTCTCTTCTTCCATTTTTTTTCGTTTTTTACAAAAATAATTTGGTAAAATTTGATTTTAATTGTTCTTTCAATTCTTTTTTTCTCTCTTCTTCTTTTTTCCGTTTTTTAATAAAAATAATTTAGTAAAATTTAATTTTAATTGTTCTTTTAATTCTTTTTCCCTCTTTTCTTCTTTTTTTCGTTTTTAACTAAAATTATTTTTGTAAAGTTTATTTTAATTTTGCTTTTAATTTCTTTTTTCTTTCTCCACTTCTTTTTTTCGTTTTTAACAAAAAAATTTTGTAAAATTCAATTGTTCTTTCAATTCTTTTTCTCTCTCTTCTTTTTCATTTTTTTCGTTTTTAACAGAATAAATTGCAACAATTATCAACTATTACCAACATTTTAGTATTTTTCTGATAATTTTTTTTTAATTCTAAATTTTTTGTAATTCTAAATTTCGTTCCTGGCTCTAAATTTAGAAAAAATAATTAATAATCGAAAGTGAATTTAAGCGCAATACACAATTGGGCCCAGGGGCAAAAAAGGAGGTTTTAAAATAAAGCCGCGATTCACGGGATTGGGACGAAAAAAAAGTGAGGGGAAGGGGGGATTGTTACGTGGTCGTGCGCTAAAAATGAAGACATTCAGATGAAGATATGATTCTGTATAAATCACCAGACGAATCGCCGTTGCAAAAGTGGCGTCTCCCGCCCCTCATCACCTTTTCTTTCTCTCTCTCTCTCTCTCTCTCCTCTTATTCACTCAATTCTCGGTGAGATTTTTCGCTTATTTTCAACTTCCTTCACGCAAAATAAATTTACTCGATTCAATAATAAAAACAAGTTTCTTTTACTCATATTCTCAACATTTAAATTCTTCGCGCCTTATATATTCTCAATTTATTCGTTTCTTTTTTTCACTCTTGAATTTTTTTTTTAAATCAATAAAAGTTGTTTAATTCGAATAATAAATTTTTTACTGTTTAGTGTTTATTTTCTTTTAATTAATGTGGTAATAATTTTTCATATTTCAATTGAGGAAAAATTATTTAATTCTAATTTACATTGTTACTATTAGTATTTTAATTTAAATGAATAAATAAGAAACAAAAAAAAAACAAACGAGAAAAAATAAATAAAAAAAATGAGAACAAATAAATAAGAAATAAAAAAATGAGAACAACTAAATAAGAAATAAAAGAACAAATTAGAAAAAAAGAAAGAAATAAAAAATAAATAAGAACAAATAAATAAGAAATAAAAAAACAAATGAGAAAAATAAATAAGAAGAAAATAATAAGCATTAAATAATAAATAATAAATATGTGACGCGCTCCCAAGAAATGTACCTAAGAAGGGAACGATTTATAGGTTAGGTTCGTGTTAGATTTATCTTGAATAAAAGTTTATTTCCAATTATTTGAATTTGAAACTAATTTTCATTGATTATTTCAAATTTAATGAAAACTTGAAGATCAATAATTTTTAATTAATAATTCATTCTCTATCTGTATTTTTACTGAAAAAATTAAAAACATAACCTAAAATTTTTTGCTTCTTAGGTACCTTTTTTCGGAGCGTGACACATATAATAAAATTAATAAATGGAAATATTTTTTTTTTGTTATTCAATGTAATATTTTATTTTTAAATATTCAATTTCGATAAAATTTTTGACCAAATTTTTTCTATTCTAACTATTATAGTAATTTTCATTTTTTAATTCAAATTTTTTAATGTTTCAAGAAAATAAATTAATTCTAATTATTATTTTATCAATTAAGAGAATTTAACGACTTTTACTATTTTTCAATTTAAAAAAATAATTCCAAGAGCAAACGAAAATGATAAATTTTCACTAAAACTTTGTTGTAAAAAAAGTGATTTTATTTTTTTATTTTTCCTCAAATTCGCAGAGAATATTTGGTGAGTATTATCATAATGAATTTACGAGAGAGAAAAAAGAGAGAAAATGGTTAACGTTTGGTGACAATGTGATTGGCTATTATATATGTTAAGGAAATTATTTTCTTCCTGGTGGTCATATATACAAATACATTCTAAAAGTTTTAAACGAACGTATATATGATACCACCTGTTGTGCGCGCAGTGCAACAGGTTTTTCGAGAATAAAGTACATAAAACAGATAGAGAGGCCTGGCGCATGATTTTTCTCAATTTAATAAATATGTAGGACTGGTTTAATAATTTTATTTTCTTTCTCTCTTTTTCTCTCTTTACACTCTATACTCAACCAATTTCAAGGTCATTTTACACATCAAATAAACGTATGACCCGTTTTTCTAGTTTTTTTTTTCCTCAATTCTCATCACCATCACACATTCCACATAAAGTATTATTGAATTTATTATCTTAATTAATACGTCATTAATAAAATTGAAATTCACCTCTTTATTTATGAGTTGTTATAAAATTATCGGAATTTTTGTAATTTATTTTATCATCTCGAGACAATTTTTACTTTTTCGTTTTTAATTTCATTGCGAATGGGAATTTTTACCATGGGGATGTAAATAAATTAAAGTGATTTAAATTTTAAACGCGCTTAGAAGTTGGAAATACTGTTTAATAGTTAATTTATTTATTACTTTGACAGTATTTATTGATAGATAATCGTAAATAATGAATAAATTAAGTGTTTTATTAATAAATATTAGTCTTGTTTCACTATAATCAACTGAAATTCAAGTACGGGAAACATTTCTAATTTCGTTATTTTGTCATATTTAATTTATTTCGTTTTAAGTAATGTGAATAAATTATTTTGCAGTTAAATTAATTATCCATTCGGTAATTTAATTATTCTTTCGGTAATTTAATTATTTAATAGTTCAATTAATTGTTTAATAGTTCAAATAATTATTCACTAATTCAATTAATTATTCAATAGTTAATTTAATTTTTTAATACTTAAATTAATTATTTAATAGTTAAATTAATTATTCAATAGTTTAAGTAATAAAAAATAATAATAATTCTACCACTCAGTTTTCAAATTAATTATTTGGTAGTTTAATTAATTATGCAATAGTTAAATTAATTATTCAATAGTTAATTTAAATATCGAATTAGTTAATAAAGTAATTAATTTTATAATAGTTAAATTAATTATTCAATTGTTAAATTAATTATTTAATACTTGAACTAATTATCTAATAGTTTAATTAATTATTCAATATTTTAATTAATTATGCAATAGTTAAATTAATTATTGAATAGTTAATTTAAATATTTAATACCCGAATTAATTATATAATAGTTAAATTAATTATTCAATATTTTAATTAATTATGCAATAGTTAAAATAATTATTCAATAGTTAAATTAATTATTTAATACTTAAATTAATTATTTAATAGTTAAATTAATTATTTAATAGTTTAATTAGTTATGCAATAGTTTAATTAATTATTTAAAAGTTAAATTAATTATTCAATAGTTTAAGTAATAAAAAATAATGATAATTCTACCACTCAGTTTTCAAATTAATTATTTGGTAGTTTAATTAATTATTCAATATTTTAATTAATTATGCAATAGTTAAATTAATTATTCAATAGTTAAATTAATTATTTAATACTCGAATTTATTTAATAATATTTAAATTAATTATTTAATAGTTGAATTAATTGTGCACAAGTTTAATTAATTATTTAATACTTGAATTAGTTATTTAATAGTTGAATTAATTAGTTAATAGTTAAATTAATTATTCAATAGTTTAACTAATTAATATTAATAATAATTCTATCACTCGGTTTTTAAAATGAATTATTTAATAGTTAAATTTATTGAATATGTGCGCATTAAATTAATTATTTAATAATAATCGAATTATTTTTTAATTTACGCTTAATTTTATTATTTATTAATTAGCGTCAAGTGGATGGAAAGAGTCCCGAGTGCTCCTAACGTCCCCTCTTCTTTCTCGCTCTAAAGACGCATGCGCACGAACTCGGCGCATGCGAGAAGAAACGAAGACAATGGGGGGACGTTACGTACACCATCGACCTGACGCATTTTTTAGTCTCCCGTCTTCTAATTAAAATTCTTTAACCTTTATTGTCACAATCATAAAAATTGTAATTATTATTATTATTTACAGTTTTTCTGCATTTTATTTTTTCTACCAAAAAAAAAATTCTATGAGAATAAATAATTCTACCATCGAACAAAAATGAAAATTGAAATAAAATTTCTATTTCACATTTGAATGAACGAAAAAAATTCAACATACCGGAAAAGAATTTTTTTTCATTTTCTTTTTTCTTTTTTGAATTTTCGACGCAAAATTGAGAAGACGAATGGTCCGCGGTGCCGCTTTACTAAGCGAGGTATCCCCTAGGCGTACATGTATTTAAACGGGCGTTTAACATAATTCATCTACTTGCCTCTTCGCGGTTCCTCTGTCTTTCTCTCAAACACACTCACTCGCACAAAAAGACACACAGACACTTTTAAACACGATATGCCTTCTGTCGCGTGTCTGTCGCGGTCTACGTAAATCCTCTTCCCCTATCGAACCCCCTATTTTCTCTCTTTTTCCATACGCTTACATCCAAAGATACATATTTACGTCAACGGTGCCACGCGCGGTAGTATAAAACCCTCATATAAATGCAAAGTGGGTCCGAACCGGTACGGTTCATGTGGTGCGCAAAAAGAAGAAAAAAGAAAATTTTTTTTTTAACTGAATACCCGCCGTTCTCGTGCGGGGTCGAAAAGAGAGAGAAAAAAATACTCGACAAACACAAATTAGTCACTTGGAAAATGATTATGAAATAGAGGTAATAGCTCTCTTGAGAGTGAGGCTGCGTTCAGTTGGCCGCATATTGTGCGCCGATAAATATATAGTTAAGGGTTAGGCGCGCATCGAGGTGCGATTTATAATTATGAAGTTGAGAATTTAAGGGAATAGTCTCTCTCTTCCTTTCTCTCTTTCGTTTTTTCTTCTTTTCTGTCTATATATTTTCCTGTCTCTTTTTCTATTTCTCTATCTCTTTCTTTCTATTTTCTGTCTCTTTTTATATTTCTCCCTCTTTCTATTTTTCTGTCTCTTTTTATATTTCTGTCTCTTTTTATATTTCTCCCTCTTTCTATTTTTCTGTCTCTTTTTCTATTTCTCTCTTTCTATCTCTTTTTAGATTTCTCTCTCTTTCTATCTCTTTTTATATTTCTCTCTCTTTCTATTTTTCTCTCTCTTTTTACATATCTCTCTCTCTTCTTCTCAATCTTTCCTTCCCCCTTTTCTTTATTAATCTGTCCAATAAAATCCAGAAACTTAATATATATTATAACGACCAGCATTTACGGTTCTTTAGTGTGTGATTTTCGTATTAAAATGCGCGCGCACATTTCCAACGAGGATTAATAATTCTTTTTGCACATTAACACTATTTGTTGTTTTATTACATATATAGCAAAGGGGAATTACAGTTTTAGATTATGTTACCGTAAACTGCAAGTGAGGAATATAATTTCTCTTCGTGCGAGAGAATATTAATTTTTCGAAATTGAAATTAAATTTACTCCCCACTTTCATCTTTTATTTCGCAAAGGAATTTGTAAATTTATTCACACATTTACTCCTTTACATTTGTTTCATATACTAATTTAAATAATACAGAGAGGAAAATAAATCAATAAAATATAAATAGATAAAATTAGAGAAATTTATGTATTTTTATTCCTAGAGATAAAGAAACAGAGAAAACGAGACAAATAGGCGAAAGCGTCAGATCGATAGAAAAAGACGGAGTGTATTTAACGTCCCCTCTTCTGTCGCTCATTCTAGAGGCGCATGCGCACGAACGTCACAAGTAGAAACTGCGCTTGCGCGACTGTAAACGCGTCTGCGCGCACGCGTCAAGAAACAAAGACAAAAGACCAGACGTTACGAATTTAACTAAATTAATTTAAATCCTTTATTCGTATTTAAAAAAATTAATATAAATTCTTCATCCGTAAATAAAAGAAATTAATTTAGATTCTTTACCCAACTGAAGAATAAAAATAAGCATCTCAAATATTTTTACAGAGTTAAATAAACATTCGAAATATATTCCATTGAAAAATTAACATTTAACGTTCGGCTGATTTTGTTTTAGTCAATTTTTTCTATCTCCTCCTTTCTCTCCTCTTTCGACCATTGTTTCATCTTTCCCGCCGCTGAAGGATTATTAATGATCTGATCGAAAGAGCACGCAGGTAGAGGCGAAAATGTCAGGAGCAAGACAATAACGAAGCTGACACCTCTCTTCGGATCGTTCGACGCTTCCCTTCGTTATTTTCTTTTTTTTTTATTTTCAAAAAGGAAAAAAATTCGTGATCAGTTGACTCAACTAATCAGCAAATGGAATATATATATGGATAGACCTTTCAAATATTGTTATTTTAGGCCTCCTAACCTTCTGAATTACGAATATCATCTCTTGATTCATTATTTCCATCCTATTTTTGACCTTGTTAATATTTTTTCTCTTTCTTGTGCAGATATATATTATATATGATATAAACGCCCACTTTTGCGAATCTTAGATGTAGACCAAGGAATTTTTCAACCCCTCCTACTCATCTATATGTACGAATGAGGCGGATTTCGGTCGAGCCTTTAGTACATGGCAGTGATTTAATAAAATTAATTGTTTTCAATTTTTTAATCAATTTTCATTTTAAAGTTTTTAACATGTTGTTTATTCATCTCATTTTTTATTTTCAATCATTTGCTTATTTTAATAAGATCTAAATATATTATATTAACATAAATATAACTATCATTTTTTTATTGTTAATTATTCTATTTATTAAAAATAAATAATTATTCTATTTATTAAAAATAAATAATTATTCTATTTATTAAAAATTTCTAAATATATTAACATTATCTCTTTGTCTCATTATTTTTATAATACGTTAATGTTTTTTGAAAAGCCAGTAATTGAAAACATTTTCCAAACTTCGTTTTAAAAGCCTTTTTTACTTTTATCCTGATTATAATTGGAACAAAAACAAGCACCTTCTCCTTTAGACGGATTTTTCTAGGACCAAAATTAAAAAAGTTACAAAGGCTTTTCGAAAATCACAGACATTTTTTCATTTTGAAACTTCAATTTTCGGTAACTTTTTTCCACTTTATTTTTGAAAGGTTTTTGACAATTTTCCCAATAACTGGAACAAAACCATGCAACTTCTTCTTTAGACGCATTTTTCTAGGACCAAAATTAAAAAAGTTACAAAGGCTTTTCGAAAATCACAGACATTTTTTCATTTTGAAACTTCAATTTTCGGTAACTTTTTTCCACTTTATTTTTGAAGGGTTTTTGACTTATTTCCTAATAACTGGAACAAAACCATGCAACTTCTTCTTTAGACGCATTTTTCTAGGACCAAAATTAAAAAAGTTACAAAGGCTTTTCGAAAATCACAGACATTTTTTCATTTTGAAACTTCAATTTTCGGTAACTTTTTTCCACTTTATTTTTGAAGGGTTTTTGACATTTTTCCTAATAACTGGAACAAAACCATGCAACTTCTTCTTTAGACGCATTTTTCTAGGACCAAAATTAAAAAAGTTACAAAGGCTTTTCGAAAATCACAGACATTTTTTCATTTTGAAACTTCAATTTTCGGTAACTTTTTCCCACTTTATTTTTGAAGGGTTTTTGACTTATTTTCTGTTAATTGGAACAAAACCATGCAACTTCTTCTTTAGACGCATTTTTCTAGGACCAAAATTAAAAAAGTTACAAAGGCTTTTCGAAAATCACAGACATTTTTTCATTTTGAAACTTCAATTTTCGGTAACTTTTTTCCACTTTATTTTTGAAGGGTTTTTGACTTATTTCCTGTTAATTGGAACAAAACCATGCAACTTCTTCTTTAGACGCATTTTTCTAGGACCAAAATTAAAAAAGTTACAAAGGCTTTTCGAAAATCACAGACATTTTTTCATTTTGAAACTTCAATTTTCGGTAACTTTTTTCCACTTTATTTTTGAAGGGTTTTTGACTTATTTCCTAATAACTGGAACAAAACCATGCAACTTCTTCTTTAGACGCATTTTTCTAGGACCAAAATTAAAAAAGTTACAAAGGCTTTTCGAAAATCACAGACATTTTTTCATTTTGAAACTTCAATTTTCGGTAACTTTTTTCCACTTTATTTTTGAAGGGTTTTTGACTTATTTCCTAATAACTGGAACAAAACCATGCAACTTCTTCTTTAGACGCATTTTTCTAGGACCAAAATTAAAAAAGTTACAAAGGCTTTTCGAAAATCACAGACATTTTTTCATTTTGAAACTTCAATTTTCGGTAACTTTTTTCCACTTTATTTTTGAAGGGTTTTTGACTTATTTCCTGTTAATTGGAACAAAACCATGCAACTTCTTCTTTAGACGCATTTTTCTAGGACCAAAATTAAAAAAGTTACAAAGGCTTTTCGAAAATCACAGACATTTTTTCATTTTGAAACTTCAATTTTCGGTAACTTTTTTCCACTTTATTTTTGAAGGGTTTTTTGACTTATTTCCTGTTAATTGGAACAAAACCATGCAACTTCTTCTTTAGACGCATTTTTCTAGGACCAAAATTAAAAAAGTTACAAAGGCTTTTCGAAAATCACAGACATTTTTTCATTTTGAAACTTCAATTTTCGGTAACTTTTTCCCACTTTATTTTTGAAGGGTTTTTGAGATTTTCCTAATAACTGGAACAAAACCATGCAACATCTTCTTTGGACGCATTTTTCTAGGACCAAAATTAAAAAAGTTACAAAGGCTTTTCGAAAATCACAGACATTTTTTCATTTTGAAACTTCAATTTTCGGTAACTTTTTTCCACTTTATTTTTGAAGGGTTTTTGACTTATTTTCTGTTAATTGGAACCAAACCATGCAACTTCTTCTTTAGACGCATTTTTCTAGGACCAAAATTAAAAAAGTTACAAAGGCTTTTCGAAAATCACAGACATTTTTTCATTTTGAAACTTCAATTTTCGGTAACTTTTTTCCACTTTATTTTTGAAGGGTTTTTGACTTATTTCCTGTTAATTGGAACAAAACCATGCAACTTCTTCTTTAGACGCATTTTTCTAGGACCAAAATTAAAAAAGTTACAAAGGCTTTTCGAAAATCACAGACATTTTTTCATTTTGAAACTTCAATTTTCGGTAACTTTTTTCCACTTTATTTTTGAAGGGTTTTTGACTTATTTCCTGTTAATTGGAACAAAACCATGCAACTTCTTCTTTAGACGCATTTTTCTAGGACCAAAATTAAAAAAGTTACAAAGGCTTTTCGAAAATCACAGACATTTTTTCATTTTGAAACTTCAATTTTCGGTAACTTTTTTCCACTTTATTTTTGAAGGGTTTTTGACTTATTTCCTGTTAATTGGAACAAAACCATGCAACTTCTTCTTTAGACGCATTTTTCTAGGACCAAAATTAAAAAAGTTACAAAGGCTTTTCGAAAATCACAGACATTTTTTCATTTTGAAACTTCAATTTTCGGTAACTTTTTTCCACTTTATTTTTGAAGGGTTTTTGACTTATTTCCTGTTAATTGGAACAAAACCATGCAACTTCTTCTTTAGACGCATTTTTCTAGGACCAAAATTAAAAAAGTTACAAAGGCTTTTCGAAAATCACAGACATTTTTTCATTTTGAAACTTCAATTTTCGGTAACTTTTTTCCACTTTATTTTTGAAGGGTTTTTGACTTATTTCCTGTTAATTGGAACAAAACCATGCAACTTCTTCTTTAGACGCATTTTTCTAGGACCAAAATTAAAAAAGTTACAAAGGCTTTTCGAAAATCACAGACATTTTTTCATTTTGAAACTTCAATTTTCGGTAACTTTTTTCCACTTTATTTTTGAAGGGTTTTTGACTTATTTCCTGTTAATTGGAACAAAACCATGCAACTTCTTCTTTAGACGCATTTTTCTAGGACCAAAATTAAAAAAGTTACAAAGGCTTTTCGAAAATCACAGACATTTTTTCATTTTGAAACTTCAATTTTCGGTAACTTTTTTCCACTTTATTTTTGAAGGGTTTTTGACTTATTTCCTGTTAATTGGAACAAAACCATGCAACTTCTTCTTTAGACGCATTTTTCTAGGACCAAAATTAAAAAAGTTACAAAGGCTTTTCGAAAATCACAGACATTTTTTCATTTTGAAACTTCAATTTTCGGTAACTTTTTTCCACTTTATTTTTGAAGGGTTTTTGACTTATTTCCTGTTAATTGGAACAAAACCATGCAACTTCTTCTTTAGACGCATTTTTCTAGGACCAAAATTAAAAAAGTTACAAAGGCTTTTCGAAAATCACAGACATTTTTTCATTTTGAAACTTCAATTTTCGGTAACTTTTTTCCACTTTATTTTTGAAGGGTTTTTGAAATATTTCCTGTTAATTGGAACAAAACCATGCAACTTCTTCTTTAGACGCATTTTTCTAGGACCAAAATTAAAAAAGTTACAAAGGCTTTTCGAAAATCACAGACATTTTTTCATTTTGAAACTTCAATTTTCGGTAACTTTTTTCCACTTTATTTTTGAAGGGTTTTTGACTTATTTCCTAATAACTGGAACAAAACCATGCAACTTCTTCTTTAGACGCATTTTTCTAGGACCAAAATTAAAAAAGTTACAAAGGCTTTTCGAAAATCACAGACATTTTTTCATTTTGAAACTTCAATTTTCGGTAACTTTTTTCCACTTTATTTTTGAAGGGTTTTTGACTTATTTCCTGTTAATTGGAACAAAACCATGCAACTTCTTCTTTAGACGCATTTTTCTAGGACCAAAATTAAAAAAGTTACAAAGGCTTTTCGAAAATCACAGACATTTTTTCATTTTGAAACTTCAATTTTCGGTAACTTTTTTCCACTTTATTTTTGAAAGGTTTTTGACAATTTTCCTGTTAATTGGAACAAAACCATGCAACTTCTTCTTTAGACGCATTTTTCTAGGACCAAAATTAAAAAAGTTACAAAGGCTTTTCGAAAATCACAGACATTTTTTCATTTTGAAACTTCAATTTTCGGTAACTTTTTTCCACTTTATTTTTGAAGGGTTTTTGACAATTTTCCCAATAACTGGAACAAAACCATGCAACTTCTTCTTTAGACGCATTTTTCTAGGACCAAAATTAAAAAAGTTACAAAGGCTTTTCGAAAATCACAGACATTTTTTCATTTTGAAACTTCAATTTTCGGTAACTTTTTTCCACTTTATTTTTGAAGGGTTTTTGACAATTTTCCCAATAACTGGAACAAAACCATGCAACTTCTTCTTTAGACGCATTTTTCTAGGACCAAAATTAAAAAAGTTACAAAGGCTTTTCGAAAATCACAGACATTTTTTCATTTTGAAACTTCAATTTTCGGTAACTTTTTTCCACTTTATTTTTGAAAGGTTTTTGACAATTTTCCTGTTAATTGGAACAAAACCATGCAACTTCTTCTTTAGACGCATTTTTCTAGGACCAAAATTAAAAAAGTTACAAAGGCTTTTCGAAAATCACAGACATTTTTTCATTTTGAAACTTCAATTTTCGGTAACTTTTTTCCACTTTATTTTTGAAGGGTTTTTGAAATATTTCCTGTTAACTGGAACAAAACCATGCAACTTCTTCTTTAGACGCATTTTTCTAGGACCAAAATTAAAAAAGTTACAAAGGCTTTTCGAAAATCACAGACATTTTTTCATTTTGAAACTTCAATTTTCGGTAACTTTTTTCCACTTTATTTTTGAAAGGTTTTTGACAATTTTCCCAATAACTGGAACAAAACCATGCAACTTCTTCTTTAGACGCATTTTTCTAGGACCAAAATTAAAAAAGTTACAAAGGCTTTTCGAAAATCACAGACATTTTTTCATTTTGAAACTTCAATTTTCGGTAACTTTTTTCCACTTTATTTTTGAAGGGTTTTTGACTTATTTCCTGTTAATTGGAACAAAACCATGCAACTTCTTCTTTAGACGCATTTTTCTAGGACCAAAATTAAAAAAGTTACAAAGGCTTTTCGAAAATCACAGACATTTTTTCATTTTGAAACTTCAATTTTCGGTAACTTTTTTCCACTTTATTTTTGAAGGGTTTTTGAAATATTTCCTGTTAATTGGAACAAAACCATGCAACTTCTCCGTTTGACGCATTTTTCTAGGACCAAAATTAAAAAAGTTACAAAGGCTTTTCGAAAATCACAGACATTTTTTCATTTTGAAACTTCAATTTTCGGTAACTTTTTTCCACTTTATTTTTGAAGGGTTTTTGACTTATTTCCTGTTAATTGGAACAAAACCATGCAACTTCTTCTTTAGACGCATTTTTCTAGGACCAAAATTAAAAAAGTTACAAAGGCTTTTCGAAAATCACAGACATTTTTTCATTTTGAAACTTCAATTTTCGGTAACTTTTTTCCACTTTATTTTTGAAGGGTTTTTGACTTATTTCCTGTTAATTGGAACAAAACCATGCAACTTCTTCTTTAGACGCATTTTTCTAGGACCAAAATTAAAAAAGTTACAAAGGCTTTTCGAAAATCACAGACATTTTTTCATTTTGAAACTTCAATTTTCGGTAACTTTTTTCCACTTTATTTTTGAAAGGTTTTTGACAATTTTCCCAATAACTGGAACAAAACCATGCAACTTCTTCTTTAGACGCATTTTTCTAGGACCAAAATTAAAAAAGTTACAAAGGCTTTTCGAAAATCACAGACATTTTTTCATTTTGAAACTTCAATTTTCGGTAACTTTTTTCCACTTTATTTTTGAAGGGTTTTTGACTTATTTCCTGTTAATTGGAACAAAACCATGCAACTTCTTCTTTAGACGCATTTTTCTAGGACCAAAATTAAAAAAGTTACAAAGGCTTTTCGAAAATCACAGACATTTTTTCATTTTGAAACTTCAATTTTCGGTAACTTTTTTCCACTTTATTTTTGAAGGGTTTTTGACTTATTTCCTGTTAATTGGAACAAAACCATGCAACTTCTTCTTTAGACGCATTTTTCTAGGACCAAAATTAAAAAAGTTACAAAGGCTTTTCGAAAATCACAGACATTTTTTCATTTTGAAACTTCAATTTTCGGTAACTTTTTTCCACTTTATTTTTGAAGGGTTTTTGACTTATTTCCTGTTAATTGGAACAAAACCATGCAACTTCTTCTTTAGACGCATTTTTCTAGGACCAAAATTAAAAAAGTTACAAAGGCTTTTCGAAAATCACAGACATTTTTTCATTTTGAAACTTCAATTTTCGGTAACTTTTTTCCACTTTATTTTTGAAGGGTTTTTGACATATTTCCTATTAACTGGAACAAAACCATGCAACTTCTTCTTTAGACGCATTTTTCTAGGACCAAAATTAAAAAAGTTACAAAGGCTTTTCGAAAATCACAGACATTTTTTCATTTTGAAACTTCAATTTTCGGTAACTTTTTTCTACTTTATTTTTGAAGGGTTTTTGACTTATTTCCTAATAACTGGAACAAAACCATGCAACTTCTTCTTTAGACGCATTTTTCTAGGACTAAAATTAAAAAAGTTACAAAGGCTTTTCGAAAATCACAGACATTTTTTCATTTTGAAACTTCAATTTTCGGTAACTTTTTTCCACTTTATTTTTGAAGGGTTTTTGACTTATTTCCTAATAACTGGAACAAAACCATGCAACTTCTTCTTTAGACGCATTTTTCTAGGACCAAAATTAAAAAAGTTACAAAGGCTTTTCGAAAATCACAGACATTTTTTCATTTTGAAACTTCAATTTTCGGTAACTTTTTCCCACTTTATTTTTGAAGGGTTTTTGACTTATTTCCTAATAACTGGAACAAAACCATGCAACTTCTTCTTTGGACGCATTTTTCTAGGACCAAAATTAAAAAAGTTACAAAGGCTTTTCGAAAATCACAGACATTTTTTCATTTTGAAACTTCAATTTTCGGTAACTTTTTTCCACTTTATTTTTGAAGGGTTTTTGACTTATTTCCTGTTAACTGGAACAAAACCATGCAACTTCTTCTTTAGACGCATTTTTCTAGGACCAAAATTAAAAAAGTTACAAAGGCTTTTCGAAAATCACAGACATTTTTTCATTTTGAAACTTCAATTTTCGGTAACTTTTTTCCACTTTATTTTTGAATGGTTTTTTGACTTATTTCCTGTTAACTGGAACAAAACCATGCAACTTCTTCTTTAGACGCATTTTTCTAGGACCAAAATTAAAAAAGTTACAAAGGCTTTTCGAAAATCACAGACATTTTTTCATTTTGAAACTTCAATTTTCGGTAACTTTTTTCCACTTTATTTTTGAAGGGTTTTTGACTTATTTCCTAATAACTGGAACAAAACCATGCAACTTCTTCTTTAGACGCATTTTTCTAGGACCAAAATTAAAAAAGTTACAAAGGCTTTTCGAAAATCACAGACATTTTTTCATTTTGAAACTTCAATTTTCGGTAACTTTTTTCCACTTTATTTTTGAAGGGTTTTTGACTTATTTCCTAATAACTGGAACAAAACCATGCAACTTCTTCTTTAGACGCATTTTTCTAGGACCAAAATTAAAAAAGTTACAAAGGCTTTTCGAAAATCACAGACATTTTTTCATTTTGAAACTTCAATTTTCGGTAACTTTTTTCCACTTTATTTTTGAAGGGTTTTTGACTTATTTCCTGTTAATTGGAACAAAACCATGCAACTTCTTCTTTAGACGCATTTTTCTAGGACCAAAATTAAAAAAGTTACAAAGGCTTTTCGAAAATCACAGACATTTTTTCATTTTGAAACTTCAATATTCGGTAACTTTTTTCCACTTTATTTTTGAAGGGTTTTTGACTTATTTCCTTGTAATTAAAACAAAACCATGCAACTTCTTCTTTAGACGCATTTTTCTAGGACCAAAATTAAAAAAGTTACAAAGGCTTTTCGAAAATCACAGACATTTTTTCATTTTGAAACTTCAATTTTCGGTAACTTTTTTCCACTTTATTTTTGAAGGGTTTTTGACTTATTTCCTGTTAATTGGAACAAAACCATGCAACTTCTTCTTTAGACGCATTTTTCTAGGACCAAAATTAAAAAAGTTACAAAGGCTTTTCGAAAATCACAGACATTTTTTCATTTTGAAACTTCAATTTTCGGTAACTTTTTTCCACTTTATTTTTGAAGGGTTTTTGACTTATTTCCTGTTAATTGGAACAAAACCATGCAACTTCTTCTTTAGACGCATTTTTCTAGGACCAAAATTAAAAAAGTTACAAAGGCTTTTCGAAAATCACAGACATTTTTTCATTTTGAAACTTCAATTTTCGGTAACTTTTTTCCACTTTATTTTTGAAGGGTTTTTGACTTATTTCCTGTTAATTGGAACAAAACCATGCAACTTCTTCTTTAGACGCATTTTTCTAGGACCAAAATTAAAAAAGTTACAAAGGCTTTTCGAAAATCACAGACATTTTTTCATTTTGAAACTTCAATTTTCGGTAACTTTTTTCCACTTTATTTTTGAAGGGTTTTTGACTTATTTCCTTTTAACTGGAACAAAACCATGCAACTTCTTCTTTAGACGCATTTTTCTAGGACCAAAATTAAAAAAGTTACAAAGGCTTTTCGAAAATCACAGACATTTTTTCATTTTGAAACTTCAATTTTCGGTAACTTTTTTCCACTTTATTTTTGAAGGGTTTTTGACTTATTTCCTGTTAATTGGAACAAAACCATGCAACTTCTTCTTTAGACGCATTTTTCTAGGACCAAAATTAAAAAAGTTACAAAGGCTTTTCGAAAATCACAGACATTTTTTCATTTTGAAACTTCAATTTTCGGTAACTTTTTTCCACTTTATTTTTGAAGGGTTTTTGACTTATTTCCTGTTAATTGGAACAAAACCATGCAACTTCTTCTTTAGACGCATTTTTCTAGGACCAAAATTAAAAAAGTTACAAAGGCTTTTCGAAAATCACAGACATTTTTTCATTTTGAAACTTCAATTTTCGGTAACTTTTTTCCACTTTATTTTTGAAGGGTTTTTGACTTATTTCCTGTTAATTGGAACAAAACCATGCAACTTCTTCTTTAGACGCATTTTTCTAGGACCAAAATTAAAAAAGTTACAAAGGCTTTTCGAAAATCACAGACATTTTTTCATTTTGAAACTTCAATTTTCGGTAACTTTTTTCCACTTTATTTTTGAAGGGTTTTTGACTTATTTCCTGTTAATTGGAACAAAACCATGCAACTTCTTCTTTAGACGCATTTTTCTAGGACCAAAATTAAAAAAGTTACAAAGGCTTTTCGAAAATCACAGACATTTTTTCATTTTGAAACTTCAATTTTCGGTAACTTTTTTCCACTTTATTTTTGAAGGGTTTTTGACTTATTTCCCAATAATTGAAACAAAACCATGCAACTTCTTCTTTAGACGCATTTTTCTAGGACCAAAATTAAAAAAGTTACAAAGGCTTTTCGAAAATCACAGACATTTTTTCATTTTGAAACTTCAATTTTCGGTAACTTTTTTCCACTTTATTTTTGAAGGGTTTTTGACTTATTTCCTGTTAATTGGAACAAAACCATGCAACTTCTTCTTTAGACGCATTTTTCTAGGACCAAAATTAAAAAAGTTACAAAGGCTTTTCGAAAATCACAGACATTTTTTCATTTTGAAACTTCAATTTTCGGTAACTTTTTTCCACTTTATTTTTGAAGGGTTTTTGACTTATTTCCTGTTAATTGGAACAAAACCATGCAACTTCTTCTTTAGACGCATTTTTCTAGGACCAAAATTAAAAAAGTTACAAGGGCTTTTCGAAAATCACAGACATTTTTTCATTTTGAAACTTCAATTTTCGGTAACTTTTTTCCACTTTATTTTTGAAGGGTTTTTGACTTATTTCCTGTTAATTGGAACAAAACCATGCAACTTCTTCTTTAGACGCATTTTTCTAGGACCAAAATTAAAAAAGTTACAAAGGCTTTTCGAAAATCACAGACATTTTTTCATTTTGAAACTTCAATTTTCGGTAACTTTTTTCCACTTTATTTTTGAAGGGTTTTTGACTTATTTCCTGTTAATTGGAACAAAACCATGCAACTTCTTCTTTAGACGCATTTTTCTAGGACCAAAATTAAAAAAGTTACAAAGGCTTTTCGAAAATCACAGACATTTTTTCATTTTGAAACTTCAATTTTCGGTAACTTTTTTCCACTTTATTTTTGAAGGGTTTTTGACTTATTTCCTGTTAATTGGAACAAAACCATGCAACTTCTTCTTTAGACGCATTTTTCTAGGACCAAAATTAAAAAAGTTACAAGGGCTTTTCGAAAATCACAGACATTTTTTCATTTTGAAACTTCAATTTTCGGTAACTTTTTTCCACTTTATTTTTGAAGGGTTTTTGACTTATTTCCTAATAACTGGAACAAAACCATGCAACTTCTTCTTTAGACGCATTTTTCTAGGACCAAAATTAAAAAAGTTACAAAGGCTTTTCGAAAATCACAGACATTTTTTCATTTTGAAACTTCAATTTTCGGTAACTTTTTTCCACTTTATTTTTGAAGGGTTTTTGACTTATTTCCTGTTAATTGGAACAAAACCATGCAACTTCTTCTTTAGACGCATTTTTCTAGGACCAAAATTAAAAAAGTTACAAGGGCTTTTCGAAAATCACAGACATTTTTTCATTTTGAAACTTCAATTTTCGGTAACTTTTTTCCACTTTATTTTTGAAGGGTTTTTGACTTATTTCCTGTTAATTGGAACAAAACCATGCAACTTCTTCTTTAGACGCATTTTTCTAGGACCAAAATTAAAAAAGTTACAAGGGCTTTTCGAAAATCACAGACATTTTTTCATTTTGAAACTTCAATTTTCGGTAACTTTTTTCCACTTTATTTTTGAAGGGTTTTTGACTTATTTCCTGTTAATTGGAACAAAACCATGCAACTTCTTCTTTAGACGCATTTTTCTAGGACCAAAATTAAAAAAGTTACAAGGGCTTTTCGAAAATCACAGACATTTTTTCATTTTGAAACTTCAATTTTCGGTAACTTTTTTCCACTTTATTTTTGAAGGGTTTTTGACTTATTTCCTATTAATTGGAACAAAACCATGCAACTTCTTCTTTAGACGCATTTTTCTAGGACCAAAATTAAAAAAGTTACAAAGGCTTTTCGAAAATCACAGACATTTTTTCATTTTGAAACTTCAATTTTCGGTAACTTTTTTCCACTTTATTTTTGAAGGGTTTTTGACTTATTTCCTGTTAATTGGAACAAAACCATGCAACTTCTTCTTTAGACGCATTTTTCTAGGACCAAAATTAAAAAAGTTACAAAGGCTTTTCGAAAATCACAGACATTTTTTCATTTTGAAACTTCAATTTTCGGTAACTTTTTTCCACTTTATTTTTGAAGGGTTTTTGACTTATTTCCTGTTAATTGGAACAAAACCATGCAACTTCTTCTTTAGACGCATTTTTCTAGGACCAAAATTAAAAAAGTTACAAAGGCTTTTCGAAAATCACAGACATTTTTTCATTTTGAAACTTCAATTTTCGGTAACTTTTTTCCACTTTATTTTTGAAGGGTTTTTGACTTATTTCCTGTTAATTGGAACAAAACCATGCAACTTCTTCTTTAGACGCATTTTTCTAGGACCAAAATTAAAAAAGTTACAAAGGCTTTTCGAAAATCACAGACATTTTTTCATTTTGAAACTTCAATTTTCGGTAACTTTTTTCCACTTTATTTTTGAAGGGTTTTTGACTTATTTCCTGTTAATTGGAACAAAACCATGCAACTTCTTCTTTAGACGCATTTTTCTAGGACCAAAATTAAAAAAGTTACAAAGGCTTTTCGAAAATCACAGACATTTTTTCATTTTGAAACTTCAATTTTCGGTAACTTTTTTCCACTTTATTTTTGAAGGGTTTTTGACTTATTTCCTGTTAATTGGAACAAAACCATGCAACTTCTTCTTTAGACGCATTTTTCTAGGACCAAAATTAAAAAAGTTACAAGGGCTTTTCGAAAATCACAGACATTTTTTCATTTTGAAACTTCAATTTTCGGTAACTTTTTTCCACTTTATTTTTGAAGGGTTTTTGACTTATTTCCTGTTAATTGGAACAAAACCATGCAACTTCTTCTTTAGACGCATTTTTCTAGGACCAAAATTAAAAAAGTTACAAAGGCTTTTCGAAAATCACAGACATTTTTTCATTTTGAAACTTCAATTTTCGGTAACTTTTTTCCACTTTATTTTTGAAGGGTTTTTGACTTATTTCCTGTTAATTGGAACAAAACCATGCAACTTCTTCTTTAGACGCATTTTTCTAGGACCAAAATTAAAAAAGTTACAAAGGGCTTTTCGAAAATCACAGACATTTTTTCATTTTGAAACTTCAATTTTCGGTAACTTTTTTCCACTTTATTTTTGAAGGGTTTTTGACTTATTTCCTGTTAATTGGAACAAAACCATGCAACTTCTTCTTTAGACGCATTTTTCTAGGACCAAAATTAAAAAAGTTACAAGGGCTTTTCGAAAATCACAGACATTTTTTCATTTTGAAACTTCAATTTTCGGTAACTTTTTTCCACTTTATTTTTGAAGGGTTTTTGACTTATTTCCTAATAATTGGAACAAAACCATGCAACTTCTTCTTTAGACGCATTTTTCTAGGACCAAAATTAAAAAAGTTACAAGGGCTTTTCGAAAATCACAGACATTTTTTCATTTTGAAACTTCAATTTTCGGTAACTTTTTTCCACTTTATTTTTGAAGGGTTTTTGACTTATTTCCTGTTAATTGGAACAAAACCATGCAACTTCTTCTTTAGACGCATTTTTCTAGGACCAAAATTAAAAAAGTTACAAGGGCTTTTCGAAAATCACAGACATTTTTTCATTTTGAAACTTCAATTTTCGGTAACTTTTTTCCACTTTATTTTTGAAGGGTTTTTGACTTATTTCCTGTTAATTGGAACAAAACCATGCAACTTCTTCTTTAGACGCATTTTTCTAGGACCAAAATTAAAAAAGTTACAAGGGCTTTTCGAAAATCACAGACATTTTTTCATTTTGAAACTTCAATTTTCGGTAACTTTTTTCCACTTTATTTTTGAAGGGTTTTTGACTTATTTCCTGTTAATTGGAACAAAACCATGCAACTTCTTCTTTAGACGCATTTTTCTAGGACCAAAATTAAAAAAGTTACAAGGGCTTTTCGAAAATCACAGACATTTTTTCATTTTGAAACTTCAATTTTCGGTAACTTTTTTCCACTTTATTTTTGAAGGGTTTTTGACTTATTTCCTAATAACTGGAACAAAACCATGCAACTTCTTCTTTAGACGCATTTTTCTAGGACCAAAATTAAAAAAGTTACAAGGGCTTTTCGAAAATCACAGACATTTTTTCATTTTGAAACTTCAATTTTCGGTAACTTTTTTCCACTTTATTTTTGAAGGGTTTTTGACTTATTTCCTAATAACTGGAACAAAACCATGCAACTTCTTCTTTAGACGCATTTTTCTAGGACCAAAATTAAAAAAGTTACAAAGACTTTTCGAAAATCACAGACATTTTTTCATTTTGAAACTTCAATTTTCGGTAACTTTTTTCCACTTTATTTTTGAAGGGTTTTTGACTTATTTCCTGTTAATTGGAACAAAACCATGCAACTTCTTCTTTAGACGCATTTTTCTAGGACCAAAATTAAAAAAGTTACAAGGGCTTTTCGAAAATCACAGACATTTTTTCATTTTGAAACTTCAATTTTCGGTAACTTTTTTCCACTTTATTTTTGAAGGGTTTTTGACTTATTTCCTGTTAATTGGAACAAAACCATGCAACTTCTTCTTTAGACGCATTTTTCTAGGACCAAAATTAAAAAAGTTACAAGGGCTTTTCGAAAATCACAGACATTTTTTCATTTTGAAACTTCAATTTTCGGTAACTTTTTTCCACTTTATTTTTGAAGGGTTTTTGACTTATTTCCTGTTAATTGGAACAAAACCATGCAACTTCTTCTTTAGACGCATTTTTCTAGGACCAAAATTAAAAAAGTTACAAGGGCTTTTCGAAAATCACAGACATTTTTTCATTTTGAAACTTCAATTTTCGGTAACTTTTTTCCACTTTATTTTTGAAGGGTTTTTGACATTTTTCCTATTAACTGGAACAAAACCATGCAACTTCTTCTTTAGACGCATTTTTCTAGGACCAAAATTAAAAAAGTTACAAAGGCTTTTCGAAAATCACAGACATTTTTTCATTTTGAAACTTCAATTTTCGGTAACTTTTTTCCACTTTATTTTTGAAGGGTTTTTGACTTATTTCCTGTTAATTGGAACAAAACCATGCAACTTCTTCTTTAGACGCATTTTTCTAGGACCAAAATTAAAAAAGTTACAAGGGCTTTTCGAAAATCACAGACATTTTTTCATTTTGAAACTTCAATTTTCGGTAACTTTTTTCCACTTTATTTTTGAAGGGTTTTTGACTTATTTCCTGTTAATTGGAACAAAACCATGCAACTTCTTCTTTAGACGCATTTTTCTAGGACCAAAATTAAAAAAGTTACAAGGGCTTTTCGAAAATCACAGACATTTTTTCATTTTGAAACTTCAATTTTCGGTAACTTTTTTCCACTTTATTTTTGAAGGGTTTTTGACTTATTTCCTGTTAATTGGAACAAAACCATGCAACTTCTTCTTTAGACGCATTTTTCTAGGACCAAAATTAAAAAAGTTACAAGGGCTTTTCGAAAATCACAGACATTTTTTCATTTTGAAACTTCAATTTTCGGTAACTTTTTTCCACTTTATTTTTGAAGGGTTTTTGACTTATTTCCTGTTAATTGGAACAAAACCATGCAACTTCTTCTTTAGACGCATTTTTCTAGGACCAAAATTAAAAAAGTTACAAGGGCTTTTCGAAAATCACAGACATTTTTTCATTTTGAAAATTCAATTTTCGGTAACTTTTTTCCACTTTATTTTTGAAGGGTTTTTGACTTTTTTCCTAATAACTGGAACAAAACCATGCAACTTCTTCTTTAGACGCATTTTTCTAGGACCAAAATTAAAAAAGTTACAAGGGCTTTTCGAAAATCACAGACATTTTTTCATTTTGAAACTTCAATTTTCGGTAACTTTTTTCCACTTTATTTTTGAAGGGTTTTTGACTTATTTCCTGTTAATTGGAACAAAACCATGCAACTTCTTCTTTAGACGCATTTTTCTAGGACCAAAATTAAAAAAGTTACAAGGGCTTTTCGAAAATCACAGACATTTTTTCATTTTGAAACTTCAATTTTCGGTAACTTTTTTCCACTTTATTTTTGAAGGGTTTTTGACTTATTTCCTAATAACTGGAACAAAACCATGCAACTTCTTCTTTAGACGCATTTTTCTAGGACCAAAATTAAAAAAGTTACAAAGGCTTTTCGAAAATCACAGACATTTTTTCATTTTGAAACTTCAATTTTCGGTAACTTTTTTCCACTTTATTTTTGAAGGGTTTTTGACTTATTTCCTGTTAATTGGAACAAAACCATGCAACTTCTTCTTTAGACGCATTTTTCTAGGACCAAAATTAAAAAAGTTACAAGGG
Source organism: Leptopilina drosophilae (assembly GCA_032873175.1). Classification (NCBI taxonomy): domain Eukaryota; kingdom Metazoa; phylum Arthropoda; class Insecta; order Hymenoptera; family Figitidae; genus Leptopilina; species Leptopilina drosophilae. Next base: position 39,306,862 of record CM065485.1, read on the forward strand.
CTTTTCGAAAATCACAGACATTTTTTCATTTTGAAACTTCAATTTTCGGTAACTTTTTTCCACTTTATTTTTGAAGGGTTTTTGACTTATTTCCTGTTAATTGGAACAAAACCATGCAACTTCTTCTTTAGACGCATTTTTCTAGGACCAAAATTAAAAAAGTTACAAAGGCTTTTCGAAAATCACAGACATTTTTTCATTTTGAAACTTCAATTTTCGGTAACTTTTTTCCACTTTATTTTTGAAGGGTTTTTGACTTATTTCCTGTTAATTGGAACAAAACCATGCAACTTCTTCTTTAGACGCATTTTTCTAGGACCAAAATTAAAAAAGTTACAAGGGCTTTTCGAAAATCACAGACATTTTTTCATTTTGAAACTTCAATTTTCGGTAACTTTTTTCCACTTTATTTTTGAAGGGTTTTTGACTTATTTCCTGTTAATTGGAACAAAACCATGCAACTTCTTCTTTAGACGCATTTTTCTAGGACCAAAATTAAAAAAGTTACAAGGGCTTTTCGAAAATCACAGACATTTTTTCATTTTGAAACTTCAATTTTCGGTAACTTTTTTCCACTTTATTTTTGAAGGGTTTTTGACTTATTTCCTAATAACTGGAACAAAACCATGCAACTTCTTCTTTAGACGCATTTTTCTAGGACCAAAATTAAAAAAGTTACAAGGGCTTTTCGAAAATCACAGACATTTTTTCATTTTGAAACTTCAATTTTCGGTAACTTTTTTCCACTTTATTTTTGAAGGGTTTTTGACTTATTTCCTGTTAATTGGAACAAAACCATGCAACTTCTTCTTTAGACGCATTTTTCTAGGACCAAAATTAAAAAAGTTACAAGGGCTTTTCGAAAATCACAGACATTTTTTCATTTTGAAACTTCAATTTTCGGTAACTTTTTTCCACTTTATTTTTGAAGGGTTTTTGACTTATTTCCTAATAACTGGAACAAAACCATGCAACTTCTTCTTTAGACGCATTTTTCTAGGACCAAAATTAAAAAAGTTACAAGGGCTTTTCGAAAATCACAGACATTTTTTCATTTTGAAACTTCAATTTTCGGTAACTTTTTTCCACTTTATTTTTGAAGGGTTTTTGACTTATTTCCTGTTAATTGGAACAAAACCATGCAACTTCTTCTTTAGACGCATTTTTCTAGGACCAAAATTAAAAAAGTTACAAAGGCTTTTCGAAAATCACAGACATTTTTTCATTTTGAAACTTCAATTTTCGGTAACTTTTTTCCACTTTATTTTTGAAGGGTTTTTGACATTTTTCCTAATAACTGGAACAAAACCATGCAACTTCTTCTTTAGACGCATTTTTCTAGGACCAAAATTAAAAAAGTTACAAGGGCTTTTCGAAAATCACAGACATTTTTTCATTTTGAAACTTCAATTTTCGGTAACTTTTTTCCACTTTATTTTTGAAGGGTTTTTGACTTATTTCCTGTTAATTGGAACAAAACCATGCAACTTCTTCTTTAGACGCATTTTTCTAGGACCAAAATTAAAAAAGTTACAAGGGCTTTTCGAAAATCACAGACATTTTTTCATTTTGAAACTTCAATTTTCGGTAACTTTTTTCCACTTTATTTTTGAAGGGTTTTTGACTTATTTCCTGTTAATTGGAACAAAACCATGCAACTTCTTCTTTAGACGCATTTTTCTAGGACCAAAATTAAAAAAGTTACAAGGGCTTTTCGAAAATCACAGACATTTTTTCATTTTGAAACTTCAATTTTCGGTAACTTTTTTCCACTTTATTTTTGAAGGGTTTTTGACTTATTTCCTGTTAATTGGAACAAAACCATGCAACTTCTTCTTTAGACGCATTTTTCTAGGACCAAAATTAAAAAAGTTACAAGGGCTTTTCGAAAATCACAGACATTTTTTCATTTTGAAACTTCAATTTTCGGTAACTTTTTTCCACTTTATTTTTGAAGGGTTTTTGACTTATTTCCTGTTAATTGGAACAAAACCATGCAACTTCTTCTTTAGACGCATTTTTCTAGGACCAAAATTAAAAAAGTTACAAGGGCTTTTCGAAAATCACAGACATTTTTTCATTTTGAAACTTCAATTTTCGGTAACTTTTTTCCACTTTATTTTTGAAGGGTTTTTGACTTATTTCCTGTTAATTGGAACAAAACCATGCAACTTCTTCTTTAGACGCATTTTTCTAGGACCAAAATTAAAAAAGTTACAAGGGCTTTTCGAAAATCACAGACATTTTTTCATTTTGAAACTTCAATTTTCGGTAACTTTTTTCCACTTTATTTTTGAAGGGTTTTTGACTTATTTCCTGTTAATTGGAACAAAACCATGCAACTTCTTCTTTAGACGCATTTTTCTAGGACCAAAATTAAAAAAGTTACAAGGGCTTTTCGAAAATCACAGACATTTTTTCATTTTGAAACTTCAATTTTCGGTAACTTTTTTCCACTTTATTTTTGAAGGGTTTTTGACTTATTTCCTGTTAATTGGAACAAAACCATGCAACTTCTTCTTTAGACGCATTTTTCTAGGACCAAAATTAAAAAAGTTACAAGGGCTTTTCGAAAATCACAGACATTTTTTCATTTTGAAACTTCAATTTTCGGTAACTTTTTTCCACTTTATTTTTGAAGGGTTTTTGACTTATTTCCTGTTAATTGGAACAAAACCATGCAACTTCTTCTTTAGACGCATTTTTCTAGGACCAAAATTAAAAAAGTTACAAAGGCTTTTCGAAAATCACAGACATTTTTTCATTTTGAAACTTCAATTTTCGGTAACTTTTTTCCACTTTATTTTTGAAGGGTTTTTGACTTATTTCCTGTTAATTGGAACAAAACCATGCAACTTCTTCTTTAGACGCATTTTTCTAGGACCAAAATTAAAAAAGTTACAAGGGCTTTTCGAAAATCACAGACATTTTTTCATTTTGAAACTTCAATTTTCGGTAACTTTTTTCCACTTTATTTTTGAAGGGTTTTTGACTTATTTCCTAATAACTGGAACAAAACCATGCAACTTCTTCTTTAGACGCATTTTTCTAGGACCAAAATTAAAAAAGTTACAAGGGCTTTTCGAAAATCACAGACATTTTTTCATTTTGAAACTTCAATTTTCGGTAACTTTTTTCCACTTTATTTTTGAAGGGTTTTTGACTTATTTCCTGTTAATTGGAACAAAACCATGCAACTTCTTCTTTAGACGCATTTTTCTAGGACCAAAATTAAAAAAGTTACAAGGGCTTTTCGAAAATCACAGACATTTTTTCATTTTGAAACTTCAATTTTCGGTAACTTTTTTCCACTTTATTTTTGAAGGGTTTTTGACTTATTTCCTGTTAATTGGAACAAAACCATGCAACTTCTTCTTTAGACGCATTTTTCTAGGACCAAAATTAAAAAAGTTACAAGGGCTTTTCGAAAATCACAGACATTTTTTCATTTTGAAACTTCAATTTTCGGTAACTTTTTTCCACTTTATTTTTGAAGGGTTTTTGACTTATTTCCTGTTAATTGGAACAAAACCATGCAACTTCTTCTTTAGACGCATTTTTCTAGGACCAAAATTAAAAAAGTTACAAGGGCTTTTCGAAAATCACAGACATTTTTTCATTTTGAAACTTCAATTTTCGGTAACTTTTTTCCACTTTATTTTTGAAGGGTTTTTGACTTATTTCCTAATAACTGGAACAAAACCATGCAACTTCTTCTTTAGACGCATTTTTCTAGGACCAAAATTAAAAAAGTTACAAGGGCTTTTCGAAAATCACAGACATTTTTTCATTTTGAAACTTCAATTTTCGGTAACTTTTTTCCACTTTATTTTTGAAGGGTTTTTGACTTATTTCCTGTTAATTGGAACAAAACCATGCAACTTCTTCTTTAGACGCATTTTTCTAGGACCAAAATTAAAAAAGTTACAAGGGCTTTTCGAAAATCACAGACATTTTTTCATTTTGAAACTTCAATTTTCGGTAACTTTTTTCCACTTTATTTTTGAAGGGTTTTTGACTTATTTCCTGTTAATTGGAACAAAACCATGCAACTTCTTCTTTAGACGCATTTTTCTAGGACCAAAATTAAAAAAGTTACAAGGGCTTTTCGAAAATCACAGACATTTTTTCATTTTGAAACTTCAATTTTCGGTAACTTTTTTCCACTTTATTTTTGAAGGGTTTTTGACTTATTTCCTGTTAATTGGAACAAAACCATGCAACTTCTTCTTTAGACGCATTTTTCTAGGACCAAAATTAAAAAAGTTACAAGGGCTTTTCGAAAATCACAGACATTTTTTCATTTTGAAACTTCAATTTTCGGTAACTTTTTTCCACTTTATTTTTGAAGGGTTTTTGACTTATTTCCTAATAACTGGAACAAAACCATGCAACTTCTTCTTTAGACGCATTTTTCTAGGACCAAAATTAAAAAAGTTACAAAGGCTTTTCGAAAATCACAGACATTTTTTCATTTTGAAACTTCAATTTTCGGTAACTTTTTTCCACTTTATTTTTGAAGGGTTTTTGACTTATTTCCTGTTAATTGGAACAAAACCATGCAACTTCTTCTTTAGACGCATTTTTCTAGGACCAAAATTAAAAAAGTTACAAGGGCTTTTCGAAAATCACAGACATTTTTTCATTTTGAAACTTCAATTTTCGGTAACTTTTTTCCACTTTATTTTTGAAGGGTTTTTGACTTATTTCCTGTTAATTGGAACAAAACCATGCAACTTCTTCTTTAGACGCATTTTTCTAGGACCAAAATTAAAAAAGTTACAAGGGCTTTTCGAAAATCACAGACATTTTTTCATTTTGAAACTTCAATTTTCGGTAACTTTTTTCCACTTTATTTTTGAAGGGTTTTTGACTTATTTCCTAATAACTGGAACAAAACCATGCAACTTCTTCTTTAGACGCATTTTTCTAGGACCAAAATTAAAAAAGTTACAAGGGCTTTTCGAAAATCACAGACATTTTTTCATTTTGAAACTTCAATTTTCGGTAACTTTTTTCCACTTTATTTTTGAAGGGTTTTTGACTTATTTCCTAATAATTGGAACAAAACCATGCAACTTCTTCTTTAGACGCATTTTTCTAGGACCAAAATTAAAAAAGTTACAAGGGCTTTTCGAAAATCACAGACATTTTTTCATTTTGAAACTTCAATTTTCGGTAACTTTTTTCCACTTTATTTTTGAAGGGTTTTTGACTTATTTCCTGTTAATTGGAACAAAACCATGCAACTTCTTCTTTAGACGCATTTTTCTAGGACCAAAATTAAAAAAGTTACAAGGGCTTTTCGAAAATCACAGACATTTTTTCATTTTGAAACTTCAATTTTCGGTAACTTTTTTCCACTTTATTTTTGAAGGGTTTTTGACTTATTTCCTGTTAATTGGAACAAAACCATGCAACTTCTTCTTTAGACGCATTTTTCTAGGACCAAAATTAAAAAAGTTACAAGGGCTTTTCGAAAATCACAGACATTTTTTCATTTTGAAACTTCAATTTTCGGTAACTTTTTTCCACTTTATTTTTGAAGGGTTTTTGACTTATTTCCTAATAACTGGAACAAAACCATGCAACTTCTTCTTTAGACGCATTTTTCTAGGACCAAAATTAAAAAAGTTACAAGGGCTTTTCGAAAATCACAGACATTTTTTCATTTTGAAACTTCAATTTTCGGTAACTTTTTTCCACTTTATTTTTGAAGGGTTTTTGACTTATTTCCTGTTAATTGGAACAAAACCATGCAACTTCTTCTTTAGACGCATTTTTCTAGGACCAAAATTAAAAAAGTTACAAGGGCTTTTCGAAAATCACAGACATTTTTTCATTTTGAAACTTCAATTTTCGGTAACTTTTTTCCACTTTATTTTTGAAGGGTTTTTGACTTATTTCCTGTTAATTGGAACAAAACCATGCAACTTCTTCTTTAGACGCATTTTTCTAGGACCAAAATTAAAAAAGTTACAAGGGCTTTTCGAAAATCACAGACATTTTTTCATTTTGAAACTTCAATTTTCGGTAACTTTTTTCCACTTTATTTTTGAAGGGTTTTTGACTTATTTCCTGTTAATTGGAACAAAACCATGCAACTTCTTCTTTAGACGCATTTTTCTAGGACCAAAATTAAAAAAGTTACAAGGGCTTTTCGAAAATCACAGACATTTTTTCATTTTGAAACTTCAATTTTCGGTAACTTTTTTCCACTTTATTTTTGAAGGGTTTTTGACTTATTTCCTAATAATTGGAACAAAACCATGCAACTTCTTCTTTAGACGCATTTTTCTAGGACCAAAATTAAAAAAGTTACAAGGGCTTTTCGAAAATCACAGACATTTTTTCATTTTGAAACTTCAATTTTCGGTAACTTTTTTCCACTTTATTTTTGAAGGGTTTTTGACTTATTTCCTGTTAATTGGAACAAAACCATGCAACTTCTTCTTTAGACGCATTTTTCTAGGACCAAAATTAAAAAAGTTACAAGGGCTTTTCGAAAATCACAGACATTTTTTCATTTTGAAACTTCAATTTTCGGTAACTTTTTTCCACTTTATTTTTGAAGGGTTTTTGACTTATTTCCTAATAACTGGAACAAAACCATGCAACTTCTTCTTTAGACGCATTTTTCTAGGACCAAAATTAAAAAAGTTACAAGGGCTTTTCGAAAATCACAGACATTTTTTCATTTTGAAACTTCAATTTTCGGTAACTTTTTTCCACTTTATTTTTGATGGTTTTTTGACTTATTTCCTGATAATTGGAACAAAACCATGCAACTTCTTCTTTAGACGCATTTTTCTAGGACCAAAATTAAAAAAGTTACAAGGGCTTTTCGAAAATCACAGACATTTTTTCATTTTGAAACTTCAATTTTCGGTAACTTTTTTCCACTTTATTTTTGAAGGGTTTTTGACTTATTTCCTAATAACTGGAACAAAACCATGCAACTTCTTCTTTAGACGCATTTTTCTAGGACCAAAATTAAAAAAGTTACAAGGGCTTTTCGAAAATCACAGACATTTTTTCATTTTGAAACTTCAATTTTCGGTAACTTTTTTCCACTTTATTTTTGAAGGGTTTTTGACTTATTTCCTGTTAATTGGAACAAAACCATGCAACTTCTTCTTTAGACGCATTTTTCTAGGACCAAAATTAAAAAAGTTACAAAGGCTTTTCGAAAATCACAGACATTTTTTCATTTTGAAACTTCAATTTTCGGTAACTTTTTTCCACTTTATTTTTGAAGGGTTTTTGACTTATTTCCTGTTAATTGGAACAAAACCATGCAACTTCTTCTTTAGACGCATTTTTCTAGGACCAAAATTAAAAAAGTTACAAAGGCTTTTCGAAAATCACAGACATTTTTTCATTTTGAAACTTCAATTTTCGGTAACTTTTTTCCACTTTATTTTTGAAGGGTTTTTGACTTATTTCCTGTTAATTGGAACAAAACCATGCAACTTCTTCTTTAGACGCATTTTTCTAGGACCAAAATTAAAAAAGTTACAAAGGCTTTTCGAAAATCACAGACATTTTTTCATTTTGAAACTTCAATTTTCGGTAACTTTTTTCCACTTTATTTTTGAAGGGTTTTTGACTTATTTCCTGTTAATTGGAACAAAACCATGCAACTTCTTCTTTAGACGCATTTTTCTAGGACCAAAATTAAAAAAGTTACAAGGGCTTTTCGAAAATCACAGACATTTTTTCATTTTGAAACTTCAATTTTCGGTAACTTTTTTCCACTTTATTTTTGAAGGGTTTTTGACTTATTTCCTGTTAATTGGAACAAAACCATGCAACTTCTTCTTTAGACGCATTTTTCTAGGACCAAAATTAAAAAAGTTACAAAGGCTTTTCGAAAATCACAGACATTTTTTCATTTTGAAACTTCAATTTTCGGTAACTTTTTTCCACTTTATTTTTGAAGGGTTTTTGACTTATTTCCTGTTAATTGGAACAAAACCATGCAACTTCTTCTTTAGACGCATTTTTCTAGGACCAAAATTAAAAAAGTTACAAGGGCTTTTCGAAAATCACAGACATTTTTTCATTTTGAAACTTCAATTTTCGGTAACTTTTTTCCACTTTATTTTTGTATGTTTTTTGACTTATTTCCTGTTAATTGGAACAAAACCATGCAACTTCTTCTTTAGACGCATTTTTCTAGGACCAAAATTAAAAAAGTTACAAGGGCTTTTCGAAAATCACAGACATTTTTTCATTTTGAAACTTCAATTTTCGGTAACTTTTTTCCACTTTATTTTTGAAGGGTTTTTGACTTATTTCCTGTTAATTGGAACAAAACCATGCAACTTCTTCTTTAGACGCATTTTTCTAGGACCAAAATTAAAAAAGTTACAAGGGCTTTTCGAAAATCACAGACATTTTTTCATTTTGAAACTTCAATTTTCGGTAACTTTTTTCCACTTTATTTTTGAAGGGTTTTTGACTTATTTCCTAATAACTGGAACAAAACCATGCAACTTCTTCTTTAGACGCATTTTTCTAGGACCAAAATTAAAAAAGTTACAAGGGCTTTTCGAAAATCACAGACATTTTTTCATTTTGAAACTTCAATTTTCGGTAACTTTTTTCCACTTTATTTTTGAAGGGTTTTTGACTTATTTCCTGTTAATTGGAACAAAACCATGCAACTTCTTCTTTAGACGCATTTTTCTAGGACCAAAATTAAAAAAGTTACAAGGGCTTTTCGAAAATCACAGACATTTTTTCATTTTGAAACTTCAATTTTCGGTAACTTTTTTCCACTTTATTTTTGAAGGGTTTTTGACTTATTTCCTGTTAATTGGAACAAAACCATGCAACTTCTTCTTTAGACGCATTTTTCTAGGACCAAAATTAAAAAAGTTACAAGGGCTTTTCGAAAATCACAGACATTTTTTCATTTTGAAACTTCAATTTTCGGTAACTTTTTTCCACTTTATTTTTGAAGGGTTTTTGACTTATTTCCTGTTAATTGGAACAAAACCATGCAACTTCTTCTTTAGACGCATTTTTCTAGGACCAAAATTAAAAAAGTTACAAGGGCTTTTCGAAAATCACAGACATTTTTTCATTTTGAAACTTCAATTTTCGGTAACTTTTTTCCACTTTATTTTTGAAGGGTTTTTGACTTATTTCCTAATAACTGGAACAAAACCATGCAACTTCTTCTTTAGACGCATTTTTCTAGGACCAAAATTAAAAAAGTTACAAGGGCTTTTCGAAAATCACAGACATTTTTTCATTTTGAAACTTCAATTTTCGGTAACTTTTTTCCACTTTATTTTTGAAGGGTTTTTGACTTATTTCCTGTTAATTGGAACAAAACCATGCAACTTCTTCTTTAGACGCATTTTTCTAGGACCAAAATTAAAAAAGTTACAAGGGCTTTTCGAAAATCACAGACATTTTTTCATTTTGAAACTTCAATTTTCGGTAACTTTTTTCCACTTTATTTTTGAAGGGTTTTTGACTTATTTCCTGTTAATTGGAACAAAACCATGCAACTTCTTCTTTAGACGCATTTTTCTAGGACCAAAATTAAAAAAGTTACAAGGGCTTTTCGAAAATCACAGACATTTTTTTTCATTTTGAAACTTCAAATTACGGTAACTTTTTTCCACTTTATTTTTGAAGGGTTTTTGACTTATTTCCTGTTAATTGGAACAAAACCATGCAACTTCTTCTTTAGACGCATTTTTCTAGGACCAAAATTAAAAAAGTTACAAGGGCTTTTCGAAAATCACAGACATTTTTTCATTTTGAAACTTCAATTTTCGGTAACTTTTTTCCACTTTATTTTTGAAGGGTTTTTGACTTATTTCCTAATAACTGGAACAAAACCATGCAACTTCTTCTTTAGACGCATTTTTCTAGGACCAAAATTAAAAAAGTTACAAGGGCTTTTCGAAAATCACAGACATTTTTTCATTTTGAAACTTCAATTTTCGGTAACTTTTTTCCACTTTATTTTTGAAGGGTTTTTGACTTATTTCCTGTTAATTGGAACAAAACCATGCAACTTCTTCTTTAGACGCATTTTTCTAGGACCAAAATTAAAAAAGTTACAAGGGCTTTTCGAAAATCACAGACATTTTTTCATTTTGAAACTTCAATTTTCGGTAACTTTTTTCCACTTTATTTTTGAAGGGTTTTTGACTTATTTCCTGTTAATTGGAACAAAACCATGCAACTTCTTCTTTAGACGCATTTTTCTAGGACCAAAATTAAAAAAGTTACAAGGGCTTTTCGAAAATCACAGACATTTTTTCATTTTGAAACTTCAATTTTCGGTAACTTTTTTCCACTTTATTTTTGAAGGGTTTTTGACTTATTTCCTGTTAATTGGAACAAAACCATGCAACTTCTTCTTTAGACGCATTTTTCTAGGACCAAAATTAAAAAAGTTACAAGGGCTTTTCGAAAATCACAGACATTTTTTCATTTTGAAACTTCAATTTTCGGTAACTTTTTTCCACTTTATTTTTGAAGGGTTTTTGACTTATTTCCTGTTAATTGGAACAAAACCATGCAACTTCTTCTTTAGACGCATTTTTCTAGGACCAAAATTAAAAAAGTTACAAGGGCTTTTCGAAAATCACAGACATTTTTTCATTTTGAAACTTCAATTTTCGGTAACTTTTTTCCACTTTATTTTTGAAGGGTTTTTGACTTATTTCCTGTTAATTGGAACAAAACCATGCAACTTCTTCTTTAGACGCATTTTTCTAGGACCAAAATTAAAAAAGTTACAAGGGCTTTTCGAAAATCACAGACATTTTTTCATTTTGAAACTTCAATTTTCGGTAACTTTTTTCCACTTTATTTTTGAAGGGTTTTTGACTTATTTCCTGTTAATTGGAACAAAACCATGCAACTTCTTCTTTAGACGCATTTTTCTAGGACCAAAATTAAAAAAGTTACAAGGGCTTTTCGAAAATCACAGACATTTTTTCATTTTGAAACTTCAATTTTCGGTAACTTTTTTCCACTTTATTTTTGAAGGGTTTTTGACTTATTTCCTAATAACTGGAACAAAACCATGCAACTTCTTCTTTAGACGCATTTTTCTAGGACCAAAATTAAAAAAGTTACAAGGGCTTTTCGAAAATCACAGACATTTTTTCATTTTGAAACTTCAATTTTCGGTAACTTTTTTCCACTTTATTTTTGAAGGGTTTTTGACTTATTTCCTGTTAATTGGAACAAAACCATGCAACTTCTTCTTTAGACGCATTTTTCTAGGACCAAAATTAAAAAAGTTACAAGGGCTTTTCGAAAATCACAGACATTTTTTCATTTTGAAACTTCAATTTTCGGTAACTTTTTTCCACTTTATTTTTGAAGGGTTTTTGACTTATTTCCTGTTAATTGGAACAAAACCATGCAACTTCTTCTTTAGACGCATTTTTCTAGGACCAAAATTAAAAAAGTTACAAGGGCTTTTCGAAAATCACAGACATTTTTTCATTTTGAAACTTCAATTTTCGGTAACTTTTTTCCACTTTATTTTTGAAGGGTTTTTGACTTATTTCCTGTTAATTGGAACAAAACCATGCAACTTCTTCTTTAGACGCATTTTTCTAGGACCAAAATTAAAAAAGTTACAAGGGCTTTTCGAAAATCACAGACATTTTTTCATTTTGAAACTTCAATTTTCGGTAACTTTTTTCCACTTTATTTTTGAAGGGTTTTTGACTTATTTCCTGTTAATTGGAACAAAACCATGCAACTTCTTCTTTAGACGCATTTTTCTAGGACCAAAATTAAAAAAGTTACAAGGGCTTTTCGAAAATCACAGACATTTTTTCATTTTGAAACTTCAATTTTCGGTAACTTTTTTCCACTTTATTTTTGAAGGGTTTTTGACTTTTTTCCTAATAACTGGAACAAAACCATGCAACTTCTTCTTTAGACGCATTTTTCTAGGACCAAAATTAAAAAAGTTACAAGGGCTTTTCGAAAATCACAGACATTTTTTCATTTTGAAACTTCAATTTTCGGTAACTTTTTTCCACTTTATTTTTGAAGGGTTTTTGACTTATTTCCTGTTAATTGGAACAAAACCATGCAACTTCTTCTTTAGACGCATTTTTCTAGGACCAAAATTAAAAAAGTTACAAGGGCTTTTCGAAAATCACAGACATTTTTTCATTTTGAAACTTCAATTTTCGGTAACTTTTTTCCACTTTATTTTTGAAGGGTTTTTGACTTATTTCCTGTTAATTGGAACAAAACCATGCAACTTCTTCTTTAGACGCATTTTTCTAGGACCAAAATTAAAAAAGTTACAAGGGCTTTTCGAAAATCACAGACATTTTTTCATTTTGAAACTTCAATTTTCGGTAACTTTTTTCCACTTTATTTTTGAAGGGTTTTTGACTTATTTCCTGTTAATTGGAACAAAACCATGCAACTTCTTCTTTAGACGCATTTTTCTAGGACCAAAATTAAAAAAGTTACAAGGGCTTTTCGAAAATCACAGACATTTTTTCATTTTGAAACTTCAATTTTCGGTAACTTTTTTCCACTTTATTTTTGAAGGGTTTTTGACTTATTTCCTGTTAATTGGAACAAAACCATGCAACTTCTTCTTTAGACGCATTTTTCTAGGACCAAAATTAAAAAAGTTACAAGGGCTTTTCGAAAATCACAGACATTTTTTCATTTTGAAACTTCAATTTTCGGTAACTTTTTTCCACTTTATTTTTGAAGGGTTTTTGACTTATTTCCTGTTAATTGGAACAAAACCATGCAACTTCTTCTTTAGACGCATTTTTCTAGGACCAAAATTAAAAAAGTTACAAGGGCTTTTCGAAAATCACAGACATTTTTTCATTTTGAAACTTCAATTTTCGGTAACTTTTTTCCACTTTATTTTTGAAGGGTTTTTGACTTATTTCCTGTTAATTGGAACAAAACCATGCAACTTCTTCTTTAGACGCATTTTTCTAGGACCAAAATTAAAAAAGTTACAAGGGCTTTTCGAAAATCACAGACATTTTTTCATTTTGAAACTTCAATTTTCGGTAACTTTTTTCCACTTTATTTTTGAAGGGTTTTTGACTTATTTCCTGTTAATTGGAACAAAACCATGCAACTTCTTCTTTAGACGCATTTTTCTAGGACCAAAATTAAAAAAGTTACAAGGGCTTTTCGAAAATCACAGACATTTTTTCATTTTGAAACTTCAATTTTCGGTAACTTTTTTCCACTTTATTTTTGAAGGGTTTTTGACTTATTTCCTGTTAATTGGAACAAAACCATGCAACTTCTTCTTTAGACGCATTTTTCTAGGACCAAAATTAAAAAAGTTACAAGGGCTTTTCGAAAATCACAGACATTTTTTCATTTTGAAACTTCAATTTTCGGTAACTTTTTTCCACTTTATTTTTGAAGGGTTTTTGACTTATTTCCTGTTAATTGGAACAAAACCATGCAACTTCTTCTTTAGACGCATTTTTCTAGGACCAAAATTAAAAAAGTTACAAGGGCTTTTCGAAAATCACAGACATTTTTTCATTTTGAAACTTCAATTTTCGGTAACTTTTTTCCACTTTATTTTTGAAGGGTTTTTGACTTATTTCCTGTTAATTGGAACAAAACCATGCAACTTCTTCTTTAGACGCATTTTTCTAGGACCAAAATTAAAAAAGTTACAAGGGCTTTTCGAAAATCACAGACATTTTTTCATTTTGAAACTTCAATTTTCGGTAACTTTTTTCCACTTTATTTTTGAAGGGTTTTTTGACTTATTTCCTGTTAATTGGAACAAAACCATGCAACTTCTTCTTTAGACGCATTTTTCTAGGACCAAAATTAAAAAAGTTACAAGGGCTTTTCGAAAATCACAGACATTTTTTCATTTTGAAACTTCAATTTTCGGTAACTTTTTTCCACTTTATTTTTGAAGGGTTTTTGACTTATTTCCTGTTAATTGGAACAAAACCATGCAACTTCTTCTTTAGACGCATTTTTCTAGGACCAAAATTAAAAAAGTTACAAGGGCTTTTCGAAAATCACAGACATTTTTTCATTTTGAAACTTCAATTTTCGGTAACTTTTTTCCACTTTATTTTTGAAGGGTTTTTGACTTATTTCCTGTTAATTGGAACAAAACCATGCAACTTCTTCTTTAGACGCATTTTTCTAGGACCAAAATTAAAAAAGTTACAAGGGCTTTTCGAAAATCACAGACATTTTTTCATTTTGAAACTTCAATTTTCGGTAACTTTTTTCCACTTTATTTTTGAAGGGTTTTTGACTTATTTCCTGTTAATTGGAACAAAACCATGCAACTTCTTCTTTAGACGCATTTTTCTAGGACCAAAATTAAAAAAGTTACAAGGGCTTTTCGAAAATCACAGACATTTTTTCATTTTGAAACTTCAATTTTCGGTAACTTTTTTCCACTTTATTTTTGAAGGGTTTTTGACTTATTTCCTAATAACTGGAACAAAACCATGCAACTTCTTCTTTAGACGCATTTTTCTAGGACCAAAATTAAAAAAGTTACAAGGGCTTTTCGAAAATCACAGACATTTTTTCATTTTGAAACTTCAATTTTCGGTAACTTTTTTCCACTTTATTTTTGAAGGGTTTTTGACTTATTTCCTAATAACTGGAACAAAACCATGCAACTTCTTCTTTAGACGCATTTTTCTAGGACCAAAATTAAAAAAGTTACAAGGGCTTTTCGAAAATCACAGACATTTTTTCATTTTGAAACTTCAATTTTCGGTAACTTTTTTCCACTTTATTTTTGAAGGGTTTTTGACTTATTTCCTGTTAATTGGAACAAAACCATGCAACTTCTTCTTTAGACGCATTTTTCTAGGACCAAAATTAAAAAAGTTACAAGGGCTTTTCGAAAATCACAGACATTTTTTCATTTTGAAACTTCAATTTTCGGTAACTTTTTTCCACTTTATTTTTGAAGGGTTTTTGACTTATTTCCTGTTAATTGGAACAAAACCATGCAACTTCTTCTTTAGACGCATTTTTCTAGGACCAAAATTAAAAAAGTTACAAGGGCTTTTCGAAAATCACAGACATTTTTTCATTTTGAAACTTCAATTTTCGGTAACTTTTTTCCACTTTATTTTTGAAGGGTTTTTGACTTATTTCCTAATAACTGGAACAAAACCATGCAACTTCTTCTTTAGACGCATTTTTCTAGGACCAAAATTAAAAAAGTTACAAGGGCTTTTCGAAAATCACAGACATTTTTTCATTTTGAAACTTCAATTTTCGGTAACTTTTTTCCACTTTATTTTTGAAGGGTTTTTGACTTATTTCCTGTTAATTGGAACAAAACCATGCAACTTCTTCTTTAGACGCATTTTTCTAGGACCAAAATTAAAAAAGTTACAAGGGCTTTTCGAAAATCACAGACATTTTTTCATTTTGAAACTTCAATTTTCGGTAACTTTTTTCCACTTTATTTTTGAAGGGTTTTTGACTTATTTCCTGTTAATTGGAACAAAACCATGCAACTTCTTCTTTAGACGCATTTTTCTAGGACCAAAATTAAAAAAGTTACAAGGGCTTTTCGAAAATCACAGACATTTTTTCATTTTGAAACTTCAATTTTCGGTAACTTTTTTCCACTTTATTTTTGAAGGGTTTTTGACTTATTTCCTGTTAATTGGAACAAAACCATGCAACTTCTTCTTTAGACGCATTTTTCTAGGACCAAAATTAAAAAAGTTACAAGGGCTTTTCGAAAATCACAGACATTTTTTCATTTTGAAACTTCAATTTTCGGTAACTTTTTTCCACTTTATTTTTGAAGGGTTTTTGACTTATTTCCTAATAACTGGAACAAAACCATGCAACTTCTTCTTTAGACGCATTTTTCTAGGACCAAAATTAAAAAAGTTACAAGGGCTTTTCGAAAATCACAGACATTTTTTCATTTTGAAACTTCAATTTTCGGTAACTTTTTTCCACTTTATTTTTGAAGGGTTTTTGACTTATTTCCTGTTAATTGGAACAAAACCATGCAACTTCTTCTTTAGACGCATTTTTCTAGGACCAAAATTAAAAAAGTTACAAGGGCTTTTCGAAAATCACAGACATTTTTTCATTTTGAAACTTCAATTTTCGGTAACTTTTTTCCACTTTATTTTTGAAGGGTTTTTGACTTATTTCCTAATAACTGGAACAAAACCATGCAACTTCTTCTTTAGACGCATTTTTCTAGGACCAAAATTAAAAAAGTTACAAGGGCTTTTCGAAAATCACAGACATTTTTTCATTTTGAAACTTCAATTTTCGGTAACTTTTTTCCACTTTATTTTTGAAGGGTTTTTGACTTATTTCCTGTTAATTGGAACAAAACCATGCAACTTCTTCTTTAGACGCATTTTTCTAGGACCAAAATTAAAAAAGTTACAAGGGCTTTTCGAAAATCACAGACATTTTTTCATTTTGAAACTTCAATTTTCGGTAACTTTTTTCCACTTTATTTTTGAAGGGTTTTTGACTTATTTCCTGTTAATTGGAACAAAACCATGCAACTTCTTCTTTAGACGCATTTTTCTAGGACCAAAATTAAAAAAGTTACAAGGGCTTTTCGAAAATCACAGACATTTTTTCATTTTGAAACTTCAATTTTCGGTAACTTTTTTCCACTTTATTTTTGAAGGGTTTTTGACTTATTTCCTGTTAATTGGAACAAAACCATGCAACTTCTTCTTTAGACGCATTTTTCTAGGACCAAAATTAAAAAAGTTACAAAGGCTTTTCGAAAATCACAGACATTTTTTCATTTTGAAACTTCAATTTTCGGTAACTTTTTTTCCACTTTATTTTTAAAGGGTTTTTGACTTATTTCCTGTTAATTGGAACAAAACCATGCAACTTCTTCTTTAGACGCATTTTTCTAGGACCAAAATTAAAAAAGTTACAAAGGCTTTTCGAAAATCACAGACATTTTTTCATTTTGAAACTTCAATTTTCGGTAACTTTTTTCCACTTTATTTTTGAAGGGTTTTTGACTTATTTCCTGTTAATTGGAACAAAACCATGCAACTTCTTCTTTAGACGCATTTTTCTAGGACCAAAATTAAAAAAGTTACAAGGGCTTTTCGAAAATCACAGACATTTTTTCATTTTGAAACTTCAATTTTCGGTAACTTTTTTCCACTTTATTTTTGAAGGGTTTTTGACTTATTTCCTGTTAATTGGAACAAAACCATGCAACTTCTTCTTTAGACGCATTTTTCTAGGACCAAAATAAAAAAATTAAAAAGGTATTTTCGAAAAAAACAGACATTTTTTCATTTTGAAACTTCAATTTTCGGTAACTTTTTTCCACTTTATTTTTGAAGGGTTTTTGACTTATTTCCTGTTAATTGGAACAAAACCATGCAACTTCTTCTTTAGACGCATTTTTCTAGGACCAAAATTAAAAAAGTTACAAGGGCTTTTCGAAAATCACAGACATTTTTTCATTTTGAAACTTCAATTTTCGGTAACTTTTTTCCACTTTATTTTTGAAGGGTTTTTGACTTATTTCCTGTTAATTGGAACAAAACCATGCAACTTCTTCTTTAGACGCATTTTTCTAGGACCAAAATTAAAAAAGTTACAAGGGCTTTTCGAAAATCACAGACATTTTTTCATTTTGAAACTTCAATTTTCGGTAACTTTTTTCCACTTTATTTTTGAAGGGTTTTTGACTTATTTCCTGTTAATTGGAACAAAACCATGCAACTTCTTCTTTAGACGCATTTTTCTAGGACCAAAATTAAAAAAGTTACAAAGGCTTTTCGAAAATCACAGACATTTTTTCATTTTGAAACTTCAATTTTCGGTAACTTTTTTCCACTTTATTTTTGAAGGGTTTTTGACTTATTTCCTGTTAATTGGAACAAAACCATGCAACTTCTTCTTTAGACGCATTTTTCTAGGACCAAAATTAAAAAAGTTACAAAGGCTTTTCGAAAATCACAGACATTTTTTCATTTTGAAACTTCAATTTTCGGTAACTTTTTTCCACTTTATTTTTGAAGGGTTTTTGACTTATTTCCTGTTAATTGGAACAAAACCATGCAACTTCTTCTTTAGACGCATTTTTCTAGGACCAAAATTAAAAAAGTTACAAGGGCTTTTCGAAAATCACAGACATTTTTTCATTTTGAAACTTCAATTTTCGGTAACTTTTTTCCACTTTATTTTTGAAGGGTTTTTGACTTATTTCCTGTTAATTGGAACAAAACCATGCAACTTCTTCTTTAGACGCATTTTTCTAGGACCAAAATTAAAAAAGTTACAAAGGCTTTTCGAAAATCACAGACATTTTTTCATTTTGAAACTTCAATTTTCGGTAACTTTTTTCCACTTTATTTTTGAAGGGTTTTTGACTTATTTCCTGTTAATTGGAACAAAACCATGCAACTTCTTCTTTAGACGCATTTTTCTAGGACCAAAATTAAAAAAGTTACAAGGGCTTTTCGAAAATCACAGACATTTTTTCATTTTGAAACTTCAATTTTCGGTAACTTTTTTCCACTTTATTTTTGAAGGGTTTTTGACTTATTTCCTAATAACTGGAATAAAACCATGCAACTTCTTTAGACGCATTTTTCTAGGACCAAAATTAAAAAAGTTACAAGGGCTTTTCGAAAATCACAGACATTTTTTCATTTTGAAACTTCAATTTTCGGTAACTTTTTTCCACTTTATTTTTGAAGGGTTTTTGACTTATTTCCTGTTAATTGGAACAAAACCATGCAACTTCTTCTTTAGACGCATTTTTCTAGGACCAAAATTAAAAAAGTTACAAGGGCTTTTCGAAAATCACAGACATTTTTTCATTTTGAAACTTCAATTTTCGGTAACTTTTTTCCACTTTATTTTTGAAGGGTTTTTGACTTATTTCCTAATAACTGGAACAAAACCATGCAACTTCTTCTTTAGACGCATTTTTCTAGGACCAAAATTAAAAAAGTTACAAGGGCTTTTCGAAAATCACAGACATTTTTTCATTTTGAAACTTCAATTTTCGGTAACTTTTTTCCACTTTATTTTTGAAGGGTTTTTGACTTATTTCCTGTTAATTGGAACAAAACCATGCAACTTCTTCTTTAGACGCATTTTTCTAGGACCAAAATTAAAAAAGTTACAAAGGCTTTTCGAAAATCACAGACATTTTTTCATTTTGAAACTTCAATTTTCGGTAACTTTTTTCCACTTTATTTTTGAAGGGTTTTTGACTTATTTCCTGTTAATTGGAACAAAACCATGCAACTTCTTCTTTAGACGCATTTTTCTAGGACCAAAATTAAAAAAGTTACAAAGACTTTTCGAAAATCACAGACATTTTTTCATTTTGAAACTTCAATTTTCGGTAACTTTTTTCCACTTTATTTTTGAAGGGTTTTTGACTTATTTCCTGTTAATTGGAACAAAACCATGCAACTTCTTCTTTAGACGCATTTTTCTAGGACCAAAATTAAAAAAGTTACAAGGGCTTTTCGAAAATCACAGACATTTTTTCATTTTGAAACTTCAATTTTCGGTAACTTTTTTCCACTTTATTTTTGAAGGGTTTTTGACTTATTTCCTGTTAATTGGAACAAAACCATGCAACTTCTTCTTTAGACGCATTTTTCTAGGACCAAAATTAAAAAAGTTACAAAGGCTTTTCGAAAATCACAGACATTTTTTCATTTTGAAACTTCAATTTTCGGTAACTTTTTTCCACTTTATTTTTGAAGGGTTTTTGACTTATTTCCTGTTAATTGGAACAAAACCATGCAACTTCTTCTTTAGACGCATTTTTCTAGGACCAAAATTAAAAAAGTTACAAGGGCTTTTCGAAAATCACAGACATTTTTTCATTTTGAAACTTCAATTTTCGGTAACTTTTTTCCACTTTATTTTTGAAGGGTTTTTGACTTATTTCCTAATAACTGGAATAAAACCATGCAACTTCTTCTTTAGACGCATTTTTCTAGGACCAAAATTAAAAAAGTTACAAGGGCTTTTCGAAAAT
Source organism: Leptopilina drosophilae (assembly GCA_032873175.1). Lineage (NCBI taxonomy): Eukaryota > Metazoa > Arthropoda > Insecta > Hymenoptera > Figitidae > Leptopilina > Leptopilina drosophilae. The sequence goes on from CM065485.1 coordinate 39,326,882, forward strand.
CACAGACATTTTTTCATTTTGAAACTTCAATTTTCGGTAACTTTTTTCCACTTTATTTTTGAAGGGTTTTTGACTTATTTCCTGTTAATTGGAACAAAACCATGCAACTTCTTCTTTAGACGCATTTTTCTAGGACCAAAATTAAAAAAGTTACAAAGACTTTTCGAAAATCACAGACATTTTTTCATTTTGAAACTTCAATTTTCGGTAACTTTTTTCCACTTTATTTTTGAAGGGTTTTTGACTTATTTCCTGTTAATTGGAACAAAACCATGCAACTTCTTCTTTAGACGCATTTTTCTAGGACCAAAATTAAAAAAGTTACAAAGACTTTTCGAAAATCACAGACATTTTTTCATTTTGAAACTTCAATTTTCGGTAACTTTTTTCCACTTTATTTTTGAAGGGTTTTTGACTTATTTCCTGTTAATTGGAACAAAACCATGCAACTTCTTCTTTAGACGCATTTTTCTAGGACCAAAATTAAAAAAGTTACAAGGGCTTTTCGAAAATCACAGACATTTTTTCATTTTGAAACTTCAATTTTCGGTAACTTTTTTCCACTTTATTTTTGAAGGGTTTTTGACTTATTTCCTGTTAATTGGAACAAAACCATGCAACTTCTTCTTTAGACGCATTTTTCTAGGACCAAAATTAAAAAAGTTACAAAGGCTTTTCGAAAATCACAGACATTTTTTCATTTTGAAACTTCAATTTTCGGTAACTTTTTTCCACTTTATTTTTGAAGGGTTTTTGACTTATTTCCTGTTAATTGGAACAAAACCATGCAACTTCTTCTTTAGACGCATTTTTCTAGGACCAAAATTAAAAAAGTTACAAGGGCTTTTCGTAAATCACAGACATTTTTTCATTTTGAAACTTCAATTTTCGGTAACTTTTTTCCACTTTATTTTTGAAGGGTTTTTGACTTATTTCCTAATAACTGGAATAAAACCATGCAACTTCTTTAGACGCATTTTTCTAGGACCAAAATTAAAAAAGTTACAAGGGCTTTTCGAAAATCACAGACATTTTTTCATTTTGAAACTTCAATTTTCGGTAACTTTTTTCCACTTTATTTTTGAAGGGTTTTTGACTTATTTCCTGTTAATTGGAACAAAACCATGCAACTTCTTCTTTAGACGCATTTTTCTAGGACCAAAATTAAAAAAGTTACAAGGGCTTTTCGAAAATCACAGACATTTTTTCATTTTGAAACTTCAATTTTCGGTAACTTTTTTCCACTTTATTTTTGAAGGGTTTTTGAAATATTTCCTGTTAATTGGAACAAAACCATGCAACTTCTTCTTTAGACGCATTTTTCTAGGACCAAAATTAAAAAAGTTACAAAGGCTTTTCGAAAATCACAGACATTTTTTCATTTTGAAACTTCAATTTTCGGTAACTTTTTTCCACTTTATTTTTGAAGGGTTTTTGACTTATTTCCTGTTAATTGGAACAAAACCATGCAACTTCTTCTTTAGACGCATTTTTCTAGGACCAAAATTAAAAAAGTTACAAGGGCTTTTCGAAAATCACAGACATTTTTTCATTTTGAAACTTCAATTTTCGGTAACTTTTTTCCACTTTATTTTTGAAGGGTTTTTGACTTATTTCCTGTTAATTGGAACAAAACCATGCAACTTCTTCTTTAGACGCATTTTTTCTAGGACCAAAATTAAAAAAGTTACAAGGGCTTTTCGAAAATCACAGACATTTTTTCATTTTGAAACTTCAATTTTCGGTAACTTTTTTCCACTTTATTTTTGAAGGGTTTTTGACATTTTTCCTAATAACTGGAACAAAACCATGCAACTTCTACTTTAGACGCATTTTTCTAGGACCAAAATTAAAAAAGTTACAAGGGCTTTTCGAAAATCACAGACATTTTTTCATTTTGAAACTTCAATTTTCGGTAACTTTTTTCCACTTTATTTTTGAAGGGTTTTTGACTTATTTCCTAATAACTGGAATAAAACCATGCAACTTCTTCTTTAGGACGCATTTTTCTAGGACCAAAATTAAAAAAGTTACAAGGGCTTTTCGAAAATCACAGACATTTTTTCATTTTGAAACTTCAATTTTCGGTAACTTTTTTCCACTTTATTTTTGAAGGGTTTTTGACTTATTTCCTGTTAATTGGAACAAAACCATGCAACTTCTTCTTTAGACGCATTTTTCTAGGACCAAAATTAAAAAAGTTACAAGGGCTTTTCGAAAATCACAGACATTTTTTCATTTTGAAACTTCAATTTTCGGTAACTTTTTTCCACTTTATTTTTGAAGGGTTTTTGACTTATTTCCTAATAACTGGAATAAAACCATGCAACTTCTTCTTTAGACGCATTTTTCTAGGACCAAAATTAAAAAAGTTACAAGGGCTTTTCGAAAATCACAGACATTTTTTCATTTTGAAACTTCAATTTTCGGTAACTTTTTTCCACTTTATTTTTGAAGGGTTTTTGACTTATTTCCTAATAACTGGAACAAAACCATGCAACTTCTTCTTTAGACGCATTTTTCTAGGACCAAAATTAAAAAAGTTACAAAGGCTTTTCGAAAATCACAGACATTTTTTCATTTTGAAACTTCAATTTTCGGTAACTTTTTGCCAGTTTATTTTTTAAGAATTTTGAAAATTTTTCTGATAATTGGAACAAAACCATGCAACTTCTTCTTTAGACGCATTTTTCTAGGACCAAAATTAAAAAAGTTACAAGGGCTTTTCGAAAATCACAGACATTTTTTCATTTTGAAACTTCAATTTTCGGTAACTTTTTTCCACTTTATTTTTGAAGGGTTTTTGACTTATTTCCTGTTAATTGGAACAAAACCATGCAACTTCTACTTTAGACGCATTTTTCTAGGACCAAAATTAAAAAAGTTACAAGGGCTTTTCGAAAATCACAGACATTTTTTCATTTTGAAACTTCAATTTTCGGTAACTTTTTTCCACTTTATTTTTAAAGGGTTTTTGACTTATTTCCTGTTAATTGGAACAAAACCATGCAACTTCTTCTTTAGACGCATTTTTCTAGGACCAAAATTAAAAAAGTTACAAGGGCTTTTCGAAAATCACAGACATTTTTTCATTTTGAAACTTCAATTTTCGGTAACTTTTTTCCACTTTATTTTTGAAGGGTTTTTGACTTTTTTCCTAATAACTGGAACAAAACCATGCAACTTCTTCTTTAGACGCATTTTTCTAGGATCAAAATTAAAAAAGTTACAAGGGCTTTTCGAAAATCACAGACATTTTTTCATTTTGAAACTTCAATTTTCGGTAACTTTTTTCCACTTTATTTTTGAAGGGTTTTTGACTTATTTCCTAATAACTGGAACAAAACCATGCAACTTCTTCTTTAGACGCATTTTTCTAGGACCAAAATTAAAAAAGTTACAAGGGCTTTTCGAAAATCACAGACATTTTTTCATTTTGAAACTTCAATTTTCGGTAACTTTTTTCCACTTTATTTTTGAAGGGTTTTTGACTTATTTCCTGATAATTGGAACAAAAACAAGCAACTTCTTTTTTAGACGCATTTTTCTAGGACCAAAATTAAAAAAGTTACAAGGGCTTTTCGAAAATCACAGACATTTTTTCATTTTGAAACTTCAATTTTCGGTAACTTTTTTCCACTTTATTTTTGAAGGGTTTTTGACTTATTTCCTGTTAATTGGAACAAAACCATGCAACTTCTTCTTTAGACGCATTTTTCTAGGACCAAAATTAAAAAAGTTACAAGGGCTTTTCGAAAATCACAGACATTTTTTCATTTTGAAACTTCAATTTTCGGTAACTTTTTTCCACTTTATTTTTGAAGGGTTTTTGACTTATTTCCTGTTAATTGGAACAAAACCATGCAACTTCTTCTTTAGACGCATTTTTCTAGGACCAAAATTAAAAAAGTTACAAAGGCTTTTCGAAAATCACAGACATTTTTTCATTTTGAAACTTCAATTTTCGGTAACTTTTTTCCACTTTATTTTTGAAGGGTTTTTGACTTATTTCCTGTTAATTGGAACAAAACCATGCAACTTCTTCTTTAGACGCATTTTTCTAGGACCAAAATTAAAAAAGTTACAAGGGCTTTTCGTAAATCACAGACATTTTTTCATTTTGAAACTTCAATTTTCGGTAACTTTTTTCCACTTTATTTTTGAAGGGTTTTTGACTTATTTCCTAATAACTGGAATAAAACCATGCAACTTCTTTAGACGCATTTTTCTAGGACCAAAATTAAAAAAGTTACAAGGGCTTTTCGAAAATCACAGACATTTTTTCATTTTGAAACTTCAATTTTCGGTAACTTTTTTCCACTTTATTTTTGAAGGGTTTTTGACTTATTTCCTGTTAATTGGAACAAAACCATGCAACTTCTTCTTTAGACGCATTTTTCTAGGACCAAAATTAAAAAAGTTACAAAGACTTTTCGAAAATCACAGACATTTTTTCATTTTGAAACTTCAATTTTCGGTAACTTTTTTCCACTTTATTTTTGAAGGGTTTTTGACTTATTTCCTGTTAATTGGAACAAAACCATGCAACTTCTTCTTTAGACGCATTTTTCTAGGACCAAAATTAAAAAAGTTACAAAGACTTTTCGAAAATCACAGACATTTTTTCATTTTGAAACTTCAATTTTCGGTAACTTTTTTCCACTTTATTTTTGAAGGGTTTTTGACTTATTTCCTGTTAATTGGAACAAAACCATGCAACTTCTTCTTTAGACGCATTTTTCTAGGACCAAAATTAAAAAAGTTACAAGGGCTTTTCGAAAATCACAGACATTTTTTCATTTTGAAACTTCAATTTTCGGTAACTTTTTTCCACTTTATTTTTGAAGGGTTTTTGACTTATTTCCTGTTAATTGGAACAAAACCATGCAACTTCTTCTTTAGACGCATTTTTCTAGGACCAAAATTAAAAAAGTTACAAAGGCTTTTCGAAAATCACAGACATTTTTTCATTTTGAAACTTCAATTTTCGGTAACTTTTTTCCACTTTATTTTTGAAGGGTTTTTGACTTATTTCCTGTTAATTGGAACAAAACCATGCAACTTCTTCTTTAGACGCATTTTTCTAGGACCAAAATTAAAAAAGTTACAAGGGCTTTTCGTAAATCACAGACATTTTTTCATTTTGAAACTTCAATTTTCGGTAACTTTTTTCCACTTTATTTTTGAAGGGTTTTTGACTTATTTCCTAATAACTGGAATAAAACCATGCAACTTCTTTAGACGCATTTTTCTAGGACCAAAATTAAAAAAGTTACAAGGGCTTTTCGAAAATCACAGACATTTTTTCATTTTGAAACTTCAATTTTCGGTAACTTTTTTCCACTTTATTTTTGAAGGGTTTTTGACTTATTTCCTGTTAATTGGAACAAAACCATGCAACTTCTTCTTTAGACGCATTTTTCTAGGACCAAAATTAAAAAAGTTACAAGGGCTTTTCGAAAATCACAGACATTTTTTCATTTTGAAACTTCAATTTTCGGTAACTTTTTTCCACTTTATTTTTGAAGGGTT